>VWZV01015119.1:387704-615839 GCA_013397155.1 Irena cyanogastra
CTCCTCCTCCTCCTCCTCCTCGCCATGGCTGGGAACATCACCCAAATCCTGATGGTGCTGAGCATCCTGCTGTGAGTCCGGGGGTCGGTGACCAGAAAGAAAATGTCACACAAGAGCTCTTGCACAGCATGAGGAGCAACAAACGTGGGAGATGGCTTGGCTCCTGGAGGAGATGGAGAAGAAGGGCCAGGAGTCACCTGGACTCAGCCAGGGAAACATGCTCCTCTCTGCCTGCCAGCACTGGTGTTTCTGCTGAAATCCTCCTCATGCTTTTTGGCCCCTACTGGCTGCCCAGGCAGAGCAGTACTGGCTCTGACAAGCAGCAGCCAGAGGGAATCTTCCAGTAGTGCTGAGAAGGAGAGGGGGAGGAAGAAAATGAACAGCAGGGCACTTTCAGCTGGACAGTGGAATGGATCTGCTGAGGAGATGCTCCTACACCCATGCCAGAGCATGCTGTGGTTCCTCCTCTCTCATGTGACAAACTCACCAGAAGTCAGAGTCTGCTTCCTGCACAGTCTCTGCATGTGCTCCAAGTTGGGCTGGTCTTCATGCCAGGAGGCACAGGAAGGACCCACGCTTTGTAAATACCTTCATTAATTTTTTTGATTTTAAAAATCCTGTTTCTGGGAGTGTTTAGGCAAGACTTTATTGGGAAATGTTACCCCTCATCTCCATCTCCCCCCTGTAACAAAGGGATGAAGCTTGCGCTCAAATTTACATTGGCAGTGGTTACACTGATGCTAAGATATTCAGCACCTCCTCCCTATGTTCTCTCTTTTCCCCATTTTTCACAGAAAGTGATATTCCTGGAATGAAGATCTTTGTTGAAGTGAAAGTGAGTTTTCACTTTCTTGACCTTTTCCTGCTTCATCATTATGAGTAACTGCTTAATTTTATAATGTGTGCAGTGTAAATTTAGAACAATTTGCAATTGCAAAATCCGAAAGTTTTCCAATCCTTGGAAATGATCGAGAGCTCTTCAGTCATGCCCACATTTCCATCCAGGTGAGCAGGACTATTCCTTGTTGACAGGCCAGCTATCACTTTTGTATAAAAGAGATGACGATGATGCATTTCTACAGAGCACAGGCAAGAAAACCAGCACAGAGCTGACACTGCCTCAGGAGAAAACTGTTTTCTTCAGAGTGGCAGGAATGGTATCTTTACAGCTCGGAGTTTCAGTGCAGTGCTCCTGCTGAGTGTAGGGAGACTGCCCAGCCCCAGGAGCTGCTGTGCTGCAGCTGGGTCCCCAGTTTGCTCTCACTGTCCCTCCTGCCACTGCCCTTTAGGCAGCAGCTGGCTGCCATCTCCAGAAGCAGTCACAGCCTCCTGCCTCCATCACAAGGATCTAGTAGAAGGCTGAAGGACAGAGCATCCCCTGGGCTTGGGTCAGCCTGCTGGCCTCCTGTTGTACTAGGCTGGTCGAGGAATAACAAACAGCAAGGCTAAAAAAAAAATTAAATCAGCTTTAAATAGCGTGCCCTGTTTTTTGGAGAATCTCTCCAAACTAGAGAGGAAGAAAAGCATGCTTGATAGGCAGTGCAGTCTCTTCACAGGGAACTTCTAACCACAAATTTTCTATTAGGGTAAGAGACCTTTGCTTTCCTGAAGTCACCCTGAATTGGGTATGGAGACCTATCTAGTCAAGCATCATTTTTCTGCCTGGTTTAAGTAGCCAAGGATGATTATCATCCTGCTGCTATTTACTTAACTTTTTTGGGGTTGTACTTCTATGTCAAAGGTTATGTCAGCTTATTTCTTCTGGTGACTGCTTTTATGAAGAACTATGTCTCATGATATTAAGTGAAAAGCCATGCAGTAGAAGGAACATCAGCAAAAGCATAGAGTATTAACTTCTAATATGGCATTGAGCAGCTTTTATGAAATACAGGCAGCTGATTCCACCATGTTAATTATTCTTGTTTCAGATGAAATTAAAGCTAACAAAGTACCAATGTCATTTTGTAACAAGTAGCATGAAAAGATCATCCTTTCCTAAAAGATAATGAATAAAGTGAACATGTGCAGCAAGCAAGCAGCACTGTTGAAGAAAACCTATTTAAGCTATTTAACCATTTCCTTTAAGTCACCTTTCATCTACCCCCACTTGCGCTCCCACAGGGCTCAAATTTTTTCAGTCCAACATCATATGTGCTATTCTGATTTTCTGTACATTCTCCGTTCTGTACATTCTCCTGTAAGTTCATCATAACTAAAGTAACCTCTCTGCAGAAAATCTGCTTTTGTAGGATTATAACATAGATCCTGTCGTTATCAAGTTTAAAATAGCCTTGCATCTCACAGGATCAGTGGTCACTGAAATACTCTGCAAACATGGAAGAGACCTAAGAGAAGAGGGAGAAAGAAAACAGAATGGCACCTGAAAAATTTTACAGAAAAGGAATTTAACAAATTACTGAAGTGCAGAAAATATTAACTAGAATGAAAGTTTATCACAGAAAAATAGTAGACTACTTAAAAATATCTAAGATTTAGTAATTCCTCTGGTTTTTATTGGAAATGAACACGAATATAGCATGCATAACATGGTTTAAAGTATTCTGCTGTAACTAAGCATTTTTGAATATGCCTTGTTGAATGCTAATTTTCAGAAACTATTAATTTGTGATTCCAACAAAAATATATTGAATCCTGAATGTGCTCTTATAATTAAGTATTTTATTATTTTTCCCATTGAAAGCTTTCAGTTTTCAAACTAAAAGAAAATATTTTTTCTAAATTGTAAAAATCTGGGGAAAAGCTTTTTTCCCTAAAAAGATATTTCCTCAGTTTTGATGTAACTGAAGTATAGTTCCTTATTCTGAGTGACCATAGACTATAAAACTGTACAATGACAAAGCTGTATGTCACTACAATGTATAAACATAGGGAATAATAAACATTACTCTTTAATTTAAAAAACCAAACAAGAAACAGAGTACTGCAGAAACAGCTATGTACTGCATTAAATGCAATATATTACTTTTTCTTCCAGTTTTATTGTGCTGTAAGTAGGTACCACAAGTATTTCAGGAGTTTCATATATTAAGTGATTGTGGTTTACTGAAAGCCTTTTTAAAAGTTCAATTTTGAAAACTGGGGTCTGCAGCTTTAAAGCACATGCCTGTTATCTTTAAGTGGGTAACAAGGAAAAAAATATGTCTAGGTCATTTGATTCAGTGTATTTGGGCAATATTCTTAATGATAATATATCACAAGATGGATAGGAACTTTTTACAAGAGCAGATGGTGATAAAGGTGAATGGCTTAAACCTGAAAGAGGGCAGGTTTGGATTAGATATTGGGAATTAATTCTTTACTGTGAGGGTGGTGAGACACATGAACAGATTGCACAGGAAAGCTGTGGATGCCTCATCCCTGGAAGTGCTCAAGGCCAGGCTGGGTGAACAACCTGGTCTAGTGAAAGGTGTCCCTGTCCATGGCAGGAGGGTTGGAATTAAATGGTCTTTAAGGTTCCTTCTAACCCAAATATTTCTACGATTCTATTATAGATCCATATTAATTTTTAAAATGCATCTTTCTCTGATAGGAAGCATTTAAAAGTCTTCAGGAATTAATTCCACAGAAAAATACTATACAATATACTATAGACCAGTCAGTGGAATAGCAAATCTAGCTATGAATCATGAAACCTGGCAACACAGGACAAAATCCCTGGGAGGAGAAAAAACAGAAAGAAAAGAAAATGCCACCTTTAGTAGACCTTTAATGGTATATAGCACTCCACATAGTAAGTTCATGTTACTGCTATGGATTTATATTTTTAGTGAGTGCTAAAATGCCGCATGGAGATTTAAAACATCAATAAGAAATAAAATGGTTTGTGCAGGACATTTACAGCTCACCTTAAGCTCTGATACAAATAATTTTTTCTATAATATATTTTCCTGGAGCAAGTGTTCCTGTCTCTTGCTATTAATATTTATTCTTATAGTCTTTTAGTTTATGAGTTTTTTATTGAAAAGTTTGGTTTGACAATCCAAATATATAATATTTCATTCATGTATAACCATAACATGGAAAGAACAAAATCTTGATTCAACAGTTTCATTTAAAGATATTTTGGCTATGTATTATCTAACTACAGTATATCTTTTGGGGTTGAATTTGCTCATTTAATACAAAGCAGGATCTGCCTTGAAAATTAGGGCAAGGAATCCATAATAATTTGAAACTTTGACTTTTTATGATCAGTGCATCAGATTCTTAGGTACTTTAAGACTACCCCAACCTCAATGAATATATCATAGGAGTGAATTAAACTTGCATCCAGGTTTTCTCCACCACGGATCATGAATATGTAGGAAAGGATTGGAAGTGCTTAACAAAGAAAAGTCCAAGAAGGCCATAAGATATAATCAACTTCTTTGATATATTAGTTTAGCAACAATTTGGAGGGGAAGGGAGGGAGTCAATTCAGCTATTGGAGTTTATCAGAATTAATGTAACTTCACAGAGTAATAAGGATAGTTCTCATCAGATTTGTTTGGCTTTGTTTTTATTCAGTTCTAGTTTCTAAATGATTCAAGATGATAAACTGTACTAGAAGTTTCAGATAACATTTCTCTTGTTCTTTCTTGTGTGCACATTTTAATGTAGCCCAGGTTATAGTAGTAGTAAGGATAATAATAAATGGTGGAATCAAACTCTTCTTAAAAAATCCTTTTCAAGGACTTCAAAGTTTAAAGGTATACTCTTTTTGCCTGAATACAGTTCATCTCCTCTCAGAAGAGTTTTTCTTCTTTTTTTTTTAATTATAATGATCAGTTCAACCTTTCTTGCCCTGTGTATCTCTTTAAAAAGGAAAACAACTTTTCCTTTTTATGTGTCTGTCAGTAATTATAAAATACAAAATACAATTATAAAATACAAAATTATGCATAGTTTCTGTATGCTTTTAGAGTATCTTAAGATTCTCTTCTTGTGTCCTTCCACGTTTTGAAGAAAATGCAATGAGTCCCTAACATTATGTCCATGAGTACAAGAAGAGGACAACGCCTCTGCTGATAAGAGTGAAATGCTCACCATGTCCCAGGTGAGTGTCTATTTGGCTCTCAAGCAAAGGCCCAAGTCTGCTTCAGAGGCAGAAAGTTTTCCACAGAGAAACGTGGGGCTTTGGGATGAGTATAAAGTGAAATTCCTGAGGTGGCAACTCAGACAGCCCAAACATACGAGCATACACAAGAGGTTTTGAGTCAGAAGTACCACGGAGTATTCAGGAACAGAATAACAAACACAGCACAAACAAACATTAGATGAATTCAAATCTGGCTTGTGCCAAAAAAAAGTGTTCTTGCTATTAATTTTGGTCATATCCTCTATCATCTTTCTGTCTCATGGCTGCATGCAGTTTAGAACAATTTTTTGCCCTTAAGGGCAATGTCATTGGTCTTACAAATCTGCCATGAATGACAGTGGCTTTATACATCCTTCTACAGACCTGAAACCAGAGCTCTAAATTTTACTGCCAGGGATCAATAGGATATGCAGTGCCATGAGTTTGTACTTAATGAGCTTCCAATGCCCTTTCTTTTCTCCTCGTGTATGCATTAGGGAATCATTATACTTCCCCAACTGTTGGCCCAGAATTGCACATGGAGAAAGCATCTCAACTTCAAAAACTCCAGAGGCACCTTGCAAGCAGTGTAGTAGAGAGAAAATCAGTGTGAACTATGTGTAGAATGTACAAGAGAATCCAGTAAACACATACAAGCTCTTCATTAGTTGGGTTGGTATTGTTTTCATGCTGGTTAAAATGGCTGCTTTTACACTGTCATTGCTGTCTAATTATTCAAGGTTCCACTTCTAAAATTTACATTACTTCCATCATGAAACAGTCAGTTGATAAGCTAGAGAAAAATTGTCACAATTCTTCTCTCTAACTAATTAGAATTTTTTGAATAATTAAAATTGTAATTAGAGCAGTCTCAGGTGCTTCAATGTCTTTGCCTCTTTGAGGGGAGGGGAGAGAGAGAGAGCATGATATGTTTCTAATAGTTAAAAATTAGGAAAGTGGGTTTGAGGAAAAGAAACTTCAAAGTGTACAACATAGCCCAAAGACCCAGTTCTGATTTGTCAAATTAAAATTAGCAGAGAACATGTTACATTTACATTTAATAATCTTTGGGGGCAACATTTCCAAGTGTGCCTCTGCAGCGAGGAAGCAGCCTTGGCATTCCTATCAGGGCTGAATACTCTGCTCTTTACCATCCATCTCTCTGGAAATGCTTTCATTTTGTGAAAGAAAGCTTTAAAATATATTTGCAGTAATACAACCTACACATAATTTTTATGTCTGCAGTTGCCTTTTTTAATAGATTACCAGTCCTCCAGGGTAATCCTTCTACATGATATTGCAGTCAAATCCATTGCTGTATCTATAATATCACTGCCTCTTTCACAGATATTCTATCTCCTGTGCCCCCTCCATTATTGCTCAGCCTTAAAGCTGCTTCAAAACCAGAATGAATTTATCCTTATATTACTAGACAAAACTGCTGCTATTCTTTCCATTATTTGAACAGCTATTGAGCTGCACAAATGTCATCAACAGTAGTTCAACCAATAAATCATGAACTTGAAAATCTTAAGCACTGCTAAATATACTCTGGTACATTTGAACTTACTGTTTCAGTAGTTCTGCCTTATTAAGCCTGAGAGCACCTTTTTATTGTTGCCCTGAATTTCTAGCAAATGTATAATCTCCTCAGTCCATCCAAGGCTCTTCATTTGGGATTTATTTCTAGAAAATCTTCAGAGCTGAGTTCAACTATGTGAGAATCAGTGTTTATTTAATTTTGTTTTCCACTGACTGTTTTAAACCCTAAACTTTCAATTTCTTAAGCACATTCACAAATACTAAAATAGTTATTTAGAAAGGTAAGCCCACAATCTGCTGCTGAAAGGTGACCTTTCCAACATCAGTCCAAATGTCCACTCTTGTCCATCAGACCGCTGCCTCAGATGACTAAAATTTTAACAAAAGCAGACAAATATGACATAAACCCTTGAAAGGATTATTCTTGACCTTAACCTAAATCTACAAATCTTTATTTTATATTAGTGCCACTCTTAATCCTTTGCTATTTTCCCTGTATTTTTCACTCAGTGTATTCTTCAGAGAAGATGTTTGGTCTAGGTGTTTCAGAAGCATCAGTGAACATGATATGCCATTTTTCAAAGATCAAATTTAGATCTTCTCTTGGGAAAATTCTTACTAAAGGATGCAGGAATAAGATGCTTAATACAAAAATGGGGGTGTTCTGTTTTACACTTCAGATAAATTAAAAAAAAAAAAACCAAAAAAAAACCCAAAACAAAACAAAAAGCCAACATCAGAAGAAACTTCTATAGCTGTTAGTTCTTACCTCAGTTTTCTGAACTGGGGCATATTATAGAAGGAGTTAATGCTACCCACACAGAAATGTATTGGTACAGACCTGTGGCTGTGCAAGTAGAAGTGGTGGTGGGTATTGGCAGCTCAGGCAGCCACAGATTCCAGGCAGCCTTAGGCTGCTGCTGCCATTAGAACACCCAACTTCACTCAGCCTTCCTCATGTCTCTCCTTTCATCTGGCATCAAGTCCATCAGCCAGCTGAGGAGTCAGGTGAACAAATTCAGTTTTCCTGGGTGGTGTTTCAGGAAAGTCCTGTGCTTTAGGGTAATTTCTTAGAGTGGGATGTTTGCACAACTTAAGACAGAGAGGGAGAGATCTCCACTCTGCTCACCTGCCACAGATCCCTCCTCCACCACCACAGCAAAAGTGAATATTGTTCTCATCAGTCAAGAAACCAAAAGGTATTTTGTTCCTGCTATTTTGTTTCTTTAACAGGAAAATCTGAGAGAGGTCACTTCAGTTTTGTCCAGCCTTTTGAGATGCTGTATGTATCTTATGTTTTTTAAATTGTCTTCCTCCACAGAATACTTTGATATAGAAGGTCAGCAGTGACATTATCAATCAAGTTTCCTTAATGTGATCTCAGGTTGGAATTACAGACCCTTGAACAAACTCAGCATTCTCTTACAAGGAGACACAATGATCACTGACTTGAGGACCTCATTGGCAACTAATTTTTAGGCACAATTTCATTTAAAAGCCAAACCATTAGTTCCTATTCAAAGGCTAAATTTTTATATCCAGTTTATTAAAAGTTTCTATGTATCATTAGACCATTTCTCAAGCTTCATAGTAAATAAATTTTTTCCCAAGCCAAATAAGCATGAAATGAGATGACTGTAAATGTTCAGACTTATATTTAAGTGTAAGTTGACATTTAAGCATTCTCCAATTATGCTGCTGAAAGGGCAAGGACAAAAATGTATTCAATATCAAATATAAGTTTTGATTTGCCAGACACCATAAATCATATCAACTATGAACAGTTCATTTGTCAACAACTGATCATTTCAAAATACCTGTTTCTTTTGTGTGAAGCATTTTTAAAGCACTGAGCAATCAATGTATTTAATATTCGCACTGAAATTTTCTTCACACAGACACCCTCACCCAGTGCATTAACACAGCTGCCTTCATCATCTGCCATGTCCTTTAGGTCTGGCTGTCATAATGATGTAGCACTACTAGAACTGCAGTATAGTAACACTCTCCTGTTCTGTTTCTCATGTAAAGGAATTTCATCTCTCTGTCTCTCTCATGAATAATCTAATCTAGGTTGTATGACATTCTTCTACCAGTCATAAGTATAAGATAAGAATTCTGAACCACCAGCAAATTTTTGATGTAAATCAATGGTCAAAAGAGAATTAAGTAGGAGGCAGAGGAAGAGTATAATAATGGAACAATCAGCTTATCAGAAAACTCACTCCTCAAAATCAGCTAACTTTAAGCAGAGCACTTCCTAATTCAACTGTCAAGAGTCAGCATTTATCAAAGGATACAGAAAAAGCTTTGAAACTGCTGTATGTGATAATTAATACATATTTGAGATGAAGAGGTATTATTACTAGATATTATTAATTTAGGAAGGGCATTTGTACAGAACATTTCCAAATGGACTTAGTATCTTTAAAATATGAATGTGTCTTTTTTTCCTTTTGGATTGTACCAAGAACAGAATAAAATTTGGTTTTCTGACCTTCATGACAGATGATTGCACAAGGACCATGGACAAATCCTGAGACATATTTTCATATAAGAGTTTTCCCAAATGAGAATAAATTAGAATAATTATTTTGCTAGCCTTAACAATTTTTGAGCCATCATTTTCCTATATCATATGGTCTCCGATAATTTGGATAAAAAGCAAAATAAAACAACTGCAAGTTCAGAGTTACAAATTGTATGTGAGAATGAGTTATAGCACTAAACTATACAAAGTATTGGAATTCATAATTATTGGAAAATCTATTTTTGGGCCTCCCAAAATTAGCTTTAAAGATCTTACCTCAGCTACATGGAGCCTTCATTACAAGCAAAAAGAAATTGTCTAATCAACATTCAAAATCCTCTCATATTTATGTATCTGAATACACTGAAGATTGTTTTGCCTGACTTACAGACCTTCTATAATTTATGTGGTTTTTTGTATAAAACTTTTTTATTTTTTTTATGTAAATTAAGTATTTTAACATTATAGTACTAGAGGTCAGTGAAGTATTTAAATAAAGGACAATGCATATTGATTACAAACTAAGCCACACTTGTGCACTTCTCAAATACCAGGAGCTCAGCATGTGTAATTCTGTGCTTTCAGAGTTCTCTGCCACCCCCATATTTGTCAATCAGTAGATGCAGAATCTGATCAATCACATCATCGACCCAGACTTCTGATCCAGGTGAAAGATGTCCCTGCCAATGGCATGGGTTTGGACCATAGGACCTTTAGAGCTCCCTTTCACCCAAAGAATTCTGTAATTCTGTGACTCTGTCAGGCCCTTAATATGTGCCCTGCTCTTCTTGTCTCATTCTGTCCCACTCAATCCCTCCATCCCCTCATCCAGATCATTGATAAAGATGTTAAACAGGCGCCACTGCTGAGCCCTGGGGAACCCCTCTGGTGACCAGCCAGCAGCTGGATCAAGCCCATTCCCCACCATCCTCTAGGCCCAGCCATCCAGACAGCTTTTTATCACGTGAAGAGTTCACCTGCCCAAGACAGGAGCAGCCAATTTCTCCAGGAAACACTGTCAAAGCTTTACTAAAGGCAGGCCACATGCACACCCTCTCCCTCACCCTCTCAGTGGGTCATCTCCTAGCAGATCAGATTACTCAAGCAGGACTTTCATTGAGTACCGAGCTTCTTTCTCCACCTCCTTTGCCACTGTGTTTGCTGTTACATCCAACAAAGGATAAAGATCCTTCTTAGCCATCCTTTTGTGTCTATCATATTCATAGAAATGAAAGAAGGGACTTTACAGCACTAGTCCAAATTTCTATTTGGGCTTTGGCCTCTCTGTTTTTCTCCCTGCATAAGCTTGTGACATAGTTGTAGTCCTCCTGCATGCTCCTTCTTCCAAAGGTCGTATACTTTCCTTTTATATCTGAGTTCCAGTCAAAACTTTCTGACCAGCTGGGCCAGTCTTCCCCAACATCTTGTCTTCCAGCCTGTGGGGATGGCCTGTTCCTGAGCCTTTAAGATTTCCTGAGCCATTAAGATTTCCTTCTTGGAGAATGTCCTGTACTCATCTTTTCTCTGAGACTGCTCAGAGAGCTTGGATCTCAAATAGTGAAGATGAGAACATAAAATACACTTACCACTGAAAGTAGGAAGTGGAAAAAATTTAAATAAATACAATAAAACTGATCAAGTATATTTGGGATACACATTACAAACAAAAACAACATACCAGTAAACAATATAAAATATCTTATTCATGAGACATTAATAGCAAGCTAACATCATGTTAATTACATTTTAATCAAGCTTACTTGGAATAATGGATGTAATATGCCATAATGCGGTGTAGTGCAGATTGAATTGGCTTTGTCTTCTTTGTCCAGAATACCAAAGGGAAGAATAATTATTCTGCTGCAGCATGCCAGCTTCTATTTATGGAGTGTCATTTTATTTTTCTAGCAGTTCATCTAAAGATGTGTCATATGAGACCCTCCCAGATGCATACTCACTCTTTCAAAAAATGTGTTGCCTCTTCCACAACATTGTTCCAAAAAATGCGGAGTGTTCCTAAATAACATAACATATAAAAATGCTATCTGATTTAAACATTTTTACTTAACCTGGCAGTAAAGCCCAGTGCTTGCAGACAAGGATTTTTGTTAACTTCAGTGTGCATTTAATCAATCCTTTTAAAATTCTAAATTAGAATTGCATGTTTCATAAAGAATGTATTTATATACTAAGAATTAAATACTGCAGTTATGATTAAATTGCAGGCTGGCTCTTGCAAAAATATCTTTGCTGTAAAATACTACAGCTTAATGATATAGTGTACCATGCAGGCCATATATATTTTATAGGAAGTTATCCAAAACACACCATTAAAATAAACTTACAGATTTCTTTTGCACATTAATTCTCAAGAGACAGCAAGAAGAGACACCCAGTACTTTAATCTCTCTTGTGTCTTTTTCAAGACTGTAATTACCTGCATTCAGACCTGACTGCAGAAATAACTACATCATTCCTTTTACATATTTTGTATTTTTTACCATTTGCACACTCAGTAATTTTTAAATCACTTTAAATATTTCATAAAATGTATTATTTTGTCACAGGGTCTCAATGTAAATAGAAATATGATTGAAGTCTTCATGACATGTATTAAAATACTTTGGTTTAGGAACAAGCTTTAAATGAAAACAAAGGAAGGGTGGGGCAGTCATTGTACTCCATTGAAATAAGCCTTTTAAAAAAGAAAAAAAAAGAAAGAAGGGATGGAGACATCATAGAATCCTTAAGGTTGGAAAAGACTTCTAATATTATTGAGTCCAACCTTTGGTAAAACACCTTCATGCCAGCTAAACCACAGCACTGAGTGCCACATCCAGACACTTTTTGAACACTTCCAGGAACAGTCACTCTACCACTTCCCAGGGCAGCCCATTCCAACGCCTAACCAACCTTTCTGTGAAGAAATTATTTCTAATGTCCAGCCAGAGCTTCCCTGGTGTATCTTGAGGTTATTTCCTCTTGTCCTGTTACAGTTTCCTGGAAAATGCAGCCAATTCCTTATTTGCTGCTGTTGCCTGGATTCAAAAGACAAAACTTGCAACAGTGCTAAAGTGGTAGGATATAAAAGCAATTTTTTAATGAAAGCTTTCAGGTGCACAAATATGTCTCTGCACATGTGTGATAAAGGATTTTTATAGTTTTTTTAAGGTCAATAATTAGTATATCTGGCAGGTATATCCAATAGGAGATCAGTTGCCTCAGGGAAACTGCACTCTTAGGTCTGCCCCTTGGAGTTGGCCCAGGGGCTTCTTTGCTTCATTTCTTGTTATGTCTCTCAAGTTCTGGCAGAAAACAGAT
Organism: Irena cyanogastra; assembly: GCA_013397155.1. Lineage (NCBI taxonomy): Eukaryota > Metazoa > Chordata > Aves > Passeriformes > Irenidae > Irena > Irena cyanogastra. The sequence goes on from VWZV01015119.1 coordinate 400,175, forward strand.
GTTCTTGTCAGGAATCCTCTTCTTAAGAAGAAGACTAAGCAGAATTTCAAGAATGTGTTAATAAGGGTTAGCTTATTGTGAGAAAGGGCAGGAAAAGCACTAGAAACCATACAACTATATTTTAAAAATCTACAAGGCTTCAAATATATGAAAAATATATAAAGAACTGAACAAAAATGTTTAGGCATCACTACCACCACCTTCCAGTCAGCTATAGAGGACGAGTTCTTCCTTGAGACTCCTTACTCCAGGCTTTACTCTTCCAGCTCCCTCAGCTGTTCCTCATAGTGAGAAGTTTCTTTCTTATCAAAGTAGCTTTGGTAATATTTTTCTTTTATTTACCTTGTTTATCTAAACTGGAAGCTGGTTATCTTACAGGCTTTGTCCTAAAATATATGGCATTGTTGACTAGTTTCCTGGCACTCCTCCCCAAACTCTAACTGACCATTTTTCCTGCTGGGAATGAATTCCCATCAGGAACCAGCTGTTGTCTGTGACAGGAAATGTGTATATGTGCAGGGCATGCCCTTCTCACATCCATTGGGTTCTAAAATATATATTTTGAAGGACTGAATTCTTTGCCCAAAAACCCTCTACATTTCTCAACAAATATACTCAGTCTCCATTTCCCCATCCCATGGCTCACTGTTGGCATACGCATTAAAATAAAATTGTGTTTCATATTGCTCTGTGTTCTATCTGGCTTTTCTGTTTACTTTCTCACACACACACAGAAGAAACTTTGTTCACAAAAGTAAGCAGGATTCACACCTCTGGGTCTTATTCTTGACCTTCTAAAGTATTTAACATTTGGCCTTTTGCAACCTGAGTAAATGCCTTTAAGCACCTTCACTGAAGCTTGGGCTGTCCTCTTTTACACATAACTGCTGTATGAATAGGTCTGGTGTGGAAAGAGGGAAGAGAGTTCTTTGAACAGGAAGATAATTCAGGCTCCACTGGGGAGACAAGAAAAGAGGAAGCATAGTGCAGGCCAACAGAGCCCAAAACTAGGAGCCAGAAGGGAGAAGAACTCCAGAACCCCTTTCCCTAAATTCCTAAAGCAAGTAGGTTGGCTTTTGTTTTTACTCTGCATTCAGTAAATATATATTTCTCTGGCAGGTAGTCTCCAGCCAGTCTGGTCTTTGATTATTTCTAAAAAATCAGAACAAAGATAAAAAAGACCCTGCTACAAGGCTGAAGTAAAATATATTGATGCAATGAAACGGAATAGAAGTAATTTCTGATATCTGTGCAACTTTACTTCAGGGCATTTTTCTGTAATACAGACTCTACAGGACAATTACAGAGAAAATCACGTAGGGTCTAAGAAGGCAGAAAAAACAACTCAAAATAGCAGGGAAGTTGCTAACACAAAAAATGTTTGGGAATCAGGGAAAAAAATCAGGGGAAAAAAATCCTTCAAGATACAATCATTAGCTATCTTAACCCTTTCATATAAGTTATACTCCTTATGAGATGGTGGCATATGCCTCAAACACCTGTGATCAGGAAGATCTGTGATCCCAAAGATCAGGTGCAGTGGCACCTGAAATTAAAGAAAAAAAAAAAATTAGAAAGATTGGAAGGAGCTTTTTACTAAAAAATGCTTGATTACAGAAAAGCTAAAGAAAGAAAGAACAAAAGACATTATTTTTTATGGGTTTGTTTATGCAAGACTAATCTTCTGAGGAACATACAGATTCTCCATTATACATAAGAAAGGAGGAATTCAAAAGGCTCTGGGAGATTGGAATCAGAAGTGGTAGTGCTTTCAGGAAACACAAAGCAGAGGAAGAGTAGAGCTCTTATTCAATCTTTGCTTGTTAAGTAGTATCAGCAATGAAGAGAGACAGGGAAGACTGAGATGGTCAAAGAATCCAAATTTATTTTTTATTTGTGAAGAACAACTGCTTATATACTTATTCTAGGAAGACTAGTAATGTTTTACTGTGATGATTGGGTTAAAGATCACATAAACAAACATACATTTTAAACATCTCTTGCTTGCAGAAGTCCGATGTAATTTTCTTTTTTCCGGTAAACCCCTCTGATTGAATCTTCTTGCAGTCTTGATTTAATCCTCAAAGTTCTGTTTGCTACTGCCAAGGCATTTTGTTTATCAAATCTCTTATGCTAGTAAAGTCTAAAGTACTCTCTGTTTTGTGTACCCCAACAAAGTAACTCCCAATAGCATATTCCTTAATCAGAGATATTGCTGCTTCTTTCAACTCAGACAGATTTTATAAAAAACCTAAAATTCCACTTGAAATGGAAAAGAATGTGTGAAATTAGAATAGAGAAGGAACAATTCAGACATATTGCTTCAGCTATAAATTTGTGTTCTTGATATTTATAGTATTGCAAAGCTCATTATTAGCTTTGAAATTGGCACTTGAGGGATTTCACAAGCAATTATTCTCTGAATAATAGACAAAGTAAGTAAATATTCACAAAAAATGCATCTTGCTACCCATTAGCTCAGCATTGTTCATGGTATCAAAAATAGCAGCAAGTAATCTTATTAGAAGGATTATAGATATTTCCCATACAGGCAAAAGAATTGGTAAAATTTTTTAGATCATGATTTGTGCATGATTGTCATTAGAACATGATTTATTCAAGTTTAAGAGGCTCCTGAGAAGTTTTTATATTAAAGTAGATGCTACAGCTGGATTAGTACATTGTGTCTTTTTGTTAGATTTTAATAGCTTATTGCCAGAAACTTTAGCTTTTCTTCAATGTCCCAAGAGCTGCCGTATTTGTCTATTATTTATTAATGTGAATGGAAGATCACAGAATCATAGAATGGTTTGGGTTGGAAAGGACCTTAAAGATTATCTTATACCAACTCCCCTGCCATGGGGAGGCCAGGTTCTCAGAGCTCCACCTAGTTTGACCCTGAATATCTCCAGGGATGTGGAATCCACAGCTTCTCTGGGAAACCTGTGTCAGTGTCTCACTGCAAAGAACTGACTTCCTCCAAATATCTAATCTAAACCTACTCTCTTTTGAGTTCAATCCGCTCCCCTTGATCTGTGACTATACATTCTCGTAAAAAGTCCCTCTTTGTCTTTTTCATAGTTTGTCTTCAGGTCCTGTATGGGTACAATTACATCACCTTGAAGTCTTCTCTTTTCCAGGCTTCATTCTCCTAGCCTATCCTCATACAAGAGGTCTAAATACCTCGGTGCCCTTCCTCTGGAATTGCTCTGACATGTTGTTGTCTTTCTTGCGCTGAGGATCTCAGAGCTGGATGCAGTACTCTAAATGGGGTCTCAGCTGAGAGGAGCTGCAGGGTGTTGACCCTGGCTGGATGCCAGGCACCCACCGAAACTACTCTGTCATTCCCCTCCACAGCTGGACACAGGAGAGAAAATATAACAAAGGATTCGTGAGTTGAGATAAGGACTAGGAGAGATCACTCACCAAACACCATCGTGGGCAAAACAGGCTCCAATTAGTGATATTAATTGAATTTATTACCCACAAAATCAGAGCAGGATAATGAGAAGTAAAATAAGACGTTAAAAACCCGTTCCTTGCACCCCTCTGTCCTTCCCACCTCTACCTTCTACCGCAGCAGTGCAGGGAGATGGGAATGGAGGTTCATCACAGGTTTTTTCTTCCACTGCTCAGAGAGGAGTCCTTCCCCTGCTCTACCATGAGTCCACCTCACAAGCAACAGTCCTCCACAAACTGCTGCAACTTGGATCACTCTCCCACAGAATTCAGTCCTTCAGGCACAGTTTGCTCCAGTGTGGTCCTCCACACAGTCAGAACTCCAACCAGAAAACCTGTCAGGAGCCTGTTCCATCACGGGCCTCCCACAAATTCACAGCCTTCCCTCAGGCATCCACCTGCTCCAGCTCGGGTCTCCTCCACGGGCTGTGGTGGATCTTTGCATCCCCCTGCCCTCCATGGGCTGCAGGGGTACAGCTGCCTCACCATGGGCTGCACTTGGCCTGCAGAGGAATCTCAGCTCTGCCACCTGGAGCACATCCTGCCCCTCCTTCTCCACTGACCTTGGTGTCTGCACAGTTCTTCCTCTTGCATGTTCTCACCCTGCTCTTCACTGACTGCAGTTACATCTGTGCAGTAATTCTTTTTTCCTTCTCAAATCTGCTGTCACAAAGGTGTTACCACCATTTTCAATTGGCCCAGCCGTGGCCAGAGCCATGGGTGTCCTAGATGGACATTGGCTATGCCATCTGGCATTGGCTCTGCCATCTGGCATTGGCTCTGCCAGACACGGAGAAAGCTTCTGGCAGCTTCTCACAGAAGCCCCCTGCAGCTCCACCATTACCAAAGCCTGGCCATGCAGAATCACCTCCCTCAATCTGCTGGCCACTCTACTTTTGATGAAGCCCAGGACAGATAAAAGATGAAAGAAAATGGCTCCTACTGAAGACAGCTTCAGGGATGGGTTAGGGCATGCAGTGAGGTTAAAAAAAAAAAAAAAGAAAAAAATGCTGTAGAAGATTTGATCAATGGAAGCAGAAAAACTTAACTCCAGGTTTATTTAGCAAAGCCAAAGCAAGCTCCTGTTGTCAAGGTGTGACAATTGTTCTCCTCCCTCTTGCACAAGTGCCACTTCTGAAGTACTTTACCAGAATTATACAGACAGACATGTGCACCAAGAGCTTGATGGATGATGGACAAGTTTGGTTAGGACCTTGTTTCAGATGTGAATTTCAATGAGAAGTTAAGACCCCAGGGAAAGAGTAAAAGTTACTGGGAAGTCAGACTGAAATGCAGTACCCAATTGCTGACACTTTGTGTGCTTTTCAATATCTTTCTATGAAATTAGAAGGGTGATAGTACTCTCATATGAAGAGCGGGAATAGGCAGTCTCATGAGATTACTAAATCAGAGCCAATGCTGTTACTGCAAACCATTAGAAAAATGCTTTATGAAGTCTGCACACTCTTTAACTACTTCCAAAGACTTCCTCCTTTGCAAGGATCTCCATACTTGTAATCTAATATTACCTAGATTAACAATTATTTCTCCAAATTCAATGATGCCATTGATCCATGGCTGTAAATAGGCTAGTGCAATGACATTTATTTTCACTGCAGACTGCATGATGTTTTTATAATTCAACATTTCACATTTGTTGTTAATGTTACAGAGAAGTTTCACTTTCATTAGAATAACGAAAATTTCAAAACAAATATTTGCATATTTAGGGTAGGTGGCATGTGGGTTGGGAGGTGTCTATTATGTCACACAGTAATACAGTCTTTTGTGGCTCATTGCAACACGCTCTGTGAATTATGAGTCATCTACTTCCTGCCAAATGAAATTTGTTTTCAGAATTTTGTTCAAGCATAATTGTACAGGGAATAGGCATAGAATAAAAAAGATGCAAGTTTTAAAAGGAGCTGTTTGTTTCACACAGTATTTGATGTGGTTCACTAAACATTCTAAATATGGCAGCAGGCATATATGAAGGAAAAGCAGAGTATTCTGTATTTCCCTAATTACTTTTCTAGTCTGGTGTGGAACACGCTTTCCCAGTCAGTGTGTATGTGACAGCTGGGGATGGGATTGATATTAATTCTGAAATTTAATCAATTTTGGTTGTCTCATCTTGATAAGTGAGATAATGAAATAAAGTTACTCTGCTTTACTTGTGAGGCTTAGATCATGTATCAATTTGCAATAAATATGTAACACCTGAACGAATCAATAAAAATACCTACTTAGAAAATAACTAAGAAAAAAGCACTTCTTTTTCCTCCTTGGCTTTTCCCTTGGTTGGAAGGAGACTGGCATACATGACATAAAGCAGTATTCGAAATTTAAATACAACATCAATTAATTTAGGTGGTTCAACAGCTCTTTTATTTCCTTTTCTCAAGGAACTTCAGTCTGTAGATAACTAAATCATGGGGACTAATCCAAGTGAATCCCAGCCTGGTTTCAGCTAGGACACCGTAACAGCCAGCGTAAAATCTTCACTATTTTTTTTAATTTAACCTAGCTCTTTTCTCCAAGGATTTAGACAGATAGAGAATTTTTTTTTCTTTTGTGGGGGAGGGGAAAGAGTGAGTTTTAGTGAATTTTCTATTATGTATCTGTATGGTTTGTCACGGCCCACTTTTGGGGAGTGGGGGGGCCACAAAGATGGCTCCTGTGAGGAGCTGCTGGAAGCTTCCACCATGGCCAGCAGAGCCAAGCGCTGATGGCTCTGAAGATGGACATGCTGCTGGCCAGAGCTGGGCCAGTGAGAGAGGCTGGTAATGCCTCTGTGATGGCATATTTAAGAACAAAATCAAAGCAAAGCCACAGGGTTTTGTCTCTAGTCATAGAAGAGGAGGCGGTGAGAATATGTGAGGGAAACAACATGGAGACACCAAGGTCAATGGAGAAGGAGGGGAGGAGGTGCTCCAGGCACCAGAGTCGAGATTCCTCTGCTGGCCGTGGTGAGACCGTGGTGAAGCAGCTGTGCCCTGCAGCCCATGGGATCCATGGGGAATGCAGAGATGCACCCGCAGCCCATGCCGGAGCGGATGGATGCCTGGAGGAGGCTGTGATCCAGGGGGGAGAGAGGAGCCCTGCTCCCTGGCTGGAGCAGCCTGCCCTTGGAGGACTGCAGCCCATGGAAAAGTGACTGTAATATGTAACTTAGGATAATTCATGCTTATGAAATATATACGAGAAAGGTACGAAATAGAAGTTATGATGTTTTTAAGGAATATCCCTAAAAGATTGTAAGCTCACCCTCAGAGCCGGAGGGGTTGCTTGCGAAAGCACAGATGGCATCGGAGAGAGGTCTAATTTACCACTCCAATGACGTGGCTGAGGCAGAGGTGGGGTCTTGCTCAGGAAACACCCAAGTGATGAATACTCGATAAAGATCTATGATCGAGGTAACGAGGGTCGTCAGGAACATGAATCCCAATAGCCAGTTCCAGGAACCCACATCAGCATTCATCGCCTGTCAGGAACTACATTGTCCAGCCCAACGCAGAGAAAGACGACAACATGAATATGTGGAGCCGTGAAAGGAGCAAGAAGGACTCTGACTCAGGCTAAATAAACTGTATAAAAACTGCTCGGACCAGAAAGCGTTCGTGAACAGAGGGGATCCGGATGATAGAGTTCGGATCAGAGTTCACCCAGTGCCGAAGCCCAGGCTCAACGCTGTTCCTTCAATAGTGGCCATTGGAGGTAGATTATTTTTGATCACAAAATAAAAACTAGTTTTTTATCAATTACCAAATTGGCTCTTAGCATTTATAACAGTGACCCACACTGCCGCAGGTTAGGGAGGACTGTCGGCCCTTGGGGAGTTAAGGCTGCAGCAGGTGCGGTTTGGCCGCTGCTGGTGCGAGCGGACCCACGCCGGGGCAGTTCCCAGAGAAATGTCTCCTGTGGGAGGGACCCCACGGCATCGCAGGGGAAGGATTCCTCTCCCGGAGCAGCGGAGAAAATCTGTGATGAACTGACCGAACCCCCACGCCGTGTCTCCCTGCGCTGGTGGTAGGAAGGAGGCAGAGGCTGGGGGAGAAAGTGTTGTAAGGGCTTGTTTTACTTCTCATTATCGTCGTCTGATTCTTTTAGTAATAAATTTCACTTTGTAACTAGAGTAGAGCCTGGTATGCCCCTGAAATGTTTCTGCCGGTCCTTACCTCACTCATGAAGCATTCATTAACTCTTTTTTTCTTTTTCCCTCCTTTACCCAGCTGTGGCAGGGGAAGGTGAGCCAGTGACTCTCATGGGTGCCTGGCATTGGCCTAATGTCAAACCACGACAATATCCAAAGCTTTTTTGCAGAAAGTAGAAAAAAACTTTTGATGCTGTAAATTAATTTTAGTCTGACAGGAAAGCCTCAGACCACACTATACAAGGCTCTGAAGCTGCTTCTCTTTTTTCAACTGTGCTGAAATACATATGGGAGTCTCCAAACCTGTGGCACAACTGCCTACAGTAAATACAAAATCACTGCTTGCAGGACAGAAATAGCATTTGAAACCATAATGTTGCTTTTTGTTGATTCTACAGCACTGAGCTCACTGCAGATCTCTCTCATTGAAATAAAAGCAGTGAAAGTTATCTGCATTGAATTTTGGTCCTTGTAGAATGAGATTGAAAGTGATGTCAAAGACACACTACTAGACAAGCTGGAACATGCAATTTTTCTCTTCCACCTTTTGCTTCCTTCAGGTATCCTAAAAATCCATTCTTTTCCCACTGTCAAGTGGTAATAAATGTAGGGACTTTTTAATTATTTTATTTTTGAAGTTTACTAGCCTTAAGATCCACATCACCACCTGTTGCTCTTCCCCAGAGAAGGAAGAGAAAGACTCTGAGATTTCAAAGAATCAGAAGGCTTCTTTATTGCAACAATCTATTCTCTTTTATAGAGAACAGGGTCTTTCCCTAACAGCTACTTGATTGGTTAAATGACACAACACCTCTCTACCACCATGGGATGAGATAGAGAGAGCATGGTTTGAGAACACACACAAGGATGGAACAAACTAAAGTGAAAAACAGCACCGGTTATTCTGAGAACACGAGGTGTTTACAAAACTTTTATCAATCCTTTCCTGAGAGCATGAAATTCTTCACAGAACTGTTCCCTAGGAAGGCAAACTGTTTTCCCTTGGGAAAGTCGGAGTTTGGTGCTGAACTTCTCTAAGATCCGCTGAAAGTCAGCCCCACAACCTCCTGTTCTCATTTTATTTACATAGATGGGAAGGTTCAGTGGGGGAGAAAAGGTAATTGCTCTGATGCAGGGCAGGGAGATCTGGCTTCCTCTGCAGCATCACTTTGCAAAGCTGCACAACTCCTGGGCTTTCCACAAGACCTCAGCATGAACACAATGTGTGGTATGGACACGCAGCTCAGACTCCTGAGCTCCCAGCAGTGATATTCTTCAGCCTGTGTGCCATTCCATTTCAGTGAGTGCCAAGAACAGCACATATTTTGTGCTGCAAGACACAAAATGTCTGACTTGGGGTCAGACATTAAGGTCTGCTGAAATAAAAGCTATTTGTCAGATCAGCTTTGTAATGGGAAATGGACATAGTCCAAGTGTTATAAATGACAAAACTTAACCCTTTGGAAAAGAAAAAGGTGTTGAAAAAGAAGTGGTAGAAGAGAAAGAAGTTAAATGTGAGTCACTAGATCAAATTCATAGACTGGATATCCTTCATATTCCTTATTCATCTGTAGAGGTACTCTGCCAAGTCTAAGTGAAGAATTTACGTACATAAAGAGGCACTAGATAAAAGCAGGCAAGAATTACCTGTAATTGTTTCTTCCAAATATGGCTATAAAGTCTGATGTTTAAATTTCTTCAATTATCTGTATCATGACTGTAAAAATATCTAATGGAGTTTGAAATCCCTATTTTCACATTCTATTTCTGAAGATATCACTCAGGAAGATACAACTTTCCTTTACATTGCTCTTCTAAGACTAAACGTTGTCTGCAATAATGCCTTTATAGCATTAACAGTGCAATTTTGTCAAATATAACTACATCATACTGTGAAGTGTTCTGAAAAAATACAACTTTTTTTCTAGATGTTATTTTAACAGAAGATTCATGAGTGTTAAAGACTGGAGCCTATAGAAAAGAAAAGGTTCTTCATGTTCTGTAACTTTATGTGCGTGAAAATTCCTGAACATATGGACAATCCTTGATGGAGTCCAGAAGAAACAAAGTATGCCATGCAGTCCTGCAAAATTGAGCTGGAATGAACAAGTACAAGATCATAACAGTGTTAGTTGTTCTCTGCTGCTGTAGTAAACGGTGGAATAAAGTTGGAAACCTGAAACTATGGGTCACTCAGTTTATGTAATGCTATGATCATTGCTATTGGAAAAGAGCTACAAGAATATTTGAAGTGCCCAAGGAAAAGAAAGCACTCCTTTATTTTTTTTTCTTTTCTCCTGCTCTAAAGTACTGTAATAAGAAAATTTATATATTAGCCAGCCTTTTTAGAAAGCATTAAAATCAGCAGTAGATACCCCTTTTGACAGAACACAGACCAGGATGCATCAGATTTAAGATGCAGGGAAGATTTAAGATCCTAATTTATAGGAAAATCACTGAGTATAAAATAAGTCAAAACCAATTCAAAGTGATAGCAAAACTAAAACCTTATATTCTACAGTATGTCTGTAGGTGAGAGCACCTATAGAAGCAATCTAAGTATCTCCCTCCTGATCTAAGCACATAACTGAACCTGCCACCCATCTCCAGCTGAAAGGCCCAGGTGCAAAGTGAACATCTGATCCTTTAACCCTTGAAGAATCACTAAGCAAAATATGATCCTCACTTATACTCTTCTACATAATTTCTGAAACATGCTACACCTTTACAGAGCCAGTATAAGGGGTCACTTGAGGCCCCAGATGGTACCCCCATCTTCTGCATCAGTGTGAGGATGAAATGTTCAATTTATTTGTCTATTTTATGTTACTTGAATTTTTGTAATTTTATGCAACATGCAATACACACACTAAAGCTTTCTATCAATGTCCTCAGAAAGAAGGATACTCTTACAGGACTTTGCTGATACTTCACATCTTCAGCGTTACTTTTGCTCAAATATCACTCCCTAATATTTAAAATAAGATATGCAGAAGAGGGGATTTTTTTATGTCCAATTCAAGAATATCATTAGTATCTTGCAGCCAAAACTGCATAAAAGTACAACAGCACCAAGAATTTTGCTCTTAAGTTTGAATCATGGGAAAGTTGTTATTTACTTTATTTTATCTTTGCTTCAGCTGAAAGTTGAGATTTCAGCTTCTGGCAAGAAGTTCTGTTTACTGTTCTTGTTACTGAATTCTGTATCAACTCAGTTTTAATACATTTAATACACTGGTAGCACCTATGTTAATTCTCTCTTTTCCTGCCTTCAGCTGTATAATAGGAATAAAGTAGGTGGAATGGCAGGAAGAACCTAAAAGAAGGAAAAAGGAGATAGAAGAGGGAGAAGGATAGAGGAGGTAGTATGTGTGCCTGTGCATGAGAGAGGGGGTGGGTAAAGGGTAGGAAAAGAAAATTCTACACTCCTGTGTGTTCTTAGTGCTGCCTTGATACAGGCTTTTAGTCACTCAACTTACTCCTCAAAGCTGTAAAGAAATAAACAAATTTCTTTCACAAGATCAATATTTTTTTCTGTTTAAACATCATTTGGAGAGACAGAGTCACTGCTCTTATCTTCCTTTCTTTTGTGCTTCATCTGACAGTAACAGTCTTTTTAACCGTATCTGCAAGCAAAACTCATCACGTTACATTTCCGGAGGGTCTCGCGTCACTGTCATGATGCATGGCATCCTGTTAAGGCCTTCACATTAAACACAGAACTGAAGGCAATCTGAGCTGTATTCCTGGGGTGGCTACAAATATTGAAATGCAGAAGATTACTGAAAGCAATGAATCAAAATGACTACAAGCTGGCTGAGCAGAAGAGACATACGACTAAAATGTGCCAGATCTTCTGCTTTGCATGCTCTGAAGCCTTTTACACCATTTCCAAATGGTACACAGTCATTTATATTCTAGGTATAATAACATTTGGACAATCTGGCCTCCTGAACTCTGTTTAAAAGCAGATACTCACCGTTTGCCCAATTAGAGACATTATTACCCTGTTACATGCCAGGAGCTTCTATAGACCTATTCTGTAGATCTCTTTGCTGTATATGTCTTGAAGTTCCTATAGAACAAAGGAAATGAAATGTATTGCAAAATGAGCCATTTGACTATATTTCACTCATTATATGCCTGGTTTACATGGAAGTAATACAGTTTTGGATATACTCATTTCTTTCTCTTGATCATTAAATGACTTAAGAGTTTTTTGCAACAACAGTGGCATTGATATTTGACCACACCTGTTGTCACATTGACAGAATTAGCCAATATTCTTGTTAAAAACAAGTGATTAATCAAATGTCAGCACAAAGCTTAACAGATTCTTCATAAAAAATCCACAGCCTGAAATATCTGATGCAAATTAGTCAGTGAGTACTTTTAAAGAAAAAGCACTTTTAGATGAGCTATATTGATTCATATCTTAAAGCAGAGATGCAGAAGAGCCCTAACATTTACCAGAAAAAGAGTATGGTAATTTAACCATATTTAGAAATGATGAATTTCTAGGGAAAAAAATTCTCCCTTCCTGAATAAAAATAATAGGTCATTAATATTGTCTCTTTTTTTTTTTTTTTCAGTATTCAGGTTAAATATGTTCAGGAGTTTGTATTTTACTCTTTGACAAATGAGAAGTGTTAAGGACACAAAAGAGCCTCAGACATCAGGCATTTAGCAACCTGAAGAATTGTGCCCAGGTTAGCACTGATTCTCAGTTTTCTCTGACAAAGTAAAGCCTGTGGCTCTGCATATGTTTGTATTTATAGGAGTTTGATTCATGTTTCTTAGGCATACTAGATTTGAAAATGGTGGGCAAAACTTGTTTTTGTTTGCTTGAGGCTTTAGAAATGGCAAGAGAAATGGCCAGTTCCTCTACGCTTGTTTGCACCTGCATCAAAGAATCATGGAGTCTTTGGCTAGAAAAGTCCTCTAAGATTATTGCATTCAGTCATAAACCCAGCTCTGCCAAGCCCACTAAACTATGCCCCCACATGCCACATCTACATGTAGCAATGCTGCACAGGAGCATTTCATTAGTCTAAGGTAGGGCAGTTTTGCAGGTCCTCTTTCTAATATCTTTAGGAACCAAAATCTTGAATTTTTGTAGGGCATTTAAAAAAATCTCAGAACTCATCCCTTTTCCTAAAGCTCAGTCACTTTGGGCAGTGCTTGTTGGTGTGTAAAGCAGTCAGCACTGCTTCTGAAGAGAAATATAAGTTCCTTACTCATTGTACCATCATCCCAGCAGTTGTGACTCAGTCGCAGATCATCATCTTACTGCTTCCTCCTCTCCACGAGCAGAAAAGAGGAGCAGTTTTCTACTGACATTTCAAACTCAGCCATGCACAGCAGCTTAACAAGTCAGTATTTCCCTTTGACAGCTGTCTCTTAGCTTTAGCATTTAGATTCTGGCCAAAGATTGATTTGTTCTTCCTTTTCAAAACTCCTCAAAAGCCATAATATCTAGGTCTAAGATAATAATCTGGTATAATAGGTGGGTACTGGACAAACATTAGAAAAGCTTCTCATTTGTCCTGAATCCCTTCTGAAGCCAGTGTGAAGGGTATACTTGGGAATAGTCTGAATTTCTATAATCTCTCAGGGCAAGAGGAACAGGGTGTAGTTCAGAGCAGTCTTTGACTAGTACCACACAGTTGTGCTCACAGAGATTGTTCTCAGGTTGACAGAAGGCAGATCTCTCTTAAGTGTGCTCTGATGCACCCCAGGTGTTCAGTGGTACAGTGAGCTCTCTCTCCCACTCCACATCTGTCTTCCCAGGTGGCCGTCACCTTCCTGAAGATCATCTTTAGCACAAGAGCAGATGAAAGCTGGGGTCTGATTGTGTAGGCAGCTTGTCATCTGTGGGTTATTAAATATAGTTCTTTACTCCAGGAAGTACAAGCTCCTAACTCTAGCCAGAAAACTGTAAGCATGAATATATATGTGCCTAATCAGATGTTCATACCATTCATGGAGGAAGTAAACATCAAGAATGCCAGTGATAAGAGGCAGCAAAGTTAATAAACCACAAGTAATCTTTCCCTTTTTTTCCCCTCCCACTGTATTTAGCCTTTGCAGGTGTACCCTGGTTACATTTTATTGGTAAAAATAAGCAGTGTGGACCACCATGGTATTTCTGTAGCCTTAGCTGTTATATATATGTGAAAATAGCAAATGACAGGGAGCTGAGTCATTTTGCTAAGCAAAATTCATTTGGCTAAGCCACACATCAAAAAAACACAGCCTTTTTCACCAGAAGCAGTTTCCCAGGAAAGGTGTTACAGGTAAGAAATAAATGTTCCCTCCTAATCTCCTGGAGGGAGAGAGAGGCTTTCTGGAAGGTAGCACTTAGGTTACAGTGCATAACCACTGCCAAGTTATCAGCTACCCTTTCTCAGCCTTTTTATGGTCTACCTGCCCATGCCCACTCAAGTAGAGCTTTATATCCTTGTGTGAGTAAGCACTTAGGTTTAAGAAATCACACAATGCTTATAGAAATAGAATACAAATGCAGTCTCAATGAATAGAGCACATTGGCTGTTGTGCTCATGAAGCAGAGGGTACATATTATGCTGCTGCAGAGTAAAATGAAATACATTTTTATCTTCTAAGGGAGATGAAGTGAACATCAGAGCAAGTTAAACAGTACATGCTGTGAGTCTCTGCAGAGAAAAAATAGTGTCAAAAACCTTAGCCAGAGGTTAATTGATAATCGGTTTAATTATTCATTTGTTATTAATGATTACTAATGAGAAACATTAGAATAATCAATGTTCCAGCCCAGTGCTTTGCCAGATGTCATGTTAATTGCAACTGAAGATAGCAGTAGCTTAGCAAAATACAGAAACAATTAGCATGATTGACTCAAAGCCACCTCACGCCTCTCTGGAGCATTGTTCTAGCAGCACTACAGAGCAGTATAAAATTCTCTGGGCTTGCAGAGTGGGAAAAGAACATTTCTAATAGCCTTTGCTGTAAGCCAGATTTGTCTTATAAAAGGTAGAAATTACAGTAAGTCTGACACAAGCAAATATATTTTCTCAGAGAGATCACAATCACAGGCTAATATGAAAGGAAATAGGAAATAACCTACAGTGAATAAAATGTTAACACCAGTAATGGCTAATTGAAATTAAAATCTGCTCTTTCCCCCATGAAAAATTTGTTGAGCTTTAATATTCCCAATGAAATTTCACAATTAAATTATGCTTTATGACCTGAAACAACCATAATCTACTAAAATACCATGTTGTTATTCAAAATATGCAAAGTAGCTTCTTAAACTACAGGTATTGTAAAATGCTGAGAAATTCAATTTTATTCTATGCAGAGATAAGGTTGCATTCCACAGTTGAAACAGGAGTGTCACGATCCGCAAGGTGGGATTCGTGATGGCTCATTCATTGATCTAAGAGTGCGAAAGGCAGTGCAAGGGACTCTGGATGTAATCACAACAATGCACTTTATTGAAAACAATCATCAATGTTATGCAATAGAGGGGACAGGAAGGGAAATAGAGTATAGAGAGGAAAATAGAGGGAAAGAGGGGATTTTATAGCTACCAACGTGGGAAGTCCTCACAGGCTGTCCGACGTGAAGTCTTCTGTCCGTTGGGGAGATCTCGAAGGATGGTGAGTTTCGGGGGTATCTTTATAGTCCTTTGGGAAGTGAGAGGCATGGGGCCAGAATCAGAGGAGATTTATGACCATTCTGGTGTAAGGACCACAGTGGCTTCTCTGTCAGTACCACCAGTACCAGTTCCGAGCAGGTAGCTATTGTTTTCTTCGGTCCAGTCAACACACCTGCAGCAAACATCTCGCCTCAGCCCGGCCAGTGCCTCCCCCTCCCCTCACCCTATGTTAGCTCAGTCTCAGTCCTCGGGAGGGGGGCTTCAATCGCCGTCCGTCACGGTGGTTGTGAGGGAGACTCACGGTGGTTGTCAGGAAGACTCATGGTGGTTGTGAGGAAGACGAGGGGTTCTCCGTGGGGGACCACCGAAGTTACCTCAGAAAGTTCCTTTGGCCAAGAGGTGGGGTCGAGCTGACCCTTACCAGGCTTTGCCTCGAGGCAGCTTCGAGGCAGCTCAGCTAGTGAAGGCAGTGTACCATGGCAGCACAGCAAACACAGCTGCAAACAATCACTGGCAAGCATCCATCTCAAGCCGACCAGAACTTCTGTGCAAAGTCCTTTTGAGAGTTTCAGGGTTTTGAGGGTCCTTGCGACCATCGTGAGGCAAAATGAGGGAAACTTCAGGCCGACTCTTACAAGGAGCTTTCATTTAGTTTAGATGGATAAGCTGCAGTAAAGGATGAAACCAAAGTAGCATATGTACATCAAATACAACTTCCCATCACATAACAGAGTTCTCTCTGTCTCTCCACGCCCAGTTTGATCCTCAGACACAAGATGAAAGCTAGAATGTCTGTCTGCACATCAGGGAATCCAGGTGGCTCTGATCTAGCCCCAGACTTGCTTCTATTATTCAGTAGCTCCAGGACACAGGCTTTAGGATCAGAGAGTCCAAAGCAGTAGTGCCAACAACCATCAAAGAAAGAATTGGGAATGACAAATGTAACACCAGTCTGAGGTTCCTGAAAGTTAAGAAAACACTGAGTCTACCTAATGTATGTGTCTGAGCTGCTTATGAGCTTTTTAATCAGCCATGAGCAATGGGTATCATACAATCTAGTGCCATCAGATTATAATCCTGAGTGATTGGGATGTACATAACACAAAACTATTCTTTAATTGACACTTACACTGAAAATAGAAGGATTTTTTTTTCTTATTGGAAAAGATGGTTAAAAGCACACTCGCCTGATCATTGTGTCCAATCCTGTGCATGAGCCACAATTCCTAATCACAAAATTCTGTATGACAATCAAAAATCAGCAGTGATTCTGGCTGCTTCATCTGATTAGTATGTGGTTGAAAGTGAGAAGTTTCCTCACTGAAAGTTGGCTTGTGCCTGAGGGGTCTAGGCAAGACCCCTGGCATGCTCTCACAGAGCTAACGGAGCAAGCTAACATGACCTGCACTGAAGCTGCAAGGAATGAAGGACACTGATGAAAGGGAAGATTCTGCTACAAACATCCATTTCTGTGATGTCTTGGGTACCTGCTGATGTAAAGCTGGTACCTGCTGCTGAAGTTTAGTCCTTAAGTTATAATATATTATTTATCTAGACGGAGGTAAGCTTTGTCAGTGCCTTATCAAACACTGCTGTGTTGCTTTCAGCAGAGGAACATGGGAAAATGCTGCAGTGGTCTAGAACAAAAGGATTCTGACAGGTCTTTCTCTATGAGCTCTCTCTCTGTTGTGATTGTAACATGCAGTCAAAAGTCTTGGGCTTTAGGGCAAAGTGCCTAAAATTCATGAGGCTGAGCTGGTAAAGACAGAAGAGAGGCAGGAGTTTGCAAGAGTTTCATTATGAGCACAAACCCATATTTTGGTTCTTTTTTTTCATACATATATATATGCAGTTTGTTGTATTATAAGTTATATTGGCAATATCTGGAGATTGCTTTTGATAATCAGACAAGATATCAAGATATCTGCAGTATAAGATATATATATTTTTTGATTTTAAAATAACGAAATGAAATTGGTGAGTAGAGTCTTACAATAATGGAGAAGCTGTTCTTCAAGTACTAACAGGAATCCCTTCATGCATTTCACTCTATCACAGAGAACCTAGAAGCACTCATCTAAGATACAAATAAAATAAAACAAAATATGTTTATTTTTTGACCTTTTCTTTGGCTTTTCTTCCATGATACATCTTCTTCTGGAATTTTCTGTACTAGTTAGCTTCATGTTGAGAGTTTCATTTTTGCCTCTCAGTGATGTTTCTTGATGGTTTGTTTGGGTTTTTTTAATCTGGAAATTTGATTGTGAAAATCTGCTTATTCCCGCCTTTGCAACGTACCAGCTTTCACATGAGAATCTGTACACTCAGCAAGAACCTTATCTCTTTGATGGATTTGGTCACATAATTATCAGTGTTTCACATGTTTATGGGAACAATGTGAAATAATGTAACAGTATTGTTGCATATAGAGTATGGCATTAAAATTTTCCTGAACGTTTAGTTTCCTTTTGATAGCAGCAAAAATCACAGAAGTCAGCAAGTAGCAGCTATTAGTTAAAGGGGAAAAGAAAACAAGGAACTCTCACATGAACATGTCTTTGAAAATCAGAGTTCAACCATACCACTAAGTGAATTTCCAGATAAGACTAGACAGACTGACTAATGTGTCTTGGCTAGATAGGCTACATGTTTGTCTAATCTATTTTTAAAAGACCTTCAAAAGAAAGCAATTCACAATGTCACCGTTTCACTTCTAGTACTTCTCCAAGAATTAGATAGTTGGTTTTTCCACTTAACTGACTTAAATTTCTTTTGATGATCACTGAGCAGATTTTTAGCACCTATTTTTATTATACATGGACAAAAAAATTGATAATGGTTCTCTTCAGAAAAAAAAACCAATAATAGTAACGAACTTCAAAACTTCCCTTTGATGAAGACCTCAGATATCCAAAATCCAATCTTCCAGCAGTTGATCTAGCAGAAGACATTTTTGTTTTCTAAAAATCTGACATTTCTTTAGACAGCTATGCTGCTGGGTTTTCACCATTTTCCACCAAATTGTAAGTTTTCATCACAAATATCATAATGTAAATTAAATAAACCTTCCAGGATTTTTGGTTCCTTGTCATTATTTGCAAATTCCTTCTGCATTCTCTCAACCATCATGTCTTCCATCTCCTAACCACAATATCGCTTGTCTCTTACACATTGTTCTGAATCCCACTTCTTTACTACCTCCTGATACTTATGGTTTAGTAGATGCCATATTAAGACTCTTTCCAGCATGTATAATATCTTGTTTCTCAGGAACTTTCCCAAAACCTCAACAGCATGCCTCTATTTAGATTCCGGCTGTGTCCACGCTGTCCCTGGGAACACAAGGCATGGAGCAGATGAAGTTCCTCCTGTTTTCTGACTCAGCTGTGTGCATGCCACCACTGAGCTCAGAAAGCCTGAGGCTTAGCACTGCATGGCTAAACTGCCACAAATGCAGGCTGAGCTCAGGCTGCTCACAGACCCGCTTCTCCCTCTGGCACTCTGTGTCAGGCCTTTCTGCAGGAGACCCCTGTCAGCATACATGCATCTGTGCACAGTTTAAATACACCAGGACAGAGCTTGTTGAACTAGATTCTCTGTTACCTTTTACATCAGAGAGCATTTGGCACTGCTTCCACATTTAATACCTTTCCATGTGGATTCTTAACCAGCAAAACACCGAGAATGAGTCGCGAGGCTGGGAGATTCCCACAGAATCCATCTACCTATCTTCATTGCTGACTTTAGTGAGACATTTTTGTGCTCTGCTTTTTTGAGGTCTGTGCCTCAGTGCCTATTGATATGTCAACAATTACCTTGCAAACACAGCCACCAAAAGAAAACTACTTCACGTAAAATACATTAAAAAACATTTTCTTATTTTAACACGATGAAGCATAGCAATGATGTTTGGTACACTTTGGGTCATTAGGAATCATTAATATTAACTTTACAGCCTTTTCATATGTGTTGATAAAGTAAAAACAAGATAGCTAAGAGTAGTATTTTCTCATTTTAAGAACATTTTGTCTGACAATGTAGCTGAAAAAGATGTCATAATAAATTAACATATGGCCGTTCTAAATTTTTTTGTCCTGCACAGTTTCAAACATATAGACTACAATAAGTTACCACAGATAGTTTTTTACTTTAGTATTTTTAGGGATTGTTCAACTTTGGGACATAAATCAGAAATTACAGGCATTCATATGCCAATTTGGGAAGTCACCAAAACTTTCAAATGTAGATTTGTCAAATATCTTCAATGTAGGAATATCTATTGAAAATGAAAATTAATATAGTGACAGAAATAAGGTTTGGAAAAGATTTTTTTTGACAACTTTATGGCTTATGAACATGTTGGATTTCACCATCAGTGTACATCTCAGTCTGTTAATGAGTCATTATGGTTTTAGCAGAAAATGTATGTCACTTTAAAGCAAAGACACAGGTCATGATTTGGCCAACAGAGCATCTCCTTAATTTTCCATGTGATTTTGCCAGAGGCAAGAAGATACCGCAAGTGAAGCAAAGTAGACGTTATTGGCAATTGAAAAAATTGTTGCAAATTATGAGAGTCAATTAATTTGTGATTTTTTAGCAAACTTTTGTCCTTAATATTCCTTGTTCTATTTAATCTGCTGTGCATTTATATTACAGCAGGTCCTGCAGATGCAACAGCAGAGATGTGCATCTTCCTTTCCACTACCCATGGATCAGTAGCACAGAGTCAGTAGCACAAGGCAGTAGCTGGCACTGTGGCCCATGTTTTACTAAAATGAAGGGTATTAAATGAAGATTGGTTTAATAGACACCCTGTCTGTGTGCAGCCATGGGAGTCAGTCCAGCTGGGCATATATTATCCACAGGGGAAACACATCCTAGGTCTCCTCTTGCCCTGCCAGCCTTCCTCCATCTCCCTGTCCAGGCTCACTGCAGGTTGGCCAGCACACGGACACAGAGGATAGCCAGGGATTTTAGCCCACAGCTAACGTGAAAACAGAGCTCCAACAACTAAAGCGTGGGATTCAGGTTTTCTAACAGTGCATTCCTTAGGTGTAGCACAAATTGATCTTTTTTTTTCTCGTATCTCTTCACGTAAGAAACACTTTGTCATAAAATTCACGTATGGAATGCAACCTAAGAAGAACTCATGTTGTTATTCTAGGATCCTTCCATATGATTCAAATGGATTTGGTTTGGAGCAGAGCAAGAAGCACACACCACCTACATTTTAAATCATAATGTGGAGTAATGCTGTATGTGCTGAAAAGTCAAGGCACAGCAGCAAAAGGGTCAGTCTCTGTTCAGGCTAATGACTGCTGGTTTCTGCTACGGAAAAACACTGCAACTATAAGGGATTTTTCCAGTTTTAATACAAATAAGATGATACAATGAGAGAGGGGTAAAACAGCTGCCTTTCTTTTCTCCTGGGCCTAATTATAACAGCAGGTGAAACAATATAAGGAGCTCAAGTCTAATTTGGTAAGTGAAAACTACCTAACAACAGAACTGTTTTATTTATGAGAGATGGCAGGGTCAGTAAGAAATCCTGATTAAAAAAAAATTGCAAGGATATTTGTGAGCAACAACAGAAAGAGTAATTGTGTATGCAGTGGTTTTTTATGTGTGAATAGGAAACATGCTTGGTTTGGTATTGATTTCTCTCTGTGCAACATGCTGTTATTTACAACTGTGGATGTATTTTCCTCAGATATTCAGCGCTGCATGATTTATGCTGTGTCTCAATCACCACATTACATTATGTAAGGCACCAGCTGAATCCTGAGATGAGTCAGCTGCCAAATATTGTACTAAAAACTGTTGTCTCATAATGAATCAACAGGCTTTGAAGTAATTAAATCCTTCACTGTTTAACTTAATACAAGCTATTTCAAAATGTAATAAAACATATTTTGGAAGTGAGTCTTACCAGGTCCCATTATAATAGCACTTAGTTTCTCTCAGCTATTATAACAGCATTTAGTTTCTCTTCCTGGTTGTCACCAGGAAGACACAACTGTCAGTCTAATAAGATTTGTAACCACGAATGTTTGGTTTACTTATCAAGTAAGAGCTAGAATGGCTTATTCTGCGTGTCAGCCATTTGTAATTGTAACCTGTAACTTAAATTTGCTTTTGTTGGACAGACTCAATGCTTCTTATCATTATTCACCACTTCCCTGTGCTGCCACAACTCTTTCAGGCTTTCAGGCAGTTAAGAACATCTCATGAGTGTGGCCATGGTGTAAACCAGTACAGAAAAACGTCCATCCCCAGAAGAGCTCTTGCTCTATATATAGCCATTCCTAAGCACTCTGTTTATGACAGCAATAACACTTCTGTGTCAAATGATGACAGAGACAAGGTCTGCCTGGCCAGCTCACCAGGGAATGACAGAGTGAGGCTGCATCTTTCTCCTTGTGGTGGAGAGCTTTACACCAGACTGCATAACATGTATGACACTTGTTAATTCTCTTGGGACAGCACCATGTACAGAATGACTGCTTGGATGGTTAGGATGTTTTCTGCTGGGGAAAAGTACTATTAATCTTTAATTTACATTTTGCAATGTATTTGGAGTAGAAAAGACAAATTCAAAGAGTAGTAGCTTAGTCTGGGACCAAAGACTGCTGAATTTTGAGGTGATTCTAAGCTATGAGAAAAGAATTGTTCTGCAGTCCTGCACCACAGTGATAGAAGATGTAAAACTCTCGGCCAGAGTGTTTGTACTGAAGCTTTGAGGACTCCTTTAGGTATCTTCAGATTTGTCCATGACTGCTGCACCAGCATGGGTAGACTTTGATCTGAATTCAGTATTCTCTGTCAGTTTTGATGTGCTCTTGGCCACCACTGAGAAGATCTGCTGTCACAGCCTGTGATTGCTACAATCTGCTGCTCATCTAAGCAGTCATGACTTGGTAGGACACATCACTGTGGTCTGCTAAATGAGTCACCAGCCAGCATCAGGATGGATGTGTGCTAGCTGCTCTCCAACCCAGGCCAGCCCACCTACAGACATCAAACATGACAGAGAAAATGAGAATGGATATCTGCATGTTACCACATTCAGTAGAAAGACAGAGTTAGCCATTTGTGTTCCTTCCTTGCATTACACAGTTGAGACTGGCAAATATCAGTGCAGAATGTAAGATGTTTTGAACTCATTTATGCACAAACTTACCAGTTTCTGGGAGTACTGGAATGCTACAGGTTCACAGGTGTTTACAAAATAGGTTCACTTTGGGTCTGATCTTCTGTAATCTCTTAATATCAGTGTATGGGATCTGTCAGAAAATCTGAAGACAGTAAGCCAGGAAGTTTTGGCTCATGATACATGGGCTGTACATCAAGACCAATAAAGAATGTTTCTTACAGTGAGGTCCTGTATTAATCTTTCTTCAGTAGTGAGAACTAAAATAAGCAGGAAGAACTTAGTTGGCATCAAATTTCATGTTTCCATTGAACAATGAAAAACCAATGCTTTAGCTTGCCGTACCCAGGCATGGCCTGTGGTGTGCAGAGAGATGAGTGAAGCCCATGCCCGTCTGTGGTGAGTCTGAAGTCTGTAGAATGCTATGCAGGTCTGCAAGGGATGAATCTCCCCAGTTCACAGCCACAGCCTCTTCCATTTATCCAGGTCTTGATGTTACAAGCCAGCAAATGACTTAACCAAATGGTGTCATAATATTTCACTCTGATTGTGTCATAGATTTTACACTGACCGTTTTTAATTTTCCTGCACGTCATTTGCACTATTTCCAGCCCATCTCTGGGTAAGAGGTTGATGCTGTTTGGAATCATGTATCTACTTTCTTGTGTTTCCTACTTCCTTCTTTAAATAAATCCACCTGTCTCGGTTCGTGATGGATTAAATGTTGGATTGTATCACAGAATACAGTGAGTGGGAGAAAAATTGTCTGAGGTACACAGAAAGAAATGCTGAATGTATTCTCTGTCATGAACTTTGACTCAGGAATCTGAGACTATGAGATTATTTGCATAGTTAATTTTCATTCTACAATACAAGAAAAATAATAACTCATGAAATCTAATTTTGCAGTCAGTAGCCAAGGCTTTTACCTTCATGACTGACATTAATAAAGATCTCATCCTCTACTGTGCTGAGCAAATGAGTGGTTCTCCGGTTCCTCTGGGTAATTTTTTTTAAATTTTTTTTTAAGAATAGCAGCATGGTAGTCACACTAATTTTCTGCCACTGCCTTGGTCTAGGTAATGCAAATCTCCAGCATAGATCAACATTCTAACAGTCTGCAAGTTAACACACTATGGACATATGAAAATATCACCATTTATTTTAACTAATAAAGTCATAATTCAAAATGTAATTATGTAAACAGACTTCCAAGATCCTCATTTTTTAAAAAAAGAATAACAAACAGCCTGTAGCATGTGAAGAAGGCACCTTGGGAGGTGTGTAATCAAGGATGTTCCATTTATTATTTCTTAGCGTATAATTATTTCATTTTTCTAGCTCTGAATCTTTGGTTTTTTACTTTATAGGCAGTTTTACACATACAACTCTGAGTTGAAAGTGGCACTTCCTGTGAATATTAGGTTTTTATCAAAAGCAAACAAGCATATGAATAAAATACATTCTTTTAAATGGCTAAGCAGTGCCATTACATTTTTAATTAAAAATGACAGAATGTAACAAACCCAAAAATGGGATAATCTGTCCTGGTTGGGTTTCAAAAGAATTAGAAACCTATACATGACAAAATGAAAAATTTAGTATCTAAGCCACTAGTCAGTGAAGAGAAAAAAAGTGGATAAGTTTCATGAATGACACTTTTTCTAGTAGAAGATATAATTTGTGATATTTAAAACTTTCAAACTTTAAAAATTTTTTGGCCTGTCCACTTATTGGTATTAATGACAGATTTTAAATTATTTCCTTGCCTTAAAAAAAAATCATTATTTAACTTTTCCAAAGCAGTTGTTCATTAATTAAAACTCTATACTTACTTATTTTATATTTTATTATCATTTAAAAAATACCATACAGAGCTGTGTCTTATAGTCTATATCAT
Organism: Irena cyanogastra; assembly: GCA_013397155.1. NCBI lineage: Eukaryota > Metazoa > Chordata > Aves > Passeriformes > Irenidae > Irena > Irena cyanogastra. Next base: position 424,482 of record VWZV01015119.1, read on the forward strand.
GAGTTGCTTTAATCAGGCAAGCCCACAGTCATTGAAATTATAGATGCATATCTAACAAAAAATTGACTGTTACAACTGTAGTTTAGAATCATCCTCAATAATTTTGTGAACTTTCACTTTTTGTTACTTGTTTCTGTTTTAAAGGAAATTGTGTTATTAATCTGTTTCGCTTAATGTACTTTATTTTACAGCTTACAATTTTCCACGTTCTGTGGAGAGCTAAGTGAAGTCATTATCTCTAGAAGATCTAAGAACAGGGATTATGTATAAGATTACATACACAGGGAAAGTGAACCACCTATCATTCTCTACTTCTAGGACTAAAATGACAAATATATATTTAAAAAAAAAAAAAAAAGAGCATAGTGAAAATACGCAAAAAAAAAAACTCCCCACAATTTTTTGTTACTAAGCATTCTGACCACAGGTGAAATTTCTGGGCTAAGAGGAAGCCCTTGGGAGTTTAAGTCTACAGTATATGCAGAGAAGTTTAAAAAGTTGATGCCAGAATAAACAAAATTTGACCCAAACTTTCTACAAACTTGCAAAGACTTTTTATTTCTCCAAATCAATTTATTTCACAGGTATTATAACTTTTCTGAAGCTGATTTAATTTATACCTTTGACTTTCCATAATTTCTTTTTAAATATTTCCCTCTCTGCCCTTACACTATCTGTGACTCTTTTCAGAACATTTACCTCACTAGAGCTGTAGCTCTGAAGTCATTTTTCCACAGTGTACCAACCCTTCAGTGACAGTTGTTCCTTCCTTTCTAGATTTTTTGCTAACCTTTTCCACAAAATAGTTTAGGTTTTAATACAAGACAAAATTACTGTTATTTATGACCACTATTTGCTCTGTCAGGGCTATAAGCAATGTAATGTCCTCTCGTTTCCCTAGATTCTGATGCAAAGCAATAAAATTTTAAACACTTTAAATTTTAATCCAGACTTTCTAATAATTAAACTGTGCTTAAACATGTTCAAGTGTACAGTAATTCCTTGAATGCATTATTTAATGAATTATCCAAATATAGTAATGACTTCAGTCATAACACATTCAGACATTCTTAAATTTTGATTGTATCATGGTAGATTCAATGCTAAAAAAACTACAGACATTATCACACATTTGTATTTCCTTTTTTCCCCTAAACATTCCTTACCTTAAATATTCACATGTATAAATCCACATTTATTCCCATATTCAACATTAGAGTCATCTGCTGTAAGGTTCACTTCAATTCCATGAGAATTCTCCTGCCTTTAGTTTGTTCACTCTGTGCTTCCAAAAACTGAACCAACAACGAGATTCAATAGACTTTCCTTTCTAAGTTAGTTACTTGTGTTGTTAGGAAATGTTTTATTTAGAGAAACACACATACACACCAAAAAACCCTACAACTTCTTTTTTGGTTAAACCTACTGCTGTAGAATACACACAAGGCAGTTTGTTCATCTGTAGCCCCATGTAAGCATAGCTGCTACTGATTTTTCCAATTTGCATATCATTCCCATTCTGCTTTATGCTTTCATCTAGAAGTGCACCACGTACTTCAGGCGACCAGTATGGTCTGCAGAGTTTAAGTTTCTGTGATGCTAAAGGCACATTCCAGAGTTGTTCTTTTTATTGTCTTTGTGTGACCTCACAATGATCAAAAAAGAACTGTGGAATGGAGGAAAAACTGCAAACTGGAATGAAAGCAGTTTTAAAGAACAGGATTTTCTTTGTCTTGTCCTATTTAATTGCAATTCCATAGATAGAGGAGAAAAATTCAATTTTAGCAGACTTAATTTTGGCATCTGCATTACTGTAGTTCTTGAGAAAGCCCTGTGAAGACTGAGACAACAAAACTACTGATAAAATCCATATGCACATCCTCAAGCACATGGAATTTTAATCTTAAACCTACTGTGTTCCTGTCAGAATTTCTGAAATCCTGATGATGAAAATGCCACAAGAAATACAAATCAGAAGTTAGAGAAAAAAATGTTTATTGTAGACCTTATGTTTAAGCTTATGGCATGATTATCTTCAAATGTTTTTTTTCCTCAAGCCTTTATCACACCAGACTATCTAGGCATTCAAGTTTTGACAGGCGGAAGGATGTATATGTCAGATAAAAGAAGAAAAAAAAAAAGACTTGACATAGACTTGGACTATTCAGAAGTAAGAGTAAAGAAGAAAAATAACAAGTTAGAATGCCAAGTCTTGCAAACTCACAAAGGCTGACAGGGAGCAGAGATCAAAAATCCAAAATTCTGCTGAAAGTTTCTTTAACAAGTGTTGAGTAATTTGTGGCACATGTTTGTTTGGGGGGTTGGCTGGTGCATTTGGGAGTTTTGTTTGTTTGTTTGGGGGTTTGTTTGTTTGTTTGTTTTTAACAGAGGATTGATTTCCTAATTTAGAAAGAGAATTCATTCTCTTTCCAATTTACTGTTCTTCTCTGTGCAAACACTGTTTGCCTTTTTAGATACCTTTTCAAGTGTTTCTTTGTAAGCTCAACACCTCTAATACACAGAAGTTTTCACTGAGAGAAGCAACAGAAAAAACCAAAAACTGCCACTGAAGAAAATCTGACAAGTGTTAGTGTGATTGTGATTCATGCTTTTTTTTTATCCTTTGTTGGACAGAATTAATGGAATTGATTCAAAGTGTAAAGGACATTTTACTTTACCAAGCATTTCCCAGACAAGTGCACTGAAGGAAATCCCACATTGCCCTCTAAAATTCATATGTTTAAGTTAAGAACTGGAAAGGAACATAATAACCAATGAAAGTTCAGATGTAAGGGGCAAAGTTTTGTTACCTCTCTCTAATATCTATTATTCCATCATATTTCTTCTTTTACATGTCATTTACTTTTCCATAATCACTGAAATTTTGTCCCCATCCTTCCTCTTGCTCATTTTTTGATCTGTCTGACATAAAACATAAAGAGAAAGCCTTCCAAAAATTAGGTTTATTCTTCCTCCACCTCAATATATCAGCTGAGGAGAAATTTAATCAGAAACTAAAGTCTTCTCTTTTCTGATATTTCTTGTTGATACTGTACCTGTTAAATTTACATGAAACTGCCCAAATTTTTCAAAATCTAAGATATATGATGAACCAAAGTTTAAGGATGCAATGCAATCCTTTCATGAACCAAACTGATGCCATGTTACAGCAGCCATAAGCCATTGAATGCCTTCAGCATACACACTGTTGAAGCAGACTATGCCAACAGAAACAGATTTAGACCAAGAGAAAGATCAAAAACTTTGGTTTTGCTTTGAGAAAATAATTGGTCGCATTTAAGATTTGTCCAATTCCAGAGTTACCTATACTACAGTATATTCAGGTGTGCAGAAGCCACAAGACCCTCAGGGCACCTAGGAACTGAATTAGACACATCCTCCTATCCAAATCTCACTTATTAGAGCTAGATGTGCACAACTCCATGAAGAGCAGAATCATATTCTTTCCTTCAAATTCCAATGGTTAAAGATACCATAAATACTTCATACCTTTCTATGCTTGCAAAAGGAATGATCTCCTAAGTCATGAATATGAGGAAAGCAGAGATATGAGTGACAGCTCAGCCTTGGATCTCTCCTGGCATTGAAAGTTTCATCTCATCTGCATTCACGCGTATTTGGGCTCTTGGTGCCACACTACATACAGCGTGACAGCAAAACAACCCATAAAACATGTGGTGACAGTACTTTATGCAATTCACAATGTGCCCTTTTCCCCCCAAAACAGCAGTCCAAAACATTATAAAAGTTGTCTACACGCTGGCTTTTGTACTCCAGTGCAGAATTTTGTGTACAACAGGACAATATCAGAGGGAAAAGAGACATGATAGAAAGTTACCGCTGCAGCCTGCAGCAAATACTGCAAATTTTTATAGTGATTTCTTTTTTTGTGTGTTTCAGAAGGCAGGGAGCCAAGGTTACAGGAAATCAATAGTTCTCTTGAGAATCAAAACTTATGAGGAAAAAGATCTTACTTGGTAAAACTATTTTGCTCATTACTTCTATTTTCGTAGAGTAAAAACAATGTACTTTGATATATTCACTGCAGTTCACATCAGATTCTCTGCTACAGCAGAGAGCAGCCCCTTTTGTAGCTGTAGCACATCCTTTAAAAAAATCTCAATTTGATCAGCAATTGAATAGTTCAGAAGATTTATGGTCTCTAAATCAGCTATCATTTAAGGATGTTTTCATTGTTTCAGTTTCAATGTACATCAAAAGTTTTATGTTTTCTACTTCTCTTCCATTTTATAGGTTAATGAAGGCTGAGCCAAAATCCAAAAAAATCCAAAGTTTCTCCCTCAGGAAGCTTCTGTTGTAGTTCTGCATAGTCTGAGTACTGAGCTGGAACCCAATCGCCAATAGAGTCAGTACAGAGATGTCTGCAGAAAACTGGGAAATAATTCATCAAAGCAAAATATTCTGTAGAACAAAGAGCATTTGACTGTCTCGGCTTGTCATGATGTTTTTTGCTTTCCTGCTTGTGCTACAGACCTGTTGCTCTTCCTGGCTCAATGTACTCTGTGTTTGTAAACCCAAACTCAGCATCAATTTGCTGCCAAAGAGCACCCACTGAGCAAGGGAAACAAGAGCTCTGCAGCCACCACCTTTAACACAGTGACATTTTCAAAAAACATGACCAAATGCACTCGTCTTAGGATGACAGTAATCTTCTTTCTTTCATGGGGATTTCTCCTAATAAATAACAACATGTTATATTAAATTTCGGCTTTTCACTATACAGGTGTGTTAAATTTGTATTTCATTTGGTAAATTACAACTCCCATTAACACTCCTGATTTACTAATTCATACCTATTATTAAAAAATAATTATTAGGGTTTATTCACTGAACATTTCCTTTCTAATTTCCATCAATTTAAAATCATCCTATGCTGTTCTATATTTCATTGATCAAAACACAGAAATTCAAAAATACCTTAATTTTCAATGAACTCTTTCCTTTCTGGCAATGGAACATACAAAGATGGACTTTGCAATGACAATTGCTTATAAGTCAGTGGCTCTGAACTACAGAAATCCTCAACACCTGGAAAATCCCATAGAGGAAATTCAGCACTTCTCTCTCCATTCTACCAAGAAACCTCTAGTCTGGCATTACCTAATGGGCACTGCTGCAGTATCAAAAAAGGATGGGGATAAACTCTGAAGAAAAAAATCTACATTTAGAAAAGCTGAATAAAATTTAAAATATATAAATAGCTTCATGCCTTCAAAATTTCAAATTTTTCAAATTATATAGCAGCATTTACCTTCCTTTAAGTCAATGGTTCATGACACACTGTCATTAAAGGTTTACCAGGAAGTAAGATCAGATCCATTGAAGGATTAACTTACACAAAACTGGAGGCTAAACTTGATTCAGTGTATGCCTGAGTTCTGCCTATGCTTCAAGCTAGCTTTGATCCAGAGTTCCATGGGAAGTTGCAGAATTTCACTGTGTTCACAGTATTTAGCTCTGCCTTTCCAGAGCTCACAGGAGCACAGGCACGACTCTGTATTCATCCCACAACCTTGTGGCTCCTAGACATGACCTGGTTCACACCACTGTCATTCAGAACATAAGTGAGGGCTCTCAGCATCTGCCCCTCTGCCTTCAGTCCTTTACAGCTTTCTCTGACGCTGGCCCTCACATCTGAAGTGATTTACCAAAGGCTGCATAATTAACCAGTCACTTAGTTTGATTTGAAACGGCAAAAATATCATTTTCATTCTCTTGGTTTAGCTATCAATACTATCACTGAAGTTTCTGGTTCAGAAAAAGATAAATTTGAATATACAAAATACAGTTGCCAAGCAGACCATGCGACTTGTCCATCCACCTGACCATCAGCTTCCATAACTATTTCATGATTATCTGTTTGTTATATGTACTTCCCTAGGATTGCTATGAGGTGATAAAAAGTACAGAACAGTTACTGAAATACAACCATTAATTGCATTGGATTTTCCACTAAAAGCATTGTGAAGTGGGAGTGGAGAGTTATGGCTTCGGTGATGCAGAAATGCCTTCTGCCTTAAATGGTTTCTCACAGGTGTTTAATAACATTAAGCTTCTTCTCAATTCCTCATTACTGTCTCTTCAGCAGTTAAAGCAGTGAGATTACCTGTGCCTCCTGAGCACTTGGAGCAGGACGTGACTGTGACTTTACAGCCATGTGTACTGTGAGTGGGACGTGCTCTGAGCACAGCAGAGCCACACACTGATGTGTCTCAGCAGAGCTCAGACCCTCAGCAGGACACTGAGCACAACAGGACAGGCTGGGAGCTCTGCTGACAGCCTGCAATGCCATTGTTGGACCTTCTGAAAGGCTCTTTCTTTTTCAAAACTAACTGTTTAAGCAACTCCTGTCTTCAGGAAATACTCTGTCCTATTTGTTAAATCCTGGTTGATTTTGCTTATCTCATCCTCCTCTTGCCTAATCCAAAACCACTCCACACCAAATGAACACTACAAAGGAAGAGGATCACAGGTGGAATAATACAGCCAAAAACATAAGAGAATAGAAAAAATATCCTTGATAATTCCTTGGAGGGTTTTTCATCTATTCTTTATCCTCTACTCTGTTTCTAAAATATAGGATTTTTAAATTCTCTGCTGCTTGCAGTTTGCACTGTGCACTGCAGAAATATCCTAACTTCCTCCAGGGATGTTACTGAGCTCTCACACCTCTCAAACTTCCATTTATATTGGTAGAAATCTGAGGAGTGCAGCTGAGAAGCGTGAGATTCATCTGCCTCTACAACCGAGGGATCAGTTCCCTAAGACCACTATAGAGTTTCATTTTCCACATTTTCATTAAAATCACACAGAATACAATGGTGAATGCCAGATTTGAGGTTAAAATAAATCAAAGGATTATTTGTTTTAAGTGTATGAGATTTACAGCATCTGCAGGAAAATTTCAATCATAAATTTTGCAGCTGTAAAAATGGAATTACTAAGAAAAGAACTTTAGCATGATTCTCATAAATAAGGAAAAAACAACAAGGTGGAAATTAACTGGTCAGACACTAGTGTCTCAGAGGAAGAATTGACCATCTGCTGAGTGAATATTAGCTACTCAAGTGATTACTGGACAAAAAGCAGTACTGTTTAGAAAGAATTAAGGCATATGGCTCCAAAACAAGGTGAGAAAACAGAAGAGAAATCTCTTGAATCTGAGCTGAGGTAGACTTTACCTTTAGAAGGGTGATCTGTTTTAATCACTGAGATTTAGAATAGGTGGGGAAAGAAATGAGCATGATCTCAATAGAAAAATTTTAAATTTAAAATTTTAATTTTAGAAAAATGTTTAAACTGAGGTAACTTGCATGTGATAAATAGGTGTTATATATAGCAATCTTCTGAAAAAAATTTATTTATTCAGCAGTTTTTCTGATTTTGAAAAAAACAATTATTTTTTCTTTGGAGACTATGAAATATTAATTTGACCAACATAAAAGATTATTTGGACTAAATATATGCACTAAATTTGCTCACTTATAACAATAGCATTGTTAGTAAATATTGTAGACGTTCAGGTTTTAAAAATACAAAGGAGAGCAATGGAAGGAGAAGAGTGAGAAAATTATGAGAGAAAACAATCCCAGTAGGAGAGCAAAAAAATGAAAGCATATTTTAAAGACCATTTATTCCTATGCTTTTTCTTCTTTCATCTCTAAAAATAAGTGGAAATGAAAATCTGGAATGAAGAGGATTTGAGAGCCATTTTCAAAGAGAAATCACCTGTGCTGTAGCACAATGCATGGATGAAAAACTAATCAATCCTTTTACAACAAAACACTCTATTACTACTAGTAGTGTGATCTCTCAGATAATTCAGAATGTGATCTGCAGGATATGGAATGCTTAAGGTCACAAAAATAAACAAACCCCACACAACAGAGACACGTCAAGGGCAAGTGAAAATGCAGATGGGTAATGGAGAGGAAGACACAAGGAGTGTGAAAAGTAAGAAAGCAGTAAGGAAAGTGAGAATTAAAGGAGCAGAGAAAGGACATTTACCCAAAAGGCAGTAAGCCTAAAAGACAGTGAGAGAAATCATGAACTCTCTGGAGAGAAGGTAACACAGCTGACCTGCTGGACACCATGTGATCTGCAGCAAAATTTTAGTTTCTGTGTTTATCCTTTCATGCAGCAAGTGACCTATCAGGCAAAATATTTTTATTTTCAGTTTTCTTCACAGAATTACAGAATATGCTGAGTTGGAAGGGGTCCAGCAGGACCTCTGAATCCAACTCCTGGCCCAGCACAGGACCATCCTCAAGAGTCACACTATGTGCCTGAAAAAGTTGTCCAAACACTTCTTGAATTCTGCCAGGCTTGGTACTGTGACCAGTTCTCTGGGCAGCCTGTTCCAGTGCCCAGCCACCCTTTGAGTGAAGAACCTTTTCCTGACATCCAACCTAAACCTCCCCTGGCACAGCTTCAGGCCATTCCCTCGGTTCCTATCACTGGTCACAGAGAGCAGAGATCAGTGCCTGCCCCTCCTCTGCCCCTCAGGAGGAAGTTGTGACTGCAGTGAGGTCTCCTCTCAGTCCCCTCCAGGCTGAACAGACCAAGTGCCCTCAGCCCCTCCTCACACGGCTTTCTCTCAAGCCCCTTCACCTTCTTCACCACCATCCTTTAAACATTCTCTAACAGATTAATATTTTTCTTACACTTTGCTGCCCAAAACTGCCCACAATATCCAATGCTGTGCCTGATGCCCCCAGGACATGGTTGGCTCTCCTGGTTGCGAGGGCAAAGGAATGTAGATTTAATTTTATTAAAAGACTGTTAATCTCAAATCTACATGTGTGTTCAAACAAAACAAACAAAAAAAAACCCCAAAAAAACAGAAGTGAAAGTGAATCCTACCTTTTAAAGAGATGTCTTTTTGTAGAAAAGAAGTGTGACAGTAATTGTGTGTAAAACACATTTTACATTATCACACAAGTATCTTATTTATGTGTTACTTCAGAAAAAATTGTGTACCACCAACTATTTTATGGATTTTTAAAAAACCAGATATTTGGGGTGAGATAGATATTTCCTGAGACATTATTTAAAGTTCTTTCAGATTAATTTTAGCCACACATCTGCCTCTGAAGCGAGACATTGCTGAATGTCCCAGGGATAGGAACATTTGACGTTCATGGGCAATGAATGAAAACCCTTGGGTGGTCCTGTTGAACAGGTTTTAAGAGGAGCATATTAAGTTTCTTGTCATGTTTGAGGTCATCCTTTGGGTTCTGAAATAAACTACACATCACTAATGACGTTTTTAGGATGAACTAGAGGTTACATCATGTTTGCAAAGTTTACAGAGTCCACTGATGTCAAAGCTGAATATGAGCAGCTTTGTCAGCAGCTGTCTTCTCCTCTGTGTTGCCCATCTCCCATTGCATGACTCTGCCATCAATGGCACAAAGAGCAGCCAGTTCTCCAGGATTCGGTAGTGGTACTTGGCACAGTTTCCTACCAGGAAGGTAGAAGGGCTGGAAATGGGTAATGGTCCTTCTCTTCTTTCCTCCTTACAAGCAGAAGCACCCCACATCAAAAAAATTCCCAGTGAGGAAGAGAAAATGTGTATGTGAAGTCAGCAGGTGTCTGTGAATCTCAGGACAGGAGTAGCTGAGGGCAGGGGTTGTTCTGTGTGCCAAATACAGGTGGAGCAAAAGCCCTGCTGATGAGAAATTCAAAGAATGTTACACAAACCAGAGACATAACCCTTACCCACACTGTTTAGCAGAGACATACACTCATCTGACCTCAGGCACCCCAGCTACCTCTGCCTGGCCCACAAGAACTTCCACTGTTTGCAGACCCTCTTTTTGACTTCTTTTTCCTTGATATCTGTGCAGCCCTGCCAAGTGTGAGTCCTGCCTGAGCTCTGCAAAGATGGGCAGAGTTAAGGTTAATGTTTGGGCCAGGGTTACTCCTGAAAGTTTCCCTCCTATGTAGCTTTTTCTCTTAGAATTATTTCTCCTAGTATCTCCCAGGTCAAGGCTGCCTCAGGTGGCTGAATGGCTGTTAGAGAGTCTAAGAGATGTATTTAGGCAGAGAAGATGGATTTCCCCTTAAAGAGCAACTTTCAAGGGAGAGAGTTTTCAAACACCCCCAGATATATTACTCATTTGTTTTTAGTTCTTAGACTTTGAGCCTGTCCTGTATCTTTCATACTGAGAGGCTTCTTAAAGCATAGTGGAAAAGGGAGGCAACACAAAACCTGGTATCTAACAGCATTGTTACAGGAGCAGTCAGCTGTCATCTTCCCTCACCCGTTGGGACTGTGTGGAAACAGTCCTCATTAAATTCTGAAATAGCACTGGATATTCACAGTGACCTTTTTGCCTTTTAAAGAAAGGTCATTCTATCTTATTTCTGCCAGCACAATTTAATTGAGATGTAAATGTTGTGTCTGGGCTGAACTCACTATAATAATTTCAAGAGGGTAACTAAGCAGCCATCACCTTGTAATAACATTTAGCCATTCTCACTGTGAACTTGTACACAAGTTTTGGACACATGTTTGAGAGGAAAGGCATTGCATGCCATTATCTTTTTTCCCAGATGCTGAAATTCCACACTGCTAATGCCTAAAAACACTACATTTTTGTATCAAAACCAGAGATTTACTGATCATGTCCTAGAAAACATACAACTATGGAGATAGTATAATGGACATAACAATATACTTGCCAGAGAACACAAATTTAAATCTGTTTTCCATGCTGAAATAGGATTGACATTTTTCACAATATTTCATGCATATTACTCTTGCTGTACTTATAAACTGCTTAACTGGCAGAACCCCAGTGGAAATAGAAAAACATTTCAGCTTCTTGAAACTCAGAGACCCTATTTGAGATAAAACTGCTGTTATTTCTTGAACCCCTGTATAATCCAAGTGTACACCAACCAAAATACAGTGTTTAACAGCTGCAACAAAGCAAGGAATTTGTATAAAGTGGGAAAGGGACAATTAGCTGGGAAAGCACTGGGATGAGCACCATGTAAAAGCCACTAGCAACCATGATTAGGTTTGCTAGTGTCAAATGCACCAGTTTAATGGTTAAGTAATCTTATTATCAAACTATTTCTTAGTAACACTGCCACAAACAGCATCAAATAAAGTATTGTATTTAGAAGAAAATGCATCATCCAAACTGATTGTTAAAGGAAGTGGAATAGTTTTTGTAATGCCAAATAATATTTTTCAAACTGATATGTCAGAGAAAAGAGATTAAATTTTTTAGACATTATTATTATTTCCACCTGTTAAGGTACAGTATTTTCTACTGAGTTACTGGCCAGTAGCATTAAAACTTTTGCCATGCATTGTTAGTCGCTAAAAGTAAATGGGCTTTTTGCAGCAAAATACATGGAATCTTAGCATCATAGAATTGTTTAGCTTGGAAAAGACCTCTAAGAAATTATTGCATCCAACCATTAACCAAGCATTACCAAGTCCACCACTAAATCATGTAGTGTCACATCTGCATGTCTTTTAAATACGTCCAGGGATGGTGAATCCAGCAATTTCCCGAGCAGCCTGTTCCAATGTTTTACAACTTTTTGGTGAAGAAATTTTTTCAAATATCCAATCTACTCCTCCCTAGGGGCACCTTGAAGCCGTTTACTCATCCTGTCATTTGTTACCTGATAGAAGTAACGAGCCTCCACCTTGCTACAATCTCATTTCAGGCAGCTGTAGAGGGGGATGAGATCTCCCCTGAGCCTCCTTTTCTCCAGGCTAAACACTCACAGCTGCCTCAGCCATTTCTCATAGGACTGACTCTCCACACCCTTCTCCAGCTCTGCTGCCCTTCCCTGGACTCACTCCAGCCCCTCAGGGCCTTTCTTGTAGTGAGAGGCCCAAAACTGGACACAGGATTTGAGCTGTGGCCTCACCAGTGCAGAGTACAGGGGGACAATCCCTGCCCTGGTCCTGCTGCCACACTATTGCTGATCCAGGCCAGGTGCCATTGGCCTTCCTGGCCCCCTGGGCACACCTGGCTCACGTTCAGCTGCTGCTGACCAGCACCCCCAGCTCCTTTACCAAAGGGCAGTCTTCAGCTGCTCTGCCTCGAGCCTGGAGCACTGCATGGACTTGTTGTGACTCAAATGTAGGGCCCCCCCTTCACCTTGTTGAAGCTTTTACATTTTGCCTTACATCTTGCAACTCCTTGATGATAAATGACATTCAAGCAATTTCCTCTAGCAAAATCATAGTACAATTTAAAGTAAAATGACTAGACAATTATTTGAGACAATGTGACTCAAAGGCACAACAGTTTATGAGTTTTCATGTATGCAAGAATTCTGTATGCTTTGTACTTCTCTATATACCTGCCTTAGGAGACCTGGAACTTTACTAGTTCCAGTTACTACTAGAAAAATTGGGCTTTTTCTTTGCTCTTGTTATTATATCTTCATGTAAGGATAAAGGAAGATATTGAGCTAGGTTAATTCTCCTCACCTTCAACAGAGCAGGTGCGCCAACCTTTCAGTCTTGTTCTATTTTTGTAATGCAAATTGGTTACTGCCATTCCAGCATTGTCTTCTGTAGGGTTAAGAGCATTTTGTACACATGTTTTAAAGTTGAAAATTCATTTTAATAGTTCTTTTCTGAGAGGAAGTAAAGGAATAATGATTACTTCATGGAAATGTTGATTTACTTCTGTAAATCATCTACATTTAATGATTCATTTGAGAAACTGACCTTAAATACTGAAAAAAAATATCTCTGATTATAATATATACTTATATTGTCTTTTAGACTCAGGCAAACTTTGTTAATAATGCTGGAAATTGCTATCTTCATGAGCAAAACTCATCAATTCTTGTTTATTTCCAGCATAATGCGACCCACAAAAAACACTGTCCAAGGTTCTATTTCTCTTCCTGTATGGTATGTTATTGCCTTTGCTACTATGTTTATCTCCAGTTCCATGAATTTGTTTTTGAAATCTGTTCACTTAGGCTGTGACATTAGAGGCAGGGCAACGCTATCTATTGCCTATAAAAAGGTGCTTTCTCTCTCTTATTTAAATAAGTTGTGTTAACAGCTGACAGAGTTCAAAAGGGACAAACCTTAAGTACATATTTTTATTATTGCTGTAATATACTAGACTTTTTCTTGTTTTCTAAACTAAGACTTTTTCTAGTTCATTTTAAGGTTAATCATTTTTGCTGATCCCACAAGCTTTCTTGCATTCAAAAGTGACATATGGCTTCAACAAGTTTAGTTTTCAGTTTGCATTAAAAATTAAGCCAATTGTTGAGAATCAAATGAAAAAAAATAGTGTGGATTGTGGGTGGAAGCCAGTTGCTCACATGCATAACTGCAGTACTAAAACTACATTGCAGGTGTCTTCCACCCCTGCAGATGCCAAAAATCAATAAACAGGATGCTATTGTTTGAGGGGGTTTACTGTAAAATTCTTTACTCAGCAATTTTTCTGCTTCTGGTCTTCTGCACAAACAACTCAGCTGAGATTATTGCTCAGCAGCTCAGAGCCTGCTTGAAAGTAAATGTGTTTCTACCCAGGTGTCCCAGTGGAAGGATGTCTGTCACACCACAGTTCAGTGGGTGCTCTGTAACACACCACCTACATACAGTATCTTACATCGTCAGTGTACACCAAGGAAAATAGCTTTGTTCCAAAGCCTGGATAGGACTCTTGCTTTAAAATTTAGAGTGCATTACTCCCTATCACTCCTTTTCTAGCAGACAGTGGGCACATTTATTCCATTTGTTTAGATATGCATTCAAGGGTAAACCAAGCTCATGCCTCCCCAATGACTACAGGGACATCCAAAGTGATTAACTTAACGTATTTAATATTGAGACAGATTAAGGCAGTAATATAAGTACTTCTCTTTCTTTCTCAAATTTTGTCAGGCCCCTCTGGACATGAAACTGCAGAGTCAAGGGCTCCTCTCTTCTTGAGTACCATTGTTTCTCCAGAGGAAGGAGAGGAGAAGGAGAAGCAGGGTCTTTTATTCCCCAGTCATCATTGTCTCTCCTTCAGACACTCAGGACCACAAACAGCATTCCCAGTTTCTTTTCCTACCACCTGTAAAGCCTTCTCCACTCTCTGTCTGCTCCTGTCTCCAGCCAAAGATGAGTTGGGCAGCCGTGGGCTGGCTGCCCTGTGCCCCCAGCCCAGGGGAGGAACCTTTCCCTGCAGTGCTGGGAGGGTTTCTGAGGAGCTCAGAGTTGGCTGCTGCTGTCCCTGATCAACGTGTGCCCAAGCCAAGAGACTGCAGCAGAGCAATCCCTCACTTGTGCTAAGATGCAGGATAGAAGTATTGCTCCTTGGCTTCAACCCAGCCTCTAAACTTGCACAGACCTGGCCAAAGAATAGGGAACAACCTGGGGAAGGGGCTGTGCTCCAAAATGTCAAATGGCAGAGCAAAGTGGAAAGTGATTTTTCTGTGCAAATTATTCTGAAAATGGGTATTGATAATTAATCCTGTTCCTGCTGCAGCTAATGGGAATGAGGTCCAAAGGTCTCTCCAATATCACTTTTTGCTTTACTTTGCACCTTTAACTCAAACTGATGCTGAATGAGCATTAAAATGAAGATTGCAACTGATTGCTTCATGCTAGTCTGGATAAAGCAAAAACAACATATTAAAAATTATGCCCGGCTGTGAAAAATCACAAATTGTTGGTTCTGTGCATGAATACATGAGAATAAATAGATGAGAATAGTCAGGTTAAGAGCTAGTTAATGCTGGAAAAATACATAGGTGCGTGTTATCGTTGCTTTCCTAAAGTGCAATTAACATATATTTTTGAATACTTCCACACTTGTGCCCAAATTTTAGTATAACAAAAAAATATATGAAAATATATATTTGTGATCCTGAAATAACTATGTGGGGATTTATTTGAAAGAACTAAAGTAACTTTCTTCCTTTATTTTTAATTACATTTATAGCATCTTCTTTGAAGATACAGGAAAAATATTTTTAGCTTCATCCAAACCTTGCTGAAGATGACAAAAATTCTCCCGCTGAGTTCAATGGGATTTTGATCAAATGCTCGGTAACCTCACACATTATTTCTCTGGTCCATTCTGGTCTAGTCATGTTTTGAGAGAGGTATACCTCACTTTCCTATTTTAATTAATACCAAAAAATATCAGAAAACACATTTGGGGTTTTTTTCCATTTGGTTAAAATGAAAATATGATCTAATTGTTAAATACCTTGTGATACACTAATTTAAATAATGTATGTATATGTATATCTCCATGTTTCATCATTATTTCTCCTTATTTCTGGATCTTCTTATCCATCAGCAAAGACACTGGTTATGAGAATTTTTAACACATTTAATAAACAAGTAAAAGTTTTCATCGTGCAACTCATCCTGCCAATTTTGCCACAGAAAACACATTTATTCAAATAGTTTATAGCACCAGACTGGACATATACTGAGTCTCAAAATTAGAAAGTAGAAGAGAAGTTTAATGGCTACAAGTTTGGAGATGCAACCAAAGTGTCAGGACTTGTCATTTCAGAACAAGTTTCCCCCAGCATTTCTTACTTTGCTTTGATGTTTTTTGGTTCAAAACCAGAATCAAGAGTCTGTCATATGCTTGCAGAGCAGCTTCTTTAATAGCCAGGCTGCCAAACTGGCTGACTTCTTAAACAGCTCACACCACAACTCAATTATTGCTTTAACTGAGTAAATTGATTGTTTAATATTCATTACATTATTAATCAAGCTACTTACCAATATCCTAACAATATTTTACAGGATTTTATTTTCGTGATTCATGCTGATAATTTTTCAGCAATATTTTCACTGTGCCTTCTGTGAAAAGCAGATTCATTAATTTAACATCATCTAAAAGAATTAGTTTTCCCTGTCTGTGATGAAAATTCGTATGATAGAGAGCAGAATCCTTAATATATTCTTTTTTATTCCAGAAGTGTTACTTTGAATGTATGTATTTATATTTGTGTGTAAGTGTAACTATAAATGTGCATATATATATATATATATATATATATATATATATATATATAACAAAATGTATTTTATACCCGCAGGCTTATCATAGATCCTTCACAATTTTTGCTCTGCTCCTCCTACAAAACTGTTTTGCCTCATTGACCTCATACAAAACTGTTTTGCCTCGTTGATTTTCAATTACTCTAAAAATGCCTTTATGTAATGACTGGTCAGGATTGTACATAATTGGCTAGGGATTTAGATTCAGCATTCAATGCATTTGCTTAAAGACTAAACACAATATATCTAGTCCTTTGAAATAATAGTCTGTCACAAAGTATAGCATAGAACTCTGATATAAAAAGCAATACTTGGTGAGATGATGACGTGTATGGAACAGCTGTTTTGCTAATCAGTTCATGTCACAGTGCTCCTGCTAAACTTCCATTTTGTTTTCCCAAGGATTTATTTGCTATATTGTAATCACCAACAGAACAGAAGTCCAGATATCCAAAACCAGAAAAAATTTAGAGTGTGTAGTTTTGAATACAGTATATTCTTTCAAAAGTAAAAATAAAAGGTAAAGACAAAATGTGGTAGTAGAAACCAAGTACTTCAGAGGTCTTTTTCTGACTTTTTTCATGTCCATGCTTAACTACGGTCGTTTAGAGTAGCTTACGTCTGCCAGTACTGTGCTTCAGCTTGGGAAACTGTCAAGGTCTGTCATTATTTCCAAACCCAAACAAAATGCTATTAACACAACTAATAATAATATGTCCTAAGACTACCAAACTCTTCTCAATCAATGTCCTAAAAAACTACTCTACCCTTCTGAAAAAAACATAATGTGAAAGTGAAAATAAAGTATAAACTTTTATCCATATTTCTCCAAGAACTTCACAGACAGACCTCCAGTTGTGAGTTCTTCCAATTCTCATCTGATAATCCATAGACTTATTTTACAGAGGTGGAAAAACAGAAGATGAGGATATAAAGTAGTCAGAAATATATTTTCCTAAAACCAAATTAGGCAATGTTTTTTAGCAAATAAGGGGTTCACACCACATTCTGACATTGGCAAAGGTCACATATCTGTCCTAATGTGTAGTAGGACTATATATTGGCATAGATATCCCTATATACCTATTCAGGTTATTCTTATTAAAGACAAAGGACATTGAGCACCTAATTCTCTAATATCCTGTCTCAAAATCCTTTAAGTAACCTTCAAAATCTTATTATTATTCAATAAGAGAAATGAAAGTAATGTACTTTGCCTACTTTTGAACTCTATGAGTCAGCAGCCCACATGGGAATAATGTGTTCTTCTTGATATTTACCAAATGATGAAAGGATTATGGTTTGGGGAAATATTCCATGAGTGCATCGTAAACCTGAACAATTAAAGACTCAGCAGTGCCCCCTGTGCTATTAAGATCACAGTTTTAAGATGCATTTTGTAGTTGACATAGTTTATCACAAAATAAATAATCTCCATCTCTGAAGTGAGACTCTGCCTGCTGGCTTAGTAGCCCTTTGTCTTGAGCTGGTTGCTTTGTGACACATACTGAGTTCACCCTAATCAGAAATCAATTTCTTTTCATCTAGCACATAGGCCCTTGTCCAGGCCCAACTGTAAAGCAGATAGAAACAGATAAAGGAGCTGCAAGTTGTCATAATTTGAATAATTTTTATTTCTACATGAAAGTTGATGCAAATGGCAGGAGTTTTATTGTTAATTTTTTATTTTAAATAAATCTTTGAAGAAGCTCTAGGGTTGAACACCAGAAATTCTAGAGACGCATTAAACTGCCATAAATTCATAGATGTGAGCACATAACTACTTGCTTGCACAAAAAAATTAATAGTTGAGATGCTAGGTTAAGCCTACATGTTCTCTGAGTGACCATTATTTTGGAGTTTTCATCCCGGTTCCTGGTTTGAGATTACACAATATTTGATGCCATCATCCTAATTATTCTCAGTTAAATCTGCATCTTGTAAGATTAGCTCACAAATCAATATCAAAAGTGTCAAGCAAGAATGATCTGGATAAGTTATTATATCCTTCCTTTCTTGATGCAGAGAAACGACCCATTCACTTGGCCTTTGTGTGGAACTGAAATATGCATCTTGTTTTAAGGTCCCGGGGGAACAT
The DNA here is from genome assembly GCA_013397155.1 of Irena cyanogastra. Taxonomy (NCBI): domain Eukaryota; kingdom Metazoa; phylum Chordata; class Aves; order Passeriformes; family Irenidae; genus Irena; species Irena cyanogastra. The sequence continues at coordinate 442,640 of VWZV01015119.1, forward strand.
CTGACTGCAGTAAGACAGTCAGGGTGATTTCTGTATAAAGTATGGCTTTATGTATACTTTCTGTATAAAGTATGGTCTTATACAGAACATTTGAGAACTCAGGTTTTCTGCCAGGGATTCCAGAGGCATTAAGCTGGGCTGACTGCTCTGTGGTCTTTGCTGCATTTCTGGCATGCTCTGCAGAGCTTCTACCCCATTCACATTTAAACAATCAGCGAAGCAATTCTGCACCAGGTGTCAGAGTCATGTAAATAGCAAAACCCTGTGCTTTAGAGCAGCTGAGAATATTACCTGTACAGGAAGTCCCACAGATGTCAATGACAAGGCAGAGGATGCTTCATGCTGTTCCCAGGTGGAGGTTTATGCTGTCAAACCTCAGTACTCAGTGTTTTCCAGATACCAGCATGAGCTACTCCTGTTAACACTAATAAAAACGTCAAAGAGAGGAAAATAAAAGTGAGAAACTTCATTAATTTCAAAGGAATAAAACCAAGAATGACTTCATTATAAGTTTCCTCTCACCTTTTTGGAAAGGATTTTTTATCCTTGAATAAAAATGGTTTTTAGTGTTACAAAGCCAGAATCAGGGCTCCCTTTAAAATTCCTGACTGTGAGGCAATCTCTACTCACAGTTTGCTGACAAAATGAAAGATGGGATGGAAATAACTCTCAGCTAATAAGACTTTCTCTAACATGTGTTTTGAATGTTTCGTCCGTGAGATTCAGGATTCTTTATGCTCTTTCAAGGGGGAAAAAAAAAAAGATTGTGTGGATTTGTGGATTGCACTGCTTGTAGAATGCCAACGAGACGAGTCAGGCCAAATTGTTCCTGTAACTATTGTTTAGCTTTCGTGCCAGTATTTGCACATACCTGCTCAGCCAACTGTCCCTGACAGTCAGGAACTGAATGCATTAATAAAATTCGTGCCTTTCATAAGACAAGCAGACACAAGAGTTTCTGCCTTCTCTGTTCCTAAGTCAAAAAAGATGCTTCTAATAAATATTTGTATAGGAAGAAATCAATATAATATAATTTTCATATCTTTTCCAAGAGCTTTTAAATTGTAATGCATTAAAAGAAAGCTATGCAAAACCAGCACAGAAATAAGATTAATTTAAATGAAAACAAATATCTGGAATCTGTATTGTTTTAGTTGGGTCTAATTTTAAAAGAATGTTGCTGCAGATAGAAAATGTTATAAATACATACAAAACTCCTCTGAACCAGGAAATTGTACAGAAATTCTAAAGTGTGCTATAAACAATATGGGCTTTTCTCTAGAAACAGCAGACAAGGTACCTTCAGGTTATAAATTAGTCCTTCTTCCTTACACATTGTAAGTGTATTTGATTGCTAAATATGTAAATAAATTGAAAACATGTATGACTTGTAATAGCAAATTTGCAGTGACAGAGCAGCAGAAATTTTAGCCAGGAGAAAAAAAACTTTAAGGGAGAAAGATGGGGGGAAAAAAAAAGCAGATGAGTCACAGGCAGAAAGCAAAGAGATATTCTGTCCCATGCATGGCTTTACCTGGGAGAAGCCACAAGTCAAGAGCTACTCCAAGGCACATCTGGTTGGTAAAGTTTATAATCAGTGCTGGCACTGGGAGCTCTTGCAAGACATGCATGGAGGTGCTCCAACAACACAAGGAATATATGTCCTTGAAAAATGCATGTGAATTTAAGACATTATAAGCAGTCCTAAAATAATTATTATGTCTTTTGTATTTCCTGAATTATAGAGCTATACACAGCTATTTTGGACCTATTTCACTTCATGTTATGATGGTTTAATTGAATAATTCAGATTATTAGAACTGAAAAGGAAATACCAAAATCACGGCTTCACTAGCAATAATCAACAAAATACCACAATAACAAAAATATCACTTAAACAATAGTAATTGTAGTACGTATTTCTTTCTTTGGCTATCAAATGAATGATCTAAGGTATTGACTGTCAAAAACAATTTGTCTTTCTGCTAATGAATACTCCTGGCACCATTGAGTATTACATTATCAGAGGGTTGAAGGACAGCACTTAAAATCAGCTTTCACTCAGGATTTTTCGTGCCTAAATTTAAACTATAGTTCAGAAATTTATTGTCTGCTACAAAACAAAAGCTCATCAATGTGACCCAGCCAGAAATATCTGATGTGTTAACCTCTGGGGCCTTCTGGGACCACTCTTGAAAAAGAAAAAACAAAACAAAACAAACAACAACAACAGAAAAGGAAACAAATAAACACCACCACCACATTTACATCCTTTCTTTTCACAAACTTACACCCTAAACAAATTTTTCCCATCCCTGAGAGGCCCTGGTGTACACTTGAGTAAATAAAATGGGATTGCACAGAGGGGTCATCTACATTTGGGAGATGGTTCAGGGTTTGTGCTGCTCTTCAGTGATGCCTCTGCAGTCGTGGTTCTTATGCAAGTGCAAGGCTGTTCCCACAGACACGGAGCACACTGTGACAATGACAGTGGGGCTGGGGGCCGGGGGACAAGCTGTGCTCACGGCTGCCAGGTGTGCAGAGCTGAGGTGCAGGCTGGCATTTCATGGCAGGACCTCCTCTAGTCATTAGAAGAGAGCATCCAGTAAGGAAGAGCTTTGAACTAGGGTGCAGCCAGAGAGGCTTTGGGCTTTTTTGGGGTTTCTGCACCCTCCAAGTCCTACAGAGCTACAGTCCAAGTTGCCAGGTACTCCTGTGGTAAGAGACTGAGCAAGAGGGAGTGTGTGAACTGAAGATGTAGTCAGGGCCTACAGTATCCCCCTTGTAAATGTTCTACTGAGGTATTGGCCTTTATTTTTGTTTACTCTTTGACATTCTTACACTTAAAGACCCTTAGGAGTTCCTTCCAACTGGAATTATTCTATAATTCAACGGTTCCCACCTAAATCCTTGTGAACTTTTTTGCTATATTTATTACAAATAAAACTGTTGCAGACAGTTTCTCTGGACACATTAGAAGCTGCCAACTGTCTCAATTTTGTATTTTATATTTCAATGAAATATGATATTCATATAACTAAATAATGGAGGACGCTTGTTAGGCTGTTACAGGTACTGGAAATCTGTAGGGAACTTTTATTCTAACAATCAAGAGGATTCCCATAAGTATATCAAAGGAAATTATCTCTACAGATGTAATCTGCCTTGTAAGATACTAAAAGACCTTGTTACAAGAGAAAAAAAAAAGAAAGTTTGAAAGTCAAGGAGAATCTGAATCAATAGTGAAAAAATTGCTAAGCATAGTTAGACCTATAAAGCTGAAGCTCACTTTTATGTTTTATTAAACATAACTCACTTGTACATTGTGTGAACTGCACATCAAATTTGAAATAACAGACCCATTAATCATACATGAAAAGTTAGCAGTAGATTTAAAATACCTACCACATGTGATGATGAACTCAAGATTTCCTGTTACTGGCGTATACTGTTCCAAGACAATTTAGAAATGTCATGAAGACCAAATATGACAAGTTCAGGATAGATTTCTTGTAGAAAACAGTGTTTAAAGTCTCATATTTTCTTCTTATGGTGTATAACCTGCTCCTTTTTAAACCTTTATCTTTAATAGATGTTGCAAGTTTTAGAGCTGTGCCTAGCTATTGTTAAGTAATTCATCTAAATCAGACATGGTGTCTAAAACTAGAAACAAAAATTAACTCTTTTCCAGTGGGTTGATGAACTGTTAGAACTTGCTACATACTGATTTTCTTTTAACTTCACAGAATATGCTGAGTTGGATGGGACCCACAAGGATCAAGCCCAGCTCTTGGCCCCATATAGGATTCCCCAAAAACCACACCATGGGCCTGAGAGCATTGTTCAAATGCTTTTTTTGCTCTGTCAGGCTTGGTGCTGTGATCACTTCCCTGAGCAGCCTTTTCCAGTGCCCAATCACCCTCTGGGCGAAAAACATTTTACTGGTACCCAACCTAAACCTGCCGTGACATGGCTTCAGGCCATTCCCTCAGGTCCTGTCACTGATCATCACAAAGCGATCACAATCAACCCCTCTTCAAATTCCACTTCCACCAAAAGGTATTTATTTAGAATTAGAGAATACTTATAAAATGTGATCCAAGTTACTGAGGAATTCTGACAGTTATCACAATCATTACCAAACTTGTGTTCTGTGAAGGTATAAACCTGGAGCAGTGGTATGCCATTGTGTTAACTGCATCATAAAGGAATCAGCTCAATGCCATCTCCTCTGCAGTGACAAGGATAAGGAAGTTGTCTATATAGTAAAAATCACAGCTGTAAGTATATGTATATGTAGAGCATTTGAGACATCAGCAGATCTCAGTCTATCTACTGGCAGTTGGCTGTTAGGTAGGATATTGTGGACTCAGTAGTCCAAGATAATTATGCATTTCAGTCCTCTGAGCAACTAGCTGAAAGGAAGTGAAATAAGGGAGAATAAAATCAAATGCCATGACGATGTGGCGGTATATATTAAAAAAATATGGATCAGTAAAGCACTTTTATTTTTTTTCACACATTCGCTCAAATTGAATGTCTTTGGAATTTCTGTCTCCCAAACTCATGCTTTCTAAGTCACCATTTTCAGCCTATTATCCTGCCTCTCTAGTTGTGCTGAGGGGAAGATCTGGTAACTAACATTTCTTTCTCCTAAATATCTTCTGTAATTTCAGTAATGACACAAGAAGAAAGATGAGGAATATGTCAGGAAATGTCACCTCCATGCATAAGCACTATTTTTTAAGAGACACAGTATTTGAAGAAAGCTTGTTCTTTCTTCATGTTGCTTTCCATGATGACAATCAGAATGTTCCTGCAGTAGTCACAAACTCGTTCAAAGTTTCTGTCTTGCTAAAGACTTGTCTAATATGCAGATCATCTCTGTGGTATATTTTATTTCTTAAGACCAGTGGCAAGTCTCACATTTTTAAAGACATCCTTCTATAACTATTCTATACATCAAATAAATGCATAGGCTGGCAGCACTTGGTGGTGGTGGAGACTGGGGACAGAAGCATGTGTTATGCAAAGGAATTCCTCTTGGGCATTTTTTTTAAATGTATTTGCAATACTTCCTTCACCCGTCTATATTTTACTTTCTAGAAGCAAACATAACCCAAATCTTCAGAAATCTCTGCAGAAAATAAAAATATGCTACAAATAACTGGGAAACACATAAGAAAGAAAGAAAAATATCTCCTAGGAACTTAGCTGTGCAAGCGTAAGCACTGCTGTTGTGGAATAACCCAAAGGATGGTTTGCAGCTCATTAATAAAAATGCTACAAACAGAATGAAAAAGAGAAACTGCACCATATAAAATAACTTTAAAATCAACACAACTATTCTTTAAATCATTTTTCTCTCTCTTTTTCACTGTTGTTTAGCAGAACTACAAATCTGTACAGCATGCATTGTTTTCCAGGGGCATAGCACATGACTGCACAACACTGGGAGAACTTAGCCTGGAACAGATGAAAAAAATATAGAGACCCTGGACCTCTATAGTGAACGAAATTTCTCTGATTTTAATCAGATAAAATTTCTAAACTGCTTTGGAGTAGTAAATGTAAATTGTCTGCACAGAATAACAGTCACCTCTTTCACTCTGAGGAAAGCTTACTTCCATTTTCCTTTGATAGAATGTCATTATTTTCTTTCATTCCACTGTTACTCCTCCACATTTGCTTCTGTCTAGTTTAATCTTTCTTCCTCTTTCAAGCCTGCTTCAGCTCTTTTGGTTTTCTTTTTTATTTTTTCCCATCTCTGTCTTGCTCCCAGAGATAAAGCAGTACAAGACATATCTGACTTTCCTTTTTATTTGGTTCTGCTTACTTTGCCTTTGAAAGATGGTTGAGCCTTGATATGAATTCTTTGTTTCACTCTGAATCAACAACATGTTAACCAGTGCTGATGTTTTAGTTTTGTATTTTCTCCTTTCAGCATCATATTATGATAAAGTGTTTATTTGGCTTGCTGTGCATTTTCAACAATTTCTGTCTGTTTTGTATATATATCATAGAAGAAGTACAAGAATGATGGTATGCATAGTAAACATTGCTGTGCACTATTACTTTGATATTTGTAAATTATTAGAAAATGTTTGAGATATAGGTACTGAAAATAATTATTATAAGCCTGAAGAAAATGAACAATGTGAAAATTACTAATGACTTGGACAATAAAATAGACCTATGTACTTTTCTGAATTCATTTGACTGACAGAGAAAATGACTGTTTACATAGAATAATGCTGAAATTCACTTGTTTATCCCACTGGATATTCAAATAACACATCATTATGGGAAGTTCTTTCCAAGCAGGTTCCTGGATGATCCCATCAGTCCAACTGAAGCTGAACACAATGCAGCAAACCCAATACTGTGTGAGTAAAAGCAAACAGACCTACATCTCTGAGGAGGCTGGAAAGAAAACAGGTGAGGTTTACTAACCTCCTACAAATTATGAAAATCATTCTTGCTGCTAGTTTCTAGCTGTATAATTGAAGCATATAAACTTTCACATTACTCCATGCCAACTTCTTCTATTCTATAAATATATTTGTATTTCCAGTCTGACCTGCACTGGCTTGTTTAGTGTAATCCATAGTCAACATAGACAGTTATTTACTTCCAAACCCTGAAATTCAGGAATATATTTCCAGTGAAATGAGGACATTATTAAGGAGGAGGTACTGTGTTTAATTTTAGTCACCCACACCAAAAAATTACCTCATACTGTAAGAGCTACACAGAACAGATACTAGTAAAATTCAAGAAATGCATGACCTCTTGTGTAAGAGGAGACTGGAAAACTCTCTACTGTTCAGTTTAGTAAAAATAAGGCAACTGGGAATATTATTGAGCTCTGCAAATATAGCTGATGGGGTAGCTAAACACCAGGAAAAAAAGAAAAGCTGAGTAAGCTGAAAAAACAGTGCTGACTTGAGAATCCAAAAGTGTAACTGTGTGTGAATAAATTTAGGCTGTAAGTGTGTCACAGCCTCGAGCACCTTCCACCCCTGGTTCCGCCGACTGAGCGCAGGGACGGCGCCGTGCTGCCAGGGGCAGCTCTAAGGAGAGTTGTGACCATGACCTGCCCCTCCTGCCCTCCAGAGCTGTTGCAAGCTCAGCCTCCCATTGCCAGAGCTGCTCAGCACTGCTGCTGTGCCTCCCCACCCTGCAAATACCCCTGCAGAACCTCCCAGGTGGAGTCAGCAAGGGAGGGAAGGGAACATTTCCATGGTGAAGCTTTTGTTGAGCTGTGTCAGTAGAAAGTGAAGTCCCAGGGGCATGGCAGGTTCTGTCCAGCAAGTTGTCCCTGTGACAGATAACACAGCAATGACAAATGCCATAACCAATGGCTGCTGACAGATATTCCCAGGAAGCCCACAGGGACACAGAGAGCTGTGCTCAGAAGGGAGTCCTGTCAACAGGTAAGCAATGGCTCAGTGCACCCATTTAACATTTGCTGCAAGCATCCACATAATTCATAAACTGATTGTATTTATTTTTTATGACTGCTTATGCCTTCTACAAAAGGGGGATGACTGGCATTGCAGGAATACAATCTCCATTTATAACCGATCCCCTGACCCCAATTAATAAAGAACAAACTGTCCTAGCTCTTAAAAACAGCAAAGCTCAGGCACAGGATAGCAGAGACTAAACACACACTGCCCTCCTGCTCCCAAACTTATCTACAACTTTTCTTCTCTCTGGATACCCTTGTAACAAGCCCTCAGCAGGTTAGAGAAAGAGGCACTTAGCTGTTGGTGCGTAGACTTCAGCAGTGACAATGGAACAGAACTTGTTTGTATACTCGAACTGAGAACAAATATTTGCATGTTGTGCTGAGAAGAGAAATTTGTTTCCTCTAGAGGTTATCAATTCCATGATTACACACACTAGCCCAGAGCCTTCTGCTTTCACTCTGGGTTTTGCACTTTAGGAGGAAGATCATTTCATTCTGTTTATATGTTCACTTTGTTTTTACTTCATCCTAGTGATTTTTCCTAATCCCATTCTGTGGCAGCTGCCAATATTGTCTTGAGGCAAGTCCTAACGTGACTTGTGAAGTTGACAGACAATGGGAATAGCTGCAATTTGCAGCTGTGAGAGGTGGCAGCAAATATCTGGGGAACTAATGGGGAAGTGAGAAGGTGTTTTCAACCCTCTTTGTCAATGTACAAAACCACTAAGACAAGGATGTGCTATTTTAGTTTCATCATGGTATTTGGGGTGAAACACTATATTTTGATAGCTGAGCCAAATTCCTTCATAACTACAATTTATGCCAATCCTTAGCAACCCTCTCAACATTTTTCTCAATCCATGATGTCAGAAGGGGGTCTCTGCTGCCTCACAACTATTAACTAGATGATGGGGAAAAACAGAGGGGGAAACCGCTGTCCTGAAGGGTGCTGCACAAATTTTACACACAAATGGAAAGTCAGGCAAAGAGGATGCTTAGGTATGATGGGGTGGAGAATTCAGAAGTGACAGAATTTTATACCCATTATGTGGAAAGTGCAAATAATTACACTAATATAATGGAAAAACACAAGGAAATTTGACTCCTGGGAGGGGTTGGAGGCAGGGGAGGAAGGGGAGAGAAGGAATAAAATAATGACAATTAATAGCCTGAGATTATACAAAATGCTCATTGAGGGTATTTTGTAACAAAATACTCTGATGTGCTAAGTGAGCTTTGACAGTCTAATTCAGATTTCAGTTTTCATTAATCAGAAGTGTGAAGCATGTAGTAGAGATCTGTTCCAGAAGCCTTCAATTTATTATTTTTAAGGCTGTGTGATTTTTACTGTGCCTGTTGCCTATCCCATAAACATCTGACTCTGTAGGATAATGTATTGAGCTGTTCAGAACCCTTCCTCTGAAAAGAATTCAATTTCTTCAAGTTGCATGAGACCTCCTTTGGTTTTTTTTCTGTTTCAGCTCCTCAAAGCTGCGAAGAGAAAAAAACATTTGTGTCAGAACTAAGCAGTCGTAATATCTGCTTTTGAAAAATAAATCCACAGTGAAAAGGCACTTATAAACAAAATACTTCTGGAAGAAATGTTACAAAGGTTTTTGTAACCGTATTTACCTTTGTTCATAGTGATAAAAATGGATTTTCAGATTTTTTTTTTCCTTAAGATACAAATATTGCATAGAAACAAAATGTGACAAAATGAACTCTATAGTGTAAGGAGGACCACAATCACAAGGACCAAACTGCTGTAATAAAGCAACATTAAAACTGAGGGGGGGAAAAGGTTACTTTACCAATCTGGATTAACTCCCAGATTTTCCAGAACTGTCACATGTTACAGTACATCACTTGTTTATAAACCAAACTTAATCTCCCTCTGTGTTTATATGTCAGAAAGCTGGGCTTAGCCATGCATCACCTTGGCTGGTGCCTGTAGCACACAGTCAGTCCAGCCAAGCACATCTCCACCTGCAGGGCAGAGAAACAGGATACTCCATGGGTACAAGTGTCATCATCAACCCCAGAGGAAGGAATACCTCTGAACAGGAGAGAAAAGTTTTCTTGTCACTCTGACTGATTGGTAAGTAAAAGAGTGAGAGCTAGTGAAGGCCTTTTTTTTTTTTTCCTGAATACTAAAGGTGTTTTTAACTGATGTTTTCTTCTGGAGCCTGATATATTTCCCAGGATAAAGTCAAAATTTAACAGAAAATAACAGTGTCTACTTCTGAGAATGAAAGGATAAACCCATTATGAGACCCCCTTTCTTCTTGTCAAATATTAGCAATGGCATTGACTCCTTTAAATTTTCAACAGATCTCATTGTAACCAAAGAACAACCCCAAGGGCTGGGATCTGCTGGGGACCACCCAGCTGCAAAACAGCTTGATGGGAAAAGCCCTGGGCATTCTGGTGGGTACCAGGTTGAACAGGAGCCAGTGATGTGCCCCTGCAAAAACAGAAGGCAAGTGCTACCCTGCACTGCAGTAGGCAAAGCCTTGGCAGCAGGCTGAGGGAAGAGATTCTTTCTGTGGCACCTGGAGTGCTGTGTCCAGATCTGGGCTCCCCAGTACAAGAGAGGCATGGGAATACTGGAGGGAGCCCAACAAAGGGCCACAATAATAATTAAGGGACTAGAGAATCTAGAATCTAGAGAATGAGAGGAACGGCTGAGAAAGCTGGGGCTGTTGAGCCTTCCCATAAGGCTCGGGGCAGATTTTACTAATTCGTGTAAATACTGGAGGAATGCTGCAAGGAGGATGGAGCCAGGCTCTTTTCAGTGGTGCCCAGTAGCATGATGAGAGACAAAGGGTGCAAACTGAGACACATGAAGGTCTGTAAAGCATCAGGAACCACTTTCTCTGTGAATAAGGGTGACTAAGCCCTGACACAGTTTCCCCAGGAAAGTTATGGAATCTCCTCCTAGGAGATATTAAAAAAACATCTAGACATAGTGCTGGGCAAGTGGCTTTAGATGGCCCTTCTTGAGCAGAGGGGTTGGACCAGACAACTTCCGAAGGTCCTTTCCAAATGCAAACCTTCTGTGCTTCTGTGATCCTGTGAATGCTTTGCCTCATTCACCTCTCCCCATGACACAAAAGTGGTACTGTCCTCTAGCCTGTCAAGGCACATTCCATGAACTACAGATCCATCTGTTCATAGATCCTGGGAGCAGGAAAGCATATTTTATTTACCAGGTAGAGTTTCTGGATGGCAATCAGTTCTCTAGGTGAACTGAAACAGTGCATCATCCTTTTATCATCACACGTAATCTGACATGATTTTCATAGTAACTGAATTCATTCTGCAGCGCAGAAGAGGAATCTGATTTTCCATCTTGTTCTAACTTTAAATATTTCTCTTATTTCTCTATCTCCTGATTATTACTTTTCCCATCTTTAGCACAAGATAAAAAGAAAAATATCATGTGAGAATATGTAAAGGAAACAGTATTGGAATAATCAGAAACACCTCGTTTCAATCATTGACTGTTTCACTTTGATTGTCGATTTTTGAAGGATTTCATGTTTTAAAACTTCTTCCACAGTAGAAGTGGAGAAATTTAATTTTTGCATTTGTCAAAGAAGAATGTGGAGAGTTTTTCAAGATAAGAAATTTGATACAACAGGCACAGTCTTCCTGAGACAACTTTATTCCAACTAAAATGGAAAAAAAATGTATTTCTCTTTATGCACTGTGGAATTCAATAGTTCTAGCTCTGGGCTTAAGGGATGGGTACTTTTCCCCAATAATCACACGGCATTTGATTTTAGTAAATTAAGACAACTTGGAAAATTACAATCACCTTAGGAATGTACTTACACTTTTCATTCTTAAATGAGCTAGAAATTCTTCTCGATATAATGCTCATTCCAACTCAAACAAAACGTGAAGTTTACCAGAAGACCAAGCAACAGAATGACTTTTCAGCTGGCATCAGTGGGAGCAGTTTATCTTGTGACAATTCCGTGAAAGCAAGGCAAAGAACATTTCTAGTTTATATTTATAACATGAACAAAAGCTGTTCATTTTTTGCTGTTGCTTCAGGAATTTTACCTTGCAGCTCTTCCTTTCTTAAAAAAAAACCCATTTCAGTTGTAATTTTTCTTCTGTGTCATTCAGTCTTTCATTACTGAGTCTTGTAGATGTCATAAGCACTTCTGAAACTGAAGAAGCAGAGTTCAGTTCAAAGTAGGAAATTCATGTTTTGATGCCTGTTTGAATCTTATCTAAACTATTCAGGTTTCTCAGCTCTCAATTTTGCTAGGGACCTTTCAGAAGTATGATCTTTTCTTCTCTGTCAAATTGCTCCTTCTCATATGACAAACATTCAAGGTTATGTGAGTAAATTTCCAGCATTTTGAATCTGAGAAATACTGCATTAGATTTGAACATTTCTGCTTTTAAGCAGAGCTCATTAAAATTCCAAAGTTAATGAAAACCACTTTTTTTTCTGTGCTTTTAAATCACAGAAATTGATGAATTCAACAAAAGTTGAATTAGATAGCGTCCTGCACCATTTTTTTTTTTTACTCCATATTCACATAGATGTACACCTTTTTTATCTGGACCTCTCAGCACATACTTGTCTTCACACTGCACTACTCAAGGAGAACGTCCTCTGCGTTTGTGGGCAGCATTTCTTTGTCTGAACTCAACAGAATCATTTACTCTGTAAAACTCCATATCCTTGTCCCAAAAGCAGAACTTCTCTAACTTCCACAGCACAACCACTACTTGCCTTTTTTTATAAAAGGCAGGTATTGTTAGCTATTCTAAAACCCACATTTAATTTTGCCTTTGTTTTAGAAACACACATGCTCCAGAAAAAGTAATTTTTCTTATTAAGAGAGTTTATAAACAATCTGTGTAATTTAAGATGTGCTGGTTCTCAAACTTTTTCATATGCAGTCTCAGGTTGCAATTTTTTTTCCTTGTTTTTCATCTATACTGTGCACTACAGGTGATGAAGAACTGGACCAACAACAGCCTGTTAGGAGAAGAGCAAGTGTCAGTCAAGCAAATGAAAAAGAGCTATCAATAAGTCAAGCCTGACTATCAAGGCAAAGCTCTTAATGCTTCTCAAAGCTTAAGGATTATGCTGAATTAATGGTAAGGTCACCACTTTTTTAAAGTTCTGTGTATTTATTTGCCTTTCAGTTTTAAATAGCAAGTTGCAAAAGCCACCCTTCACACATGACAATTCCTTGTGGCTGTTGGGAGTGAGTTCTGTAGTTACTGAGGCTGCTTTCCAGCACTGCTGAAAACTTTAGGCCAGATTCAGCAGCATGGCTTGGCATATTCTTGAAATAAGCACTAAAAAATGAAAAGGCCAGAAAACAGATGCATTTCTACATTTTTTAAAATTTTCATTTAAATTTTAATTTAGAATCACAGAAAATAAAGGGGAAAAGCAATAGAAAGTATCCTGACTGATCAGAAAGTAGCATTTTCACATATTGCACTAATATCCCTGCACGTGGCCATTAAAGTGACTGTCTTGAAGGGCTGCTAACAGCAGCAAGAATTGCTCTCATAACAGTTATGGAGAAAGCTTTGACAATTATATAAACAGCATGGCATTATCCATGAGCTGCATAAAAGCTGAAAACAAGTTTACAAAGTATACCTTGTTGGCCTATCCAGTGACTTTTACTGAAATGTTTAGCTGTCTATGCTGAGTTTACAGTTTCAGCCTCTCATGAAATCTGGCTAAACTGAGTATGGCTATATTACACAACTCTCTGTGGTACCTGTAAACTGCTAAGTCCTACTGCCTTTATACATTATAAAATCTAAGGAAATTCAGGACCTAATTAGGTTTTACTGACATCCATGTATTGTTACTATCTTCACATAACATTATTACAGTCAAGTGCAATAGGTACATGGAGTAGTTATTAGCTCTAATGCTAAAAAAGTAACTTCTGCTGTCTTTTCTTGTTTGCCCAAATGCTTTGCAAGCACTGAGTGTACAACTCACCCAGGGGTTGGTCTGCTCACCACCAAATAAGGTCTCTGCCACAAGGGTTTTCCAGATGCTGGCTTAGCAAATAATCATTAGTCTCAAACAAACTAGGTGGGTTTTCAGAAGTTCCTTCAAGTGTGCCTGGCAGAAGGGAAAAGTTCCTGGCAGAGGCTCAAAAAGGCCTCTGAGGACAAATAGAAATAGTGAGAGTGTTTTCTCCTACCATGAACACGCTCAGAATAAGCTTAAATTGCAGTCTCCAAGCACAGAAGGAAGCACCTTCAGGGAATTGAGTTTTGAGTTCAAAGCTGGATGGAATGTGTGGATTTCCATGGTAAAAAAGAGAGCCAGGACTACCTACAGTTGCTTAGTAAAAAAGAAAAAAAAAAAGAGCCAGAACAACCTACAGTTGTTTATAAAAAAAAAAAAAAAAAAAAAAAAAGTAGGGATTGCACATAGTCAAAATAAATATAGAAAGGACACTTCTTGATGTGAAGATGAGCTCTCTCCGTGATCCCAAATAAGTGGTAGTGAGAGATTTCCTATATTTATTTTTTTTTCTCTTTTTTAACAGAGTTTGTGGCAGTGGTTATCTGGACAGGCAGAGAGCCAGGCCAACCTAAACCATGTAAGAGGTAAGTATATTCATCTGTATTTTCAAATGCTGTTAATTGCAGTCCAGAGAGATTAGAGATGAGCCATCACACTTTTCATTCACACTCACCTTTCCTGGTTCAGCTTTCTTTGAGCTTAGGAACAAATTATAAACTTCAGTTTAGCCCATCTTCTCAGCAAGATACTCTGTAAAGTTGCCAGGGGAAGAAAGTCCTCTCCATCCCTCATCTGGTGTGACTGTGACCAGGTGCCTGTCCCTAGTTCAACCCTGAGTTTACTGTGGAATCGGCCAGAATCATCTGCCACTTGTCTTAACACTGGACTCCGAAACTGTTAGAAAGACAGATCTTGAGGAAATATAATGGTCTCTCTTCAAGGGATGGCAGCCATTTCATAAAAATACAAAATAGGTTTGGGTTTAAAAAAGAAAAAAAAAAGAACTTGCTCTGACTAAAAGCATACGTTGTTTCATGGTCATCCTCTTTGTAGGCTGTGGCCATTCATCTAAATTTTCTATTATTTTTTTGCAAATATATTGTGTAAAGAGCTTAAAAAATTATCCCAGAAGAAGGGTGAAAAAAGACTTCCCAGATTTGTTTATCCAGAAAAAACATAGACAAAATACTGCATTTTTTAAAATAAAATGGGTTAAAACAACAAGAGGGTTGCAATCAGTTTGCCTATCACCAAGAGATATCCCACTCATGTAGAGAACTCATGCTAATGGTTTTTTTTCTGTTCTGGTGAAACTGATTTATACAGTTGAATTCCAACCCAGAGTTTGTTTGGTTTGGGTTTTTTTAAATTTACATTCAGGAAAAATATTTTCCAAATCTTCTAAGAGACAATACAAAGAAAAGAACCACCATACAGGAAATGACAAATTCAGTGGAAGAATAGTAAAGTTTCTTAAATCTTTAATTTTATACTGAGTAGTCTTGAAATAGGTCATATTGTAACAATATCTGTAAATTGAATACGCATCCTTTTAGAACAATCTAAGTTCAGCTAGTTTAACACAACAGGTACAATATAGTATTTGGGATTCTTTATCTGAATGCATGAAATTTATTTCTAAAAAGTTAAAACAAATACAAGAATCTAAAATGTAGTATTTATAAATGGATGTAACATTAGAAGCTTACACAGGATTCAGTCAGATTTACAGAACAGGTCACAGCCACCAGCTCTCCACCAATGCACAGAATCTGGATTTGATCTGCTGGAGGGGCTGTTCCAGTGCCTCCTCCTTTGAGCAAAATCCAGCAACTTAAACCAAATATTTGAAGTATTTCATCTAATCCAAACTGATTTATCCTGACAGAGGTCAGGACAAGCGTCCCAAACTACTCTGCTGAGCATGTACACATACAATGGTGAGATTCCTAGTACAGAGCACATTTTTCACTGGAACTGCCAAGCTAAAAGATTGCTTCCATCTACATCCTAGTGAGACAGTTTATGAAAAAGTGATGTTTGGACTTTTGTATGTTTCTCCAATTCTATAGAATTTCACAGGTAAACTCCACTTTGTGCCATTTTTCTCTACAGCCAAGCCAGTTTTCCCTTGCTGAAAAAAGTTCAAACACATAATTAACAGTCAAGCCAAAAATGTACAATTAGTCAGAAGAGGCATTGAAGATTTTACTTGCATTGTTGTCAAATGCAATGAACCCTCAGATTTTCCTAACTAACGCCTAATTTCTCTCAAAGGATTCAGGTTTCTTAAAGACATAAATTTTAAATTAATATTTGCAAAAAATCAGAGATCGGTAGGCTCAACCTATACTGTTGAATATAAACTTAGATTATTCTGCAGAAATAAGAAGAGCCTGTGAAGGAGTACATATGATTTACAAGCCCCAGCTATGATCAGAACAGTGTAAATAGACTGAATAGGATGAAACTGAGTCATGAGTTTAATGTGTGTTTTAATTGTCTTAGCAGAATCTTTAAGGAGATGTAATTCTGTCATATCTGTAAACCAACTCTTCATAAAGAGAAGAATACCAGAATCATGGAAACACTTGAATGAATGACAATTTATCACTGTTGGCATTATTTCATTGTTGAAACTGAAAGTCTGTAAGTCAGACTTGAGAGAATCAAATAATGTGGCTTTGTCTACTACTTCAAAGTGTTTCATGCTATTTGTGTATTACTTCAAGAACAATTCAGAAACATTTCAAGTTGGAAATCATAAGAAGACTCTAGACATTTGTATAAAAGCTTATGGAATGAAAAAGTCACAGAACCTGTCCACTTTTAAGCTAAGGAAAGCTTTCAGCCTTTAGGAAACAACATCATGTTCCCACTCTGTCTATGAACAGACTGAGATAATTCTGTCTCAAGTCATTGGTGAAGTCCTTCTTCACCTAAAATCGAACTGAAATCCAATTTTTCCATGAGTCCTAAGATGATGGGTACATTTTCAAAAGCTTTAAGAAGAAAAATTTTGTCAACTTCTGGCTGATGATTGCGTGTTTAGGAGAATATTGAAGGCATACCTCTGTATAGTTTTATAATCTTCATTTGACATCTTCTAATGCAACTGGAAACTGGAATAGGCAAACAAAATTGGAAGAGTCTTTTCCTTTTATATTTTTCCATGATGTTTTCCATGTTAAGGAAAACATGCTGTTCAGATCTTTCTTCCTTGCATGATTCTCATGAACTTTTATAGTTTTATTGAAAAGATGAAGACATGTTTAAGAAATTCTCAAGCACCAAAATACATAATAAAATTAATTCTAGCAAATTCTCCTACATGTACTATGGCTTTTCTATGGAGCAAATGCAAAGACCTTTTCATAAAAATAATCACCTACATTTGGTGACAAAAAGAAATTTGGTCCTGCCGTCATTCAGATAGCATAGAAACAAAATCCTTGCTACGTTTTCATTTTTCTTAGGATTCACTAACTCTTAGATGTTCCCACAATCTGCCAGGATAATGTTTGGATTTGTGTCTAATACACTGAGATCTACTGCAGGATGGATGTGTACATTTAAGACCAAAAGGAGAATATAGGTTAATGGGTTTGCCCTTTACAGTGATATTCTGTGAATATGAAACTAGAACATACTGGGTTTTTTCTTATCTCAGTTTCAGAGTTTCAGCCCCATTTTCTCCTGAACCACCACAGGGATGGCTCCTCAGGCAGACAAGGACAACATGCAGATGGACTCCAACAGGGCTGGAATAAATAAGGCTGCTTTACTGAAGTGTGGCCCTAAGGCTACTCAGCCCTTCACCTCAGAGCAGGCGACTGGGCAAGCTGACCCTGGCACACTGACACCACCAGCAGTTCCATCAGAACTCACTTGGGATCCCTGAATCACTCTGTGCTGAGATGTCAAGGCTTATGAGACTGAAAAAAAAAAAAAAAAAAAATGTGTGTTCTGTTTGCCTGGCTGAGAATATGACAAATATAAAACCACCATCTTACCTATGAGTGACATCTTGGAAAGAGTCACCAGAGCTTAAAAATAGTTGCTTAAAGCTTTGGGAGAATTAAGTAAAGGTAAAAGCCCTAAGACCCAGAACAAACAAACCAGAGAGTGATGTAAAGGCAGGGTGTCTGTGCAAAAAGTCAATTTTCTAAATCTGGCAATCATCACAGCAAATTCATAGGACTCATTTAAGAGTTTGGGGTGTTTTTAGAAAAAAAAACAAAGATGAGGATTTGCTTATCTTATATGGCTTTAATTAAACTGTGGATATTCCTGGTCAACACAGAACTTCCACATTTAAATCAACATGCTGAAGAATGGGACTTACCTTGTTACCACAGCTTCTCAGCCAGCCTTGAAAGCATAATAAAATACTTTGATGCCTGTGGTATAATCTCTTCCTTTCAGCTCTGCAGTTGTTTTTATTTTCACAGGCATTTTTGTACAAAATTTTAAGTAAAAATATGGATATTTTTAAAATTCAGCATTTGCTGTTATAGTTAGTGTTTCCTTGAAAGCAATAATAAGAATAAATCTTGAGATGACAAGCCAACCTCTAATCAACAGATATAGGGAAGAAAACCCATGTCCAATGAGATGGTCACTGCAGAATTGTAGGTATTTTAACATTTCTCTCTGTTGTCTGAAGCACTGGTAGCTGCTCCCTGTCAAAGACAGGCTAACAGAACAAATGAATTACTGATTTAATTTGTTATGGCAGCTCCTATGTTCCTGACCCAGCTTGCCCTGCTTTTTCTCATCAGATTAGGCTTCTGATGTCAGTACCATTGTGTTTTCTCTGGTGATTTCTCCATACCAGCATAGTGGTAAATTGCAGGCTTTGCAAGCTGTCTGTTTTTGTCTGGGATACATTCATGCTTAAAGGTCTGGGACACATTCACGTCCCTTTGTATATTCTTCTTTTATAATTGACCCAACTCAGTTTTGCTTCTTCAATTCCTCTGTTCCTTCACTTCTACCTAGCTAGGAATACAGGATTTTAAAGATGACAATATGACAATGGCAGGATTTTATTATTCTTATTTTGAGTACTCTTTCTACTTAATGAAATTTAAAGGATTGCATAATAAGCATTCTGATCCATTATTAGTCTGTAGATACGGTAATATTCTTTTTTTTTTTTCCTCTTTGGAATTTCTTATTAGCCAGTCATGGAACAAGCAGTCTTTGTTTGCATTCCATTTTTTATCTGCTCTGAGAATGGATTGAGTGCAGCCCTGAGGGGAAGGACTTTGGGGTGTTTGTTGATGAAAAGCTCAACATGAGTTCACAGCCCAGAAAACCAACAGAGTCCTGGGCTCTATCCAAAGCAGCGTGGCCAGCAGAGCAAGGGAGGGGATTCTGCCCCTCTGCTCTGCTCTGCTCTGGTGAGACACCACCTGCAGGGCTGCATCAGCTCTGGGGTCCAGCACGGGAAGGACACGGAGCTGCTGGAGCCAGTCCAGAGGAGGACACAAAGATGGTCAGAGGGATGGAACATCTCTGCTGTGGAGACAGACTGAGAGAGTTGGGGTTGCTCAGCCTGGAGAAGGCTCCAGGTTGAGCTCAGAGCAGCCTCCAGTAGCTAAAGGGATCTACAGGAAGGCTGGATGGGGACTTTGGACGAGGATGTGCAGTGATAGGACAAGGGAGAATGGCTTTAAACAGAAAGAGAGTAGGTTTAGATTAGTGTTAGGAAGAAATTCTCTGCTGTGAGGATTGTGAGGCACTGGCACCACTTTTCCAGAGAACCTCTGAGTGTCTCATCACTGGCAGTGTTCAAAGCCAGGTTGCATGGAGTTCTGAGCAACTTGGTCTAGTGAAATCTGTCCCTGCCTGTGGCAGGGAGGCTGGAGCTAGGTGATCTTTAAGGTCCCATCTAACTCAAACAATTCTATGGTTCTGTGTGATAGAAATTCATCTGAATAATCATTTTTTTATATTTATATGCATCAAATTGTCCTTTTTATCCGTTATTCTAGCAATGTTGGTTTTCTTCTGTCTTTATTTATCTTCTACCATATTATTTACTATTACTCTTCTATCTCAATCTCCAGTTTTTTGGGTTTTTTTTTTTTTTTGGTCCTGATAGTTTAAGACCAACCATCAATTGTTATTGCCATTTATTGTGAGTAGGAATTTACAGGCTAAGATACACTGGTATAATGTCTTTAAAAGCCAGGAGTGTCTGTATCTTTGTCAATGCTATCATAGCCCTCCAATTATTGCAAAGAGTATTTCTGGGTTTCAAAAATGCTTTTCTGGGCAGTTTCCTGGCAGTATCTTTGCAAGCATTACAGAGTATACTATTGTTTTTAATATCCCTTATAACTCATTTAGAATAAAACATGGTTTTGTTGAACTCAGTTTTGTTTTGTTGTATTTGCTCTTTACACTGAAAAGGGGCAAGAAGTTCAGGACTCTAAGATCCTTTTCTCAGTGATGGCTTTACTTTCAGGACAATAATATGCCAGCTTTCTGGGCTTTATCCTTGTGGATCTTTTACAAAAGAAACATTTGTAGTGACCTCACAAGTTCATTTACATCATACACTTAAAATACAGTCTTTCAATGGGTTTTTAACAAATATTTAAGAAAACTATGTTAGATCTTCATTAAATCTCATGATTTCTAAACGTTACCAAAAAGCCAAGGCACTTAAGCACAGAATTTTCAGAATTTTCTGTGATGTTTAGAGAGCCACTCGGGTCTACCAGAAAGAATCTTCCTGCTCTCTGTCAGTGGTATTATCATGTCTCTCACTCAGTGGGAGTGATTTCTATGCACTCAAATTAATAGCCACTCACTTTTAGACCTCTAGCTTTATTTTGTTTATCCATCTAACCAGTGAACAATACCTCTTCAGTCATATGTTTGAAATTATCAAACAGTCCCTCAATGATTCCACACTTTTTTTTTTATCCTAAAGCCATGTGAGTCCTGGTAAATAGGACAGCTCTCAGTCCATGGTCTCTATTTTCTTCCCTGTTTTTATATTACTTTTCAAAAGATTCCACTCATGCAATTCTGGCAGGTGCTAACCAACATGGTCCATTGATATGAAAGGAGAGTGAGCGTGTGGGAGAGTGAGATTTTTATGTGTTTATAGAAAACCCAGTATATATTCAGCACCATTCAGATGGTTAGTATAATGTTTAGTAAATTACCCAAATTCATCTCCCAGAGGTATGAACTGTTTTCAAGCATGAAACTCGACCAGGACAACCCATCTGGATGTCACTCTGGAGCTTCTTTTCCCTGTTCTCTGCACGGAAATCATACAGACTCCCAGTGTTTCCAATCTGTAATGTCACACTGTCACTTAGGGTCACTGTGAGACAAAGATTCTCTGGTTCACAGGACAGAAAAGAATGAGTATTCTGCCTCCTTTCTCCACCCCTCACCAAGAAGAGACCACCTACACACAGGAGGCCCTGGAGAGACTGCCATGGTCTGAGACCTCTGTGTCTCTCAAAGGTCTCCAGCCTTGGAGAGCAGATGAGCACTGAGGCATTCTTGCAGAGCTTTCTCTGGTCAATCTTTGTGACAACACAAAGGGATACACAAGCAGCAGTGGCTGGAATTCACAGCAGGTTAATCAGCTATGAGCACTTCCAGTCAGCGGACAAAACCCAAGCCACCCTTCCTACAGCTTTTTCTTATTTAAGAACAAAATGATTTATGAGTCAGATGCCTCTGTGTGACTTAGAAAACTCCACTGTGCTTGGACATGCCTGCATAATAAAAATTTTCTGCTTACATAGGTAGGTGCTGAATGCCAACAGAACATCTTTAATATTAAACTTCAGTAACTGTCCTGCCACAGATTGACTGGTGTGACAGGGCCAGTTGGTCACCCCCTCTGTGATCAAACACATGTGGCTGTAATTGGCAAACTCACAGGTGTTTGCAGTGGCAGTGGTCATTTGAGGGTGTATCAGTTTTATCAGTGAATCAGTACATCTGCTCCTTCACTGAAGTAACTTTCCTTGAGATAAATATATCCTTTTTTTTAATATAAATTGGAAAAATGCTCTTTCTGAGGTATATTTTAGTATCAAGTGTAAAAGATAGAATTTGAGCTGTGCAGTAAGAATCACAGAGTATCTTCATCCAGATAATATTTTAATTTTTTTTAGAGATGAAAATTAATTAATTTCAATGAAACTATTGGGCACAGAAATTCCAACATAATACCATTGATTTGTCATTTATACCAAAGTTAACCATGTTTTGTGCCTTTTCAAGATTCAAAAATCTATTACATAAATTGAAAGCATATAGCTCAAAAAGAAAAGAAATCAAAGATTACATTAAATTAAATAATTTCTCTTTTTTAATGAATGCATTCAGTTTGAGCCTTATTCAAAAGCATGCTTCATCGTAAAGTTTAGGCCTGATAAAATTTGAAGTCATCTGTAAGAAAGTGTCAGGGATGTCCCTGCTTTTTGGCACAAATTTTAAGACAACAGAAAACAGAAGATGGAAAAATTACAGTCCTTTCTGAAAGTTCTCAGATCAAAGAGAGTGAAGTAACATTCAGTGAAGAAGTTAGCAGCAGCTTTTGCTCTGGATCCTGGCTGCCCTCTCAAGTTTGAAGATTGCACATTTGGATTGTCAGAGACAATCCTTTTAATTGCAGCAAAACTTTTCTTTTCAGGAACCAAGGTGACTATGAAAGACAAGCACAATGACTTCAGAAGTCTTTGCTAGTGACCATGAATTGTCTACAACTACACCAGAGCATAAGGAGCTACATGCAGTTCCACAGCTCACATCAATGACTAAAACAGCTCCTCCTCAATCTGCCCAACCCAAACAGCTCATGAGCCAGACACATTCTTCTTTAATGTGAGGGATGGGAGCTCAGACAGTTTTCTTTCTCTCTTCTTAAGGGCCTGCCATCACTCCGGTGTTGCCATCCACCTACCTGCACATTCACCCTCCTGATCTTCCTGCAAATGGTCACAGATGAGCAGCCTGGGCAGGATATGTGCACTTGCCAAGATACTAAGTGGCTCTAATTCCAGGCCCCATATCAACTACAGTTTCATTTCAACAAGCTAATAAAATCCTCTAAAATCCTACATGCCAGCAAAAAGTATTTCCCACAGCTGCAGCTATCAGCAAAACAAGCAATTTAAGAGTTTATGGTACACACAGCTGAGAGATGAGAAAGTGTACACGGGTCCATACTAATGCATAGGCCTGTGTTAGACTGAGCAAGCTTCTGACAAGGATTTGGCATCATTATAGCTGGGTTTTGGCAGTGTTTGTGGATGAGGCATAATTTCAAAGTGGAAAGAGCTGGATGGACAATTTTACCTCATCATATTGATGCTGTACAGAGCTATTGGTCTCACTATCAGCCAAAAACCTTCCAGAAATAGAGAATGGGGACAGAAAAGCAGAAAGAATAATATTTCCAATGAAACAGAATCATTTTCCACATTACTCCTGAGCTCACTTAAAAAAAAAAAAGAAAAGAGAAAGGAACCAATCATCTTCACAGTATTCATTCAAAAGTTAGGCCTAATTTAGAATGTATAATCTTTGGTCCATTCATTTCCTGTTTTATTTATGGGCTTTTTTAACTGATTTCCATTTTGCTATAGTTCTCAGATCACATCAATAGACCTCTGTCTGAAGTACGGCCGTTATCCATGACTCCTTTTTGAATCTCTTGCCAACATTCTTTATCCTCAACTATCGTTCATATTCTTTCAGTATATTCCTCAACTGAGTTCACAGATCAGAAAATCGGGAGGCAGCCTCACTGCTCTGCCTGCATCTCAGAAACACAAGCATGTGCTGCTGGAGTGCACTAATTGCTAGAAGGGCAGACCATATCATGTCCCTGTGACTGCAGCTCTGCATCTAATGTGTAAATGGCCTGGAAAAGAAATGAGTGCATGTGTCTCAACAATAAATTCAATTTTCCTGTCATAGGAAAGCACTACCTGCATCACTGCTTGGTGATTTTAAATGCAACACGGTGACTGTGGCATGTATGCAAGCCCTGACTGAGTTGCCACTCTGAATCTGCAAAAATCTTCAATTCTTGTTAAATTATACTGCCATTTTAAACAGAATTGTTTGGAAGTACTTTTACTGTATCCATTCAAGAAAAAAAGAGGGAATATTTGCTAGAACATTTCACATAATTGCAAGGTGAGAAAATTCCCACCTCAAAAACCAAAATCTTAAAAATAACAGGATATACTCCAAACCAAGGGAGAACCTAGTTTTCTTTTCACTGGAATGATATATCTATATATCTGAGAGAGGTTTCCTTCTTATTCCAAATAATATATTTATTAATATCTATTATTTAGTAATTTGATAGATTTATTTTTTGAGTCCAAGTACAAAATTTAATCAGATGCATGTGAAAAGATGTTTCAGCTTTAAAGAGGCTGAATAATAATCATATATAGGGCAAATAAAGACATCCTAAATTATAAACTGCAGCGATTGATGTATTCAGTTCATCTTGCCAAAGTGGCAAGCCCATGTCCCATGTTTTGCCAAAAGAGGAAGGTGTTTAAATGATGGAACCTCAGCAAATTCCTCTAAGTAAGATCAGCTTGAAACCAGCACTCCAGACTGGAGAATAACACAAAATGAGTAAACTACATGATCCCTTTCTAGCTTCTTCTCCCTGGACAACACATCCATCTCTAGAGCTGTGTTGATTCTTGGGTAAAAGTTCGCCACCACAACGGCCATTTTAGGCTATTTTACCTGTGCAAAACGTCAGTCCTTCAGTAATAAATAATCCAAGGCTGAAGCAAGATTCATTAACTAGGTATTTTCAATTATGCTATTCTCATATTGGTAGGGGCACCACCCCAAAAGGCATGGTTGACTAAAAATATTCAGATTTTCCAATCAATTTATTTCTTTGCGCAAGATACTTGACATTCATCCTGTGCATTACTATAGGGACACACTAAACAGAAAAAATTCACCAAAAAGCAGTAAAATGCAAAAAAAAAGCCATCCTTTTCCAGAATCTACAGCTTTCTCAAAGTTACTTTCCTGTTGTTTTATGGGCAATAAAATCTTTAACACTCCATTCTTCCACAGATTGCTCTTTAAGTTTAAGTATGAGCTCATAACAATGAAATATTTAACAACAAACTGTTTGTTAATGGACCAGCTCTGTGGTAGATCTGAAGCTTGTAGCATATCTAATGAGAGAAGCCACTTGTGTAAAACTGTGAGACTGGTAAAGGGGAGAAGGGTCTTCTCAGGGCTGTGTACTAACCTGCCACAAGAACACTCTATATTTGCAAAAGTGTTTCGTAATGCGAATTTGCATAGTGGGTTTGTTTTAATCAGCAAATTCATTGTCTTTCTTCCCTTAAATTTTTTATGTTCTGGATTTTTTAGCATAGTAGAAACCAAGAAAAAAAAAACAGATTAGTCTGGTGTTTTATTAATACCATTTTTCTAGTGGTGGTTGAATAATATCAGTACTTCTCTGAGCAATTAAACATTGCCAATAAATGCATTATACCATGCCAGTATTTACACAACTGCTTTGTTATAGAAAATCTCTATTCCATCCAAGTTTTTTTTATTTCTGGTAGACTTTTTCAAGAAAAAAATAAATGCTTTTAAACTTCTGCTTTCTATAATTTTATCTTTACAAAATTTTAACCTCTATTAGTAACTTTCAAATTCATAGCTTCTCTAGGAGGACATCTTGCCAAATTTTTCTTGCAATACTGATGACATGAATATAAAATGATGAAGAGTAGAAAAAGATGTTCCAAAAGCTCTTAAACAGTGTGCTTTGAATATAAAATTTTTAGCTGCTATCTGAGAGCTTAAGATACTCAGAGCTAAGGTAGGCATTTTAGACTTATTAACAGAAAATATTTTTTCTTGTTTTTTGTATGGCAAACATCCAACAACATTTGTAAAGCCAAATCCTCCAACATTTATTTCCTCTACCGTAGTTCCCATTTACACAATTAAACTTGAGCCACACCCTAATTTTAGTAGTTCACTTTGTATAGAAGTATTTCAAAAGCTAAAGTACCGTGAGCAATGGAAAAAAAAAATATACTTTTTTTCACCAAAAAGACCACATTGGTATTCAGTACTGTCCTTAGATATTGCAGACACCTAAGCTACAATAATAAACTCATACTTCAAAATACATTGTAGGTAATGCTAGCTTACACAACCAACATGAACCTAGCAGAAGTAAATACCAGATGCTGAACTAAATTTAGAATTAAGGATGTGCAGTAGATCCTTTCAAATCATGTCTGCTCCTTGTTATGTCTCACCTTGCTACATTCATTTTTAACTTCTTATTTTCCTGTATAAAATATGGTCCCTCAGACTATATGTTTTATAGATAATGATAACAGATAGTGGACTGCTGTACTAAATGTAGGCATTCAGAAAAGCCCTATTAAATTATGTTCTGTGCACACCATGAAGCCCTATTATTGTAGGGTAATTTTTCCATTTCCTTTATCTGATCTCTCCATGACTCGGAAAATGTAAGTGTGAAATAGCTAAAATGATTTCTTCTATCTGTTATAAAGAAACATTTTTACATTTTAAACCGCAAAATCTTCTAAAAGTGTGCAGCATTACTGTATCATGCACACAGACACACCGCTGATAAACAATGCTGGAAAACTGGTGACAACAGCTGAGGAGAAGACTTTTGTTTCAGGCAGCAATGGCAACTTCTCTTCCCACACCTTGAGTGGATGTCAGGATGGGGACAGGGAGGGTGAAGTCCCTCCCTCTGTAAGTAAAGATCAGGTTCATGATCATCTGAGGAACCTGAATGGATGTGAGTCTATGGGATCTGATAAGCTGCATCCCAGAGTCCTGAGGGAATTGACTGATGCAGTTGCCAAGCCTCTCTCCACGACATTTGAAAACTCACGACAGTCAGGTGAAGTCCCTGGCGACTGGAAAAGAGAAACCATTGTACCCATCTCCAAAAAGGGTCAAAAGGAGGACCCTGGGAGCTGCAGACCTGTCAGTGTCACCTTTGGGAAGATCAGATCCTCCCTTTGGAACAGATCCTCCCATTGGAACAGATCCTCCCTGAAGCCATGCTAGGGCACATGGAGAACAGGGAGGTGATTTGGGCTTCACCAAGAGCAAGTCCTGCC
Source organism: Irena cyanogastra (assembly GCA_013397155.1). Classification (NCBI taxonomy): domain Eukaryota; kingdom Metazoa; phylum Chordata; class Aves; order Passeriformes; family Irenidae; genus Irena; species Irena cyanogastra. The sequence goes on from VWZV01015119.1 coordinate 469,317, forward strand.
TGGCCAACCCAGTGGCTTCCATAGTGGAGTGACTACATTAGTGAGCAAGGGAAGGAATACAGATGTGATTTATCTGGACTGCTGCAAAGCCTTAGACACAGGCCCCCATAACAGCCTTCTCTCTAAGAGAAGACACACATACAATAAGAGTATATTTATCTAAAATTTCAGACTTGAAATGTTGAGCCCTTTCAGCCGTCCTTCTTTTCCCTTAATCATCTTTTCACCTTTTAAAACCTATGGTATAAAGGTTACTTTCTCCAAGATAGAAAGATCTCAACCTCTTAGGTAAAAAACATATAGACATTCATAGAAAATAAAAAGCTTTATACCAGCAAAAGTTCTGCTATAGCAAGTGAAAACAGCACACATCTCAGTGCAAACTAATCTTTGCTCTGTTCCCCAGAGGAGACATGGTGCATATGGGTATGGTGATATTTGGTGCATCTGCATTAACATTTTAGTTCAGTCCTAATACAGGTTTTGAATCCAATCTTCTGAACAACCCTTCAAATGTGCTTTGACTCACATTTCAGAGCAGTCTCTGGGATGAAAACTAGAATCTTTTGTATGAATCTAAAATGAAATATGCACTCTAGGGGTACCTCTAATGCTCTCTTAACTACTCCCAGGCATTGAATCCATGGGCTTGGTTTAGAGACTGCCTGAAGTAATAATCCTTCTAAACGCTTATGGAATGAATGTCAGCTCTTGAGTGCCATCTGTTTCACTGCAGATACAGTCCTGTTGACCTGCACTACTTGTTAATGTAGACATCATTACACTTCCATCCTGTTCAAGCTCATTTGTCTCCATGGCCTGAGCTACTTTAAACACGTACCATGTCTCTTTTGTGTGGTGATTTAGGACTGGCACATGACAAACCACAAAAGAAGCCTATATTATCTATTTTCTTGGTCAGGTATTGACAATAATTATGTGCAAATGGGGATATATCCTTACTAACTTACATGAAGTTTTTATAATTGTTCTGAATAATAAAAATAGGCATAGAACTCCATGTCTTCATCTTTGTTTTTCATTTTTTCCCAACATTATGTAGTTGTCACCTAATCATGTGTGAACAATCTTCCTTCTCCTAGTCATTATGTAGAATCATAGGATCACTGAGGTTAGAAAAGACCTCTGAGATCATTCAGTCAAACTGGTAACTCAGCACCACCTTGTTCACTACTAAACTGTGTCCCCAATGCCACATTCACACACCTTTTGAATACTTCCAAGGATGATGGTTCCACCACTTCCCTGGGTAATGCCTGAACATCCTTTCACTGCAGAAATTTTTCCAAATATCTCATCCAAACCTCCCCTGGCACAATTTGCAGTCATTTCCTCTCTTCCAGTTGCATTACTTGAGAGAAGAGACCAACATCCATCTCACCACAAACCCCTGTCAGGCATTTGTAGGGAGTGATAAGGTCTCCCATGGGTCTCCTTTTCTCCAGGCTAGACATCCCCCAGCTCCCTCAGCTGCTCCTCATCAGATTTCTGCTCCAGATGCTTCTCCAGCTCCACTGCCCTTCTCTGGACTCACTCCAGCCCCTCAGTTTTTTTGTAGTGAGGGGCATAAACCTGAACCCAGGATTTGAGGTGCCAAGTATGCACTGCACATGTATCACACTGGGCTCTGTCATTACAGCTCATAAAATTCACCTCTTTATTCTTGTGCTACCTTTGTCTTGTTGTTCTTCGGGAACTGTGGAGTCTGCAGGACTTTCTTGCATGCTTTCTTGTGAGTTGCAACCATGTCAGGTTTCTCTTATTGTTTTTTCTAACCCAGTGTCCTTTTCTATTAGTCTACTTGTAATGATATGTTCTCACATTACTTATACAGTAACAAATCATGATCTTTCCAATAATTGGAGACTTGCAAAGTAGCACCTTTTATCTGTACATAATTAGGAAAAAAATTACTTGCCTTTTTTTTGGTCTGTTTTGAGTTGAACCTGGATAGGTAATGTCAATTCTGCTGCTATCATAGAAATGACTTAGATAATGAATAATGAAACACTTCAGACTTACTTTCATGATTGTGCATGTGTTCTCAAAATCTTGACAAAGAATCACATTGCTCTGCTTGGTCATCGTGTTTGCCATAAATCAAAGTATCCAACTGATTGTTCCATAACCAAAGTCAGAACTTCCATTTTTTCCCAAAATCACCAGTGGGATAGTATAACTACAAATTTATTTTTAGAAGGGTTTATAAGTATGTAACACCTTATTAAAATTAGAATACATGTTTTGATCACATGTAACTGTTGCTTTTATATAAAGTGTAGGTACAGGTTAAAGGAAAACAAGAAATTAAATCTAACTTCGTCTGAGTTCCCCAGTTTTTCTCAGGAGAATTTAAAAGACATATTGTTTGCTATGTCATTAGAGAATGTAGTTCAATCATAATGTCTAAAAAAATTTGTATAAGTACTTCACTTCCTAGAGGACTTACACACCTGTCTTGTGGAGACAGTGGGCCAAAGCCTGTCAAAGTTTGTGCAGACAACAAACTTGGAGAAGAACTTCCATGCACTCATAAAAAGTTCTGATGACAGGCATGAAAATATCCTGGGTCTACCCAAAATTGCTTTCCACTCCTTTAGAAGTGGGCTTTTCATTTATTCATGTGCATTTTCAGGATTATCTAGTTTCACTCTTCACAGGCTGTGAACCATGCTGATGGAATCAGTGCACTCAGCTTTTAGTAGTTAGCAGTGGAGCATGAACCTCTGCCAGAGAGAGGGGAGTACAAGCAGCTTTTTCTTTTTTATATCCATTTTCTGTGGAGAGAGAGGTTATACTTACCAGGTATTGCTGAAGAAGACAAAGAATGTTGAGTCATGAACCAAAACAAACTGACTTGAAAATTAAGTGTGATTAACTATAGAGAAGTAATCACATCACCTCTATAAAATCAAAAATAAGGTATCAATGTATCCTGATGGGGAAAAAATTGACACAGACACTGAAGACATAATTGTGTTTTTCACATTTGTGCTGATTTTGGCTGGGGTAGAGTTGATTTTCTTCATAGCAACTAATGTGGAGCTAGGGTTTGGATTTGTGCTGGAAACAGTGTTGAGAACACCGGGGTGTTTTAGTTACTGCTGAACGGTGTTAGCACAGAATTAAACATTTCCCTGACACTCACCCCAGCCCACCAGCGAGCAGGCTGGAAGAGCACAAGAGCTGGGAGGGGGCACAACCAGGACAGCTGATCCCAGCTGATCAAACACAGATATCCCACACCACAGGGCATCATGCTCAGCAATAAATCTGGGGCAAGTCATAGAAAGGGTGAGCATTCTGGATGATGGTATTTGTATTCCAAAGTCACTGTTGCATGTGATGAATTCCAGCTTTCCTGGGATGGCCAAATATCTACCTGCTCATGGGAAGTGGTTTTAAGGACTTAAAGAGCACAATTGCTTGTCTCAAAAATTCTTCAGGCCACAGAACAACTTTGCCATGAGATAAGTACAGAATGGAGTGACAGAATGGCACAAACTCCAGGCCAAGTGGAGGTGAGATATCTGATTAGCACAGACTGGTTAATGCATCCAGACAAAAATTCCCACTGTGGCAAACTGTGTAGAGAAGCAATTGCTCATATGCATATCCCCTGTCAAACAAAGGTCCCCACAAGTTGTGGCACTGAGGGCATCTGTGGCCACCAACAACCACCAAAGCCCTCCTAAATATGCCTCTGTAAATACCTGGAACTTGGACTGTAAGTTAAGGCACCACAGCAGGAACTTCAAATAAGATATAGGTGGTACTATTTTTCTTGATGTTATCTCAGACCTAGGGGAAGGTTAACAAGTCTGGGGGAGAAGAATGTATTGGAGAGAATTTATGGACCAGAAGGAAAGGCAGCTCAGGAACTGTGCTGAAATCAGCTCCAGCTGGATAAAAGGTACTTCTGTCAAAGGGGAGATCATGACCACCAACTGAGGGCCCACGGACCCAAGAAGCCCACCCCAAGAAACTCAAGAGAAGAGAAAGACTGAGCATGAGGACTAATCAGCATTGGGAGCAAGAGAATTATTTAACCAATAGACCTGCGTGGCAAAAGAGCATTTATTCCTTTGGTTGCCAAAATGCATAAATAGTGAACATTTTGAACAGCCTCAGCATCCCCACCACTGAAAGGTGGTGAAGAAGGATCAGTGGGATGCTGTTGGATCCACAGGTGGTGAATATCTTCTGCTTGTCTCTCTCTCACTCCTGCACACTCTCTCTCTCTCTCTTTTCTATTCCTTTCTACCTCTCTACCATCTCATTTTGTTGTTATAAAATCCATACTATTGACTTCAGCATATGGTGTTATTTGCACCTTANGGATCCACAGGTGGTGAATATCTTCTGCTTGTCTCTCTCACACTCCTGCACACTCTCTCTCTCTTTTTTCTATTCCTTTCTACCTCTCTACCATCTCATTTTGTTGTTATAAAATCCATACTATTGACTTCAGCATATGGTGTTATTTGCACCTTAATTCAATAATAGGATCATTGCAGTGGTGAATGAATTCCTTGTCTTACTTTGCTTCCAGGTGCAGTTTTTGCTCTACCTATTAATTTGTCTTTATCTCGGCCCACAAGTTGTTTTGTTTTACTTTTCTGATTCTCTCCCCCATTCCAGCAGGGGGAAGCAATTGAGCAGATGTGTGTTGGCTGAGATTAAACTGCTGCAAACCCTCAAACTCTTCTCCATAGACAAGATGTAGTGTGGAAGCTAACCAGAAAATATCATTTTTTTGAGGAATAACTATTTCAGCTCAGGCTGTGAACTGTAATAGCTCAGTCTGGACTTCTACATTTTGCACAGACAAGATGAGTGCTGCAAAGATTTCCAAAGTTCTCCACAAAAACAGATCAAATTAATGTCTCCTTTCCTTTTCCCCTGCAGACTCCATGAGTCTTTGTATATCAGAAAATGAAAACCTGTGAAACTACTGACAGAGCACGAGAAGAATTCCTGAGACAGTGCAAGAAAAACAAAGTTTCAACCCTGTATAAGGATAATTTTTCATTTCTTTTCTTACCAGTAGAATCAGAGGAAAAATGTTCTTATTATTTCACTAAGACATTAAATATAAATAAATATATATGTGTGTCTGGACCATTCAGTCTTACACCATGATGAGAAGCATGGATTTGTTTTCATCCTTCAGTCTGTGTGAATCTTTTTCTGCTGCTCCTTATTTTATTCATTTATATAGCCAAGAGATAAAAGCAAGAAAGATTTTCTATTAAAACCTTCAGATTTGTGTATCCCTTTAGGACTGTTTTTTTAGATAAACATAGTTGTTAACTAAATTTTGTCTCCTAAACAAATGATGGCCCTGATTTTAAACCTCCATATGAATGATTTCTTTTTTAGTTTACAGGAATAGACCTGTCACACAATTGCAAGCAAAAGCTTTTCCTGGCTAATTAGGAAGACACAAAAACATGAGGCAGACCTCCAGGAAAAACTAATTGCACAAGCCAAGGGAGTGATTACAGGGATTCTAAATATGAGAAAAGTCACAAATTCAGTGTAGTATATTCCTTTGGTGACATAAATACATTTTTTAAAAATTTTTACCCTGTGGCAATGCAATTTATTATCTCCTTTTTGTTTAAAAAAAGCTCCTATTTGTCTGTGGAAAACTTTGAAAGGCTTAGTATTTCAAAAGAGTTCTGCTTTCACATCATATTTGATTCAAAACTATTTTAATAAGTCATTGTAGGTAAGCACATGGATAACAGATACACAAGCCTTTTATTTGTCTAATTCTATTTGATTGATGTCATATGTAGGCATATCTTAATAGAGTATTTTGTTTTGAACTTTCAGGAAATGCCCTCTGTAAGATTCAGCATATAAACTTTGTAGTCTTGAAAGTGATACATGGTATTTACAGAAAAAAATATTTCGTTGTACTATTTAAGACTAAATGATTCTGTTTGACAAGTGATTCAAGATAAGTCTCTTGACTCTCCAATCAGCCATAATGAATGACATATCTTCTGTGAAACACATGTGGGGTACTTCTGGGAAATACTGAAAAAATTATACTCATACATGAAGACAAAGCTCTTCCTTGCTTCGCTTTTTCTCATCCCCTAAGCTGGACTAGTAAAAAGGGAATGAAGTAAACTACTTTTTATTTCAGCAAGAGTTTGGAAGGGTTTCTTCGTCCACCAGAGCAGCAGTGTGTGAAAGAGTCATGTTCTCTACTCCCGTAAAACCGAAGGATGGCTGCGCGAGCAGCACCCCCCGTACACCCCCAGGCCAGGCTGTGGCAGCTGTCCCTCTGAGGCTGCCCACGCACACAGAACCTCTGCTCCTCACCAGCAAGGTGTGGCTCCACAGGGATCTTTGGGGAGGGTAGCCTAGAAGAAAATATCTTGCTTAAAAATGAGATATAAACTGATATTTCAGTTGGAGAATAACATAACCTCAGGAACTGAACTGAAAACCCAACACATGTTGGATCCATGAACTAATCCAGTTTCCACCTGGTATCTGATAAATTTACTGGAAAACTGAAATATTAGGCCAATATGTGTAATCAGTCATCTGTAGGTACATATTCATACAGCTTTCCAGTAAGTTTTTGCCTTGAAAGATGCTTTTTCAAATAACCTTAACATAGTCAAATCAAAGCTAATTTCCATTATGATTAGGCCATCCATTTACCCTTCAGTGAAGTTCACAGTATTTTCATGCTAAATTTCACATTTCAAACTTAATCTTTTACAGCTCTAGGGTTGGTCAGGGAGAGGTCAGTCACAGCTGTTCTGTTGTAAAACGAGAAAAGCATTCTTAATTAGTTTGTGTTCCAGTATCTCTGACCAGCAGAGACACTGCAACTTTCCTCAAATTCCCCAGTATACCAAAGTAGGAGTGGAAGCTTTGCCCCCCCTAGATAACTCTTCCTTAGATGTGTGACAATCTGAGAAACACGGTGTTACAGACAAACATCTAGCCACAGGGGCAGCTAGCAACTCTCCTAACTTCTGTCCATCTTACTGCATGTACATTATTGTGAACACCAGCATGAAAATATTATTTTATTTGCCTGAGTGAGTACCTGGAAGTACTCACATATTTCTTATTTATTATAAGCTATTATTATTATAACAGAAATAAGCCAGGACATCATAAAACAGAGGGAAAAATCAGTTGTTACAAAGAATTTACTGCTGAAATAAATCTGATTCTCTAAAGGTATCTAATAATGTGAGAGAAGGGAGAAGATGAATTCAATACTAAAGGTAAGAGGAAAAAGAAGAATATGGGCTGTGTGAAGAAGGCAGCCATGAACCACATTATTTGCTCAGAAAAACTTTCCTAGAGCATTTATGCTCTTTCAGAAACGTGTATATAGGATAAGAACTCTTGTCTGTGGTGGGAGCATCAGAGTTACAATAAAACAGTTTAATTAGCAGAACTTGTAAGTATATATTTATGTTACTCTGGTAGTGTCTTCTAGATCCACAAAGTGTTCTGCTCTTTACTAATCTCAGATTTTAGGAAATAAAAGACAGTCTCTACTTCCCTGTAAGACACAAGCCAGACCCACCTTTACCTGGAGCTAAGGGGCAAAGAGGAAAAAAACTGTTTATCAAATATACTGAATGTGTATAAAACAGAAGATTTCACACTCATAGTGCATGAACTGTCTTTCTGTCTCATCTTCATACAGCACCTTGTATCATGGGTTCTACTTCAGAAGGGTCCTGACTTCTGTTATTGCCTCAATAAGCAGCAGCAATAGCTAAAAATGGTTTACAACCAGCCTGCACCTTTTTAATGACAGAGGTTACAGAGCAGTCTGGAGAGTTTGAAGTGGCATCAAGCAGGGCTTAAAATTATTTTAAGCATGATGAATTTTTACCTGTAGGTTAATGAACACAGTGCTGAAGTTTAGCTTTAGAAATTCCAGACAACATTTATAACTGATGTCAGGAGATCTATAATACCCAGATATGTGTGTCCTTGTGTGTGTGCATACATGCACACTCATGTAGATATATACACACACTTATATTTGTGTATCTTCCATAAAGACATACTCAAAAACAGCTGGTAAATAAGAACAGTGAAGTCAGCAAGAGAGAAACGAGCAGTCATTCCTGCTCTGTCAAAATAGTGTACTTTCCACTACATTCTCCTTTTAAAGTATTTTTAAAAGCATAAAATTTTAAAAGATTTAGGACTTAGAAGTATCTGCCAAAACTCCTCTGACATTTTGATTTCTATGTCACTTACTTGACCCTAGGCTGGGAATAAACCATAATATAATTTCTTAAATTAGGCTGACATATGGCACTCAATGGTTTCTGGTCACTGTTGCTACAAAAATACGTTGACTGCCTTGTGGTTTTAATGCATAGACAACAAAAATGAATGCATTACTGGCATCAACTACACACAGAGTTTGTGTTCTCATCTGCTCCTGGAGCCTGTAAAACCCTGAGAATCTGATGGGCACACCCACCTGTCCTGTGCCAGCATTCTTTGTTTCATCTCAGTAACATTGACCCAAAGAATAAATCCATGCTTGCCATTACCAAATGCTTGCACTGTACACAGGAAAGCTCAGAAGGGCTTTGTTTCCACCAGCAGTCTACTTGTTCAATTTTCCAATTAAATCTTGGTTTTTTGAAAAGCACATCTTGAGCCATAAATGCATTCAGAGAAGGAGTAATAAGGGTACACCAACAAATAGCCTCGCTAATAAACCAGACTAGCAGATTAATATGCCCTGCATTTAGATGAACTCCAACCATTCTGGCTGTGTAAGGGACTCATCAGGGGCATCAGGTCCAAGTCCAGGTGTCATGGTATAAGCCCGCATGGACACGCCAAGAATCCCACCATGCTCCTGAGAGCATTGTCCAAATGCTTCTTGAGCTCTGTCAGGCTTGGTGCTGTGACCACTTCTGTGGGAAGTCTGTTCTAGTGCCCAGCCACCCTCTTTGGTGAAAAACTTTTTCTTGATATCCAGCCTAAACATGACCCAACTCAGCTTTGTGCCGTTTCCTCAAGTCCTCTCACTGGTCACAAGAGTGAAGAGATCAGAACTTGCCCCTCAGCTTTCCCCCATGAAGTTAGGAAAAACATTTATAGGACCATCAAATTAAAACTTATTTTCTTATGGCTGCCTCGTTTCTTGTTGCACTCAATGTATGTCATCTCTTCCTAGAGCTTTTCTCAAGTGTTTATTGTAGCTGCTTCTTATGCTACTTCTCTGTGTCCAGCAAGATCAGCCTACCCTTCATTCAGGACAGCTGTGTATTGAATTTCTATTTCATGACATATTTTCATGAACAAACCAGATTTTAATATCTTTTGAATCCTATCTGATTAATTTTCTTGAAATTGTCAACTGGATTTTGTTCTACTTCAGTGTGATAAACACACATGGTCATATAGGAATCATGTAGGAAGTTGAGAGAAAAATTGAACAGAAAAATGCCTAGATCTGCAGTGATATGAATTATCTATACCATGATTTCTAACTGGAACTAAGGCAGCAAAGGCCAGGTAGGAGCATGCATATAGGCAGGAGCAGACAGTAACACTGAAACCATTAAAAAATCATGTAATCTGTTATTTTCATGTGTCTCTGTTATTAAAAACAAAACTTTGCCCTGCTCTCCTCCTACAGTGTTGCCATTGACATCTGCTGCTCAACAACTTATCATATTAGAGTCTGAGTGCCATTTTGGGAGGAACTGATTTCCAGAAGGAGGGGTGGACCTCGGGTGAAAAAAAGCAGGATGTTTTCCATTGCCAAACCCCAGAACAGAATTTAATGTAATTAACAAGCAATATAATTTACTGTGTACAATTGAGGAGTTCTTCCTCCTACTCTTTGGATGGACTCTGTATTCTAAGGTCTGCAGGAGAAAAATATCTTTCTGTTTGCATTGTGTAAAGCCCTGAGGTGCCTGATTTGAGCTAGGACTAAATAGAAATAAAGACAAATATGTTCTTTGCTGTAACAGTCAAGTTCTCTGTTTGGCCCAGGAAGAGCTGTGGACCCATGTCCATCTGTATCAGGGCTGAAGTGCCAGGAGGGCCTTGCTTTCCCTGGTCAGCAGCACTTGCTCAGGTACTGCTGCACTTTTTCATCTCCTCCCACGTCATTTCCTGACATTTCATGTAATATTTCTTTGCTATCTCCAGCCATTTAAAAACCATCATGTTCATTGTATTAACCTACACTTGTACCCACACCACATTAGTATTGTATTTCCCAAAGGGCAAAGGCAAGCCTGGTGCTGCTCTTGGAGCCAGCACTGGCACCACAAGTCCTCAAGAATTCCATATTCTTCCTAAAAGTGAGATCTTTCTGATCAGAAGTCACTGGGAAAGCATTTGTGTCATCGACCTTACAGAAACTTATACGTTTAAATTTAATTTTTTGCTAGTAGTTAGATGGCAGGTGATACTTTCACAGTTGACATCCTTGGTGGTGATGTGCAAACAGCAAAGCAAATATAACTATTATCAATTTTAATCTCTGTAGCAAACCAAGAGGAAGTAACTCAAATATACCATGAGGTAAGAAAGACAAAAAAAAAGATAGAGACTTCATATTCAACTTTTTCCAAGGTACTTTTTTTCTATTTCTAAGCCACAGAGGAAAAGGAAAGAAAGAGGCATTTGTGATGGAGTGGCCTCTTAAATGAAATGTGTATTTACTTGTTATTTTCCTTCCTTGTCTCTGTTTCATTAATTTTATTTCTCTGATGCTAAAGCATAGCTATCTAAAAATGAAATACTGAATTTATTCAGAGAAGTCTTCATTGGAGACACAATAAATGTTGCTTTCAGGATTCACAGGGCTCTGGTTTTCATAGTCTAAGTTTTTATTTTTACCACAGTTCACAGATATACAACTTGCACAGAACAGGCTCAGCAGTTCTGTGTGAAATGTAAGCTCAGCAGTGCCTTCAGGTCCTCAGTCCTTGGTAGGCAGCATATGAATAAGCTATGAGAAGAGAATGCTCAGACCTTGAAAATGATACAAGTAGTTTGATGATGAAGATATTAAGTAGAAAAGAAGGAAAGCCAAGTGTAAAGATGAGTTGAAATGCTAATAACTCAATAAATTTATTGAGTATAATTTTAACCCTCATCCCTAGGCTGAAAGAAAGATAAGGGAAAAGTACCTAAAGAAAAATTCCACATTCTGTGCCTACTCTTCTTTCTGTTGACTTCCACTACTTAGTCATCACATATATCATGGAATGTCTGTAAAGATTTGGAGAGCACAGCAATCACACTATGCAGAGACCTGGCATATACAAATGATACATTTGCCACTAGGGCTACAGCTCATCTCCATAATCCTCATAAATTTCGGGAAGAAAGAGCAAGAGAGGCTCCTATCTGATGTAAACTGGAAAACATCTATTAAAGTCAGTGGTGCTGGGCTGATTTACACCCTCTGAGGCATCAGCCTTGCTCAGCCATTGACTAATACTGCCACTAGTGAACGGGCTGAGCCCAATAAACTGCAGCTAGCACTCACCACAATTCACTGGATTCCTTAAGAAGTCGTTATTCTAATGCATGGTACTATTACAGATAAATTTAAAGGTAGATTTATCCAGGAGATGCCAGCAAGCTTTAGATATATAGGTATAGATAGCTATAGATATAGACAAAAGTTCTTAATCTCATCTTAGCTACACTGCTGGAAACCCAGGTGGATTCTGCTGACATGGAGCTGATTTTTAGCACCGTATCAGAAACTGGAAAGAAACATTGGGAAGAGCTGGTGGAGAGAAAGTGTTTTTCATTCACATTCTCCTGTTTTCTTCTGGAAGGACTCAGTATGCTCCCAATGCTCAAGCCCTAAGTCCCACATATATATCCACAGGGCTGGGGCAGCACTACCATCATGCTTGCTTTTCCTGTGGGAATGATGCCTTGTAGTGACACGACAGATCCAGCACAGGGAAGTGTCTGCCCTTATCTCTCTAAGTGTGCAGGCAAGCTCAGAGTACACTCCATTGCCTTCAACTCACTTCTTCAGACATCGAGCCTCAGGCTTTAGAAAGAAAATGTCCCTGGCTTTTCTTTGCCTGTGTTCCACAGGCATCTCCAGGCACCCATGGGTATCTCATGCTTTTCTCCCTAATCTCTCTGCAGGCTATGATCATCTCCTAAAATACAAGAAATTTCAGAGAGGATTCCTCACAACAGTGACTGTTACCAAAGCAATGCAGGTTTTGGGTCACACCAAATTTCTTCATTTCTTATCATACTATTTCAACAAATAGCTATGAAATGAACAGCACATATTTATGCAACCACAGTAATCTCACTTTCAAAATTCAAGGAGTTTATCTGTTTATTTTTTCTGGGTAACCTGTTTTTGCCTGGTGGACTACTGATCCTTTCAAGGCCTTCAGCCAGGTTCTAACTCCAGAAAACTAGTTTCTAAATCACTATACACCATTAAATCCTCACCACTTAACTCTTTCAAAATCTTGATTTTATCAGACATATTTGCTTGATCATAACTGTTTGTAGGTAATATTTTTGAATTTGGGAACATATTAGACCTAACCACAGCCCAGCTCTCACCCAGTTACATATTGAAAATAGATTTATTATGTCTGAGATATAAGTTACTCAGGCTTCCTATCCACCTGTCTCATTTCTGCTTGGTTGAGCAGAGCTTGGAGTGTGTGGTGGAGTGTGTTAAAGTGTCAGCAGCTCTGAGGGTTACACAGGTAATGCACAACACCTGATGTGACCCTATCCTCACACAAGGAAACCTTTTTGCAGTCCACACATGGACTTACCTTTCCTGCATGATCCTAATTCTGGTTCATGTCTCCTCTGGGTGCAAGAGAGGAGTTTCACATTTTAGAAGACAGCAGAGCAATGGATCAGCAGATACAATTCCCTTTAACTTATTCCACTCTACTGAGCCAGCTACACAAAATCAGCATTTCACACAAACCTGCCCACCAAAAATCCACCAGTGATGGCTTGCACACCAACATCTGACCAAGACCTGAAAAATAATAGCTGTATGGGAAAGCTGAAGGATTGAATGATTTTCTAGGAAGCAAAGAAGTGTTGATTGGTTTTTCACTATTTCCATACTTCCTCTATCACTTATTGTAGGTACAGAGTTTGTGATACTTGGGAGCGGGGCTTCAGCTGTGAAAAACAGGTGAACAGCATAGAACGTAATGAAGGACACGGGTGCAATGCATAAACCAAGAGGGGTGGAAAAGGTTGGGCTTGAGGTGCAGACGTGAGCAGATGCTTGCAGCCTTTGGAGGCTTACGGTGTTACTCTGTCTGGGCAGGTAGGCTGAAGCCTTCCAGTGAGGTATGGTGTTATTCTGGGTTATTATGTGTTGTGGCTGTCTCGAATGTGACCTATGCTATGGAGTATGCCACGACACAACTTATGGCTTTTGGACTCTAAAGCTGAGCTTTGTTTATTTGATATCTATCATGTCCAGCATTTAAGTTTGCTTGTTGTCCCACAAACGTGCACTGAGCTTGGGATATGCAGCCAAACATTTAGCCTCTTCTCCAGTATCTCCAGCCAGGAATTTGTCTCAGGTGTCAATCATGCTGGGGACAAGCATTAGGAAGAGCTGTGCTGCTTTTCAGGGCTTTATCTCCTTGTGCTGAAAGGCCTTCCATCAGTACTTACAGGTATATGGTGTGTACCTACACTACACACTACATAAAGCTGTATCTATGCAACTTTAAATATATAGAGATAAAAATATGTGAGAGTGTAACTCATAAAATACACCAAACAATTATGAAATGCACCTGAATCCCTCTAAGAATTGCTTTTAACTGTTAAGAAGCTAAATATGCTATGATCTTTGTGGGAAACTTCTGGCCTAGACAGATACTATTATATTAGTTTTAATAAATCTCAGATCAAATTTAGATCGGTATGGTAAGAAATTAATGTTAACTATCACAGTTGAGCATAAAAAGAATAATAATACAGGAGGGAAAAAGACAATGACCTGATATTATATAGTTCAGGCTAGTTATGGTGCCAAGAACAGTTCAAAAGTATTTAATTAGTGAGGTCCACAAAAGATGTCTAAATATTTTTTTTACTCTATTTGTTATATGTCTAGCTTATTAAGAACAATCTAACTGAATTTTTTTTTAAATTAATGAAATCTTAGACAGCAAAAAAAATTATTAGGGGATTTGGGGATTTGAAATATGCAGCATTCTGAATATTTTTCTTGGAAAAATTTCCATTTTTTGAGAAAAATAGTTCCAACTTTCACCAGTTTATCCAGTGCCAGGGGGGCTTAAAGGTATTCAACCATGTGCATCTAATATATTGAAGTTGTAGCAGAAAGCTGGACAGCTCACAAAGAAACAATCTCTTGTCTGCAAACACAAGATTTAAAGGGAAAATTAGGTGTGTATTTTGTATCTCAAGTAAAAGGCATGAAGACAGACGCAGTAGAGAAGAAAACGCATTGTTATCCAAAGCTGTAAAAATCTGTCCTGCTCAGTCAGTCATTAAACTGAGATTCTGTATGTGTAAACTCCATATTCTTGCCAGCAGATCAAAGGCAAGTTGGTGAACGCAGAATTGCCTCCCTACTTTATCTTCATACAAATGAGCTGAAGTGCCCTTGGCAGAGAATGCAAAGTCATGCCAACAGAATACAGATTTAATACTGCTGTAACAAGGTATTTTATTAAAGCTGCAGTGGAGTGTCTGCACAAACAGAAAATTCTGATGACCAGCATGTCAAACAACAAGTACTACCTATTGTTCATCCAGTAAATTACTTTCTTATTGTAATGAGGAAAGACCCAGAAGAACACTAGGAAAAGTAGTTTTGTTTAAAAAATCCACTGAAAATATGTATTTGTAGGGAGATAGGATACATAATTCATTAAAATTTTGTTTATGAGAAATTCTTGATTGGGTGAAATATCTAGCAGCCAGGGGAGTCTTTTATGCCTCGTTCTCATCATTACATAAAATGATAAGACTGAAAGAGCTGCCAGACTTAAAAAAAAAAAATAGAGAGAGCTCTTTGTCTCCAAGACAAATGTCACTCTTATTTTAAAAATCCTCTCTAGTCTATAAATATGAGTAAAATCTGATTGGAGGAAAACAGAAATACTTTTTTTTCCCCCATTTTCATTTATATAACATCCAGGTGATCACTTTTTTCTACTGTTAGACAATGATTTCATTTGAGTTTTCTAATTACAATTTTCAAACAGGTTTAGAAAAGGAGGTATTTAAAATTTTATTTTCAGAATACAAAATCTGAATTTGTCTTTAAGGGAGAAGTAATGTCGATGGAATACACTACTTATTAACAGAGCTGAATAGCATTTTCCAAATTCATAGTATATATTTTAATCAATATAGGGGAAAAAAATAGCAGTCAGAATGGCAAATTTCTTTGTATGCTCTTTTTAGCTTCTTTCAAAGACATGGAAACTTGCTTGATTGGGTAGGTTGGGCAATTGTATTGTTTCAAAAAGTATTTTGCTGTAGGTCTTCAACCACCATACTACTGTGGATGTCATATGAGGGTTATCTTTGCATGCTTTACCAGGGGATTTCTCTGCATAACTTTTGGGTTACCTATCATAACAAAATAAAAACAAAAATTAATGAAAGTAATGATAATAATTAAAAAATAGAATCAAGGAAGCAGAGCTTGTGGTTCAATAACAGACTATATTTGTGCATATACCCAAAAAGGAAAATTAGAACTTTCTCATTTCCAAGAGCTTCCTCTCTCTGGCCCTACTTATTTTCCTTTAAACCCCTGATTTCTCATTGCTGAAATGACCTCAGTTTCCTGAGGACCTATCATGGGGACAAGACTTTTGCAGAGATTAAAGTTATCTGAGGTGCAGGCTGTACATGTGAAAATATACCAGTTTAAATAAGATTTAAAACATTGGTCCCTGCAGGCATTCAGAGCTGCCTGCCACATGATTGTTGGTCTTACTATTCTCACCTGGACTTTCTAGTGTGCAGTAATTGCTTACTGTGCTACTGTATAAATAGCACTGGACAGATAGTTCCAGACAAATTTATCTCTTTTTGCTTTGGTGACAACTACAGAAATCATTAACAGTGCCTAGCTCTCTATTGCTGTGAAGCATTTGAACAAGAAAAATAATAGTATGGGATAAAAATAGTCTTTAATTATCTCTGAAATGAATTTGCTGCCCCATAAACTGTGATGGCCTTTTACACTGACCAATTACCCTGGAGTACTGCTGTGAGTACCTGTACATATTTTGGAAAGCCAGGATATGGAAGCTGTTATAGAAAGAATCAAGGAGCAGGTACAAGGTAACCTTTCAGTACTTTGGATAAAAACAGGTAGAAAATAGAGGGGGGAAAGCCCTTGACAAGACTCTCAACTGATTTATTTTAGTATTTGTGATTATCTCTATTCATGAGGAAAACTGGACTGTCATCCTATGTGCATGTGGAAAACTCAGCACCACTCGTTTCTGCACAGGTGTTGCTTGCATTTTGTCCCTGTTTTTTCAGAAAGGTCAGGGAACTAGAAAAAAGGTTCTAAAATGTTGCTTCAGTTATAGTTGTTGCAAATATTTGAAATTAATTTTTAGGATTTTTTTAAGTTTTCATTTGTCAGCTGTGCCTCATATGTGGCATAAATACACAATATATATCTATGGTAAAACAAACATGCATATTGTACAGACAATGCTTTTACTGGGAAAGCCCCACAGAAAGTAATAAAATCTTTGTCACTGATCTGAGTAAAACTGGGATTTTATCCTGAACATTTCATTCTGGCACCTAATTTCTGACTTTCTATGCTTTAAAATTTAAAATGCAATGCATTAATTAATCCCACTAATTTAAAAACTCCAAATATGTAACTCCTGTTATACCTCCCAGAAGTTTCTTTTGTATATTATCCAAACATGTGTTGACTGTTGAAATGTGTTATTTCAATAACATCTAATTTTACATATCTGGCATACAGTCTGAATTAGAGTGGATTTTCCTGATAGTCTTTTAAAATTGTAATTAAAACTTGTGCTCACACATTTAACCCAAAGAAGCAGCATTAGGACCTACAAATGAATAAGCTACTGCACAATGTTGCCCTAGTGTGTCAGCTATTTATTGAGACAAATGTTTCTTGTCACTCAATTAAAAATTTAAACCAAAGGAAAACTTCATTTTCAAACAAAAACATCTGATTCATTTTTTTTAAAAGGTGCATTTAACAGGATATTGAATATTCCTAAAGAAAGATTTGAGAGCAGTCTTGAATATCCTTGCAGCATCATTCCAAGGCTTCACAAACTGAATGTTAAAACCAACACATGCACTGGTGTGAAAACCCAAGTTTGCCCTGCATTTCAGTCTGTAAGAATGCAACAGATGCACTACTAGGTCTGACCAAGCTCCCACGAATGCCTAAGTTTCAGCCTAGGGCAGTGGCAGAGAAGATTCTGGTTGAAACAGTCCCTCAAGCTCAGCCAGTTCTTGGGATCCCTTCTCCTCAGCAACTCTTATTTTAGGGATGCTAAAGGTACATCCCTGCCTAGATGGTTTTTGATCCATTTATGTATAAATAGTCCAAGAATTTGTCTACTTCTCTATCAAACTACTTATCTGCCTTCTGGGGGCAGGAATTTGCAGATGCCATAATCCTAGGAACTTTTTGTCATGTTGATTTTTCTCTGCTAGGATTTTTCTGGAAAGATGACAGGTTTAGAAAGTCTACACATTGAGACTGAACATGGAAAAATCTGAGAATTCTTCCTGCTGTGGTAGAGTTTCGCATTACATTGCATTTTTATCAATAGTTTTATGTTTGTTGGTGTGTTTGTTTTTATGTTTGATCATTGTTGGTTTGACAGGTTTTATGCTGTATTTTAGAAAAGTGAAAACCATGAGAAACCAGAAATGTCACCAGAGTAATGATAACATAAAATTGGGACAAATACTCACAAGGTATCCTTGAGATACCTTCAGGCCATAAAGCCTGTGACTGTAGAGAATTTAGACTAATGTAAATTAATTTTTGAGCATTAAATTACACTTGCCAAGGAGAATTGAGAGAGGATTCCTAAAAATTAAATTCTTCTTACAGGAGTTATTCCCAGTAAAAAGACATAATAATTTGCTTGAATCACAATGGTCTTTCTCACTGGGGAAAGAAAAGAAACCACAACTGCTGACAAAATAACTTTTGGTACAAACTACAACATTCATTGTTCACAAGGAGCCAATAAAACTGGGAATGACTAAGACAAGGACTATGAAAAAAATGACATTCAGAATGTAAAGTTTCTCTCTTCTTTCAGTCTTCCCATGACTGAACTGAATTGAAAAAAATAAAAGGCAAAAAGGATCTTTGCCATATCAGAAAAATAAATAAGGTAACAATGTCACATTATTAAAATATAGAAAAAACGTATTTGCAGAACAATATGATTTCATATAAAAACTGTGAACACCAAAAAATCACTTGTTTTGAGGTCTCACTGCAATGAAACTGAGCTGAGATTTATTGAGAAGTACATTTGAATTCATAAAACTCCTAAGAAAATATGGAATTTCATTGGGATTTGCAGCTATAATGCAAAATTATAGAAGCATTTTGAAATGGTTTGGGTTTTGAATACCAATACAGTTGCAGTAAAATGATTGTGCCAAATTTTCAGTACTAAATTCATAGTCTCAAATAAATTCCATTCTATTTTTCACAAATCCTCTTTTTAAGAGACAATAAGCTGCAAATAATACTAGTGGTCTAGCATGTTCCTCCAAGTTTGTCTCAATGTACCTGGCAGCATAAGCAGCCCTGGAAAACAAACCCTGCTGAACTGCACGGTGGCTTGTCTGTATCCAACAAAAGTTCCCACCACTCTCACAGAAATAATGGCCTCCCAAAATTTTCTAGACCAAGTGAGCCCACTGCAGCAGTCAGATTGGAGGTGAAAATTCATTTCTTTAAGCAAAAGGTGCAGTTGTGGAGCTTTTTTCATAAGCTTAGCTAGAATGACAGAAAAATGAATAGAGTGCTGGTTTTATTGGTAACACATGAACAGCAAAATTCAGAGGCTTGCACAGCTAACGACCTCTTGCTCAACAAAACTGAATTATTTGACTGCACAATTTTGAAGTACTCACATTAACATTCATGTTAAGAATGTGATTCTTTGCCCCTCACTATATTGAATAGCTTTTTAAAATCAAAATCTTCCTGTGGAATCTGGAGAAACAGGCTAGCAGTATCCTATACCAATATGGAATGGAGATGTATATCTGAGCAGAAAATCCATTTTTTTAAGTGGTTTACCTGTTTGCAGGTCTGTCCTCTGTTCCTATGTGAATTACAGTCTCTGTAGGTTATTTCATCTGAAGGGCCTGTGGATTCCATGGTGCCTACTTCAGAGAGCCAAAGTCTTTGCAAATACTCAGAATCTCAGGCACTTCACAGCTAAGGGCTCAGTGCCAGAAAGGCCCTTCAACATTATACTAATAATTTATTTCCCAAAATACGTGATTTAGTGTTTTTGGTTTTATTCACCCACTTTTTCTCCATTACTCTATTTTACAGCCACATCCCATTTGAAAGAAGAATCATTTTTTCTATCTCACAGCTACAGTTCAAGCACAATGCTGATGATCAAAACGAGTGTAAATCTTTTTCTGCTATCCCTTCTTGTAAGACATCTGATAGCATTTCTGCAATGTCGTGCAATGTTGTTATTCAAGATATGCAGTCTGTATCACCTCCTAATTGCAGTCCAACAGTGCCATCCTCTGCTCCTTGCAAATAACATTTCAATATAACTCCAAGGATAATCTTGAGATTTAAGATAAAAGAATCTTGAAAATCAATAAGCTGTAACTTCACATTGTAAGTTTCCTGATAGTTTAAAAAAATCTACTTTTCCCAGTTTAAGACCAAGACATTATTTTTCTGGTTACAAAAATATGTTTAAAAAAAACCAAAAACTTTATGCATTGACGTTGTCATGGATTAGATTTATGAAACCTTTTATTTGTGTTCCAAATTTTCATTTGTACATCAATGGATGTAATTAACTCTCTAGAATGTTTCTGTACAATTTATTGGACCTTTAATCAAACATAGACCAGACACTTATTTTCCATAACGCCTAGACACTTAAAGACAAGAGCCCTATCACTCCAAAAAAAGCTTCTAATTCAAAATTAAGGTAAAACAGAATGTGATAATTGGAAATCATGGCACAAAGACTGATAAACCCAGTACTTTTCTTCAGTGGTCTGAAAATACACTGGCATGGAAGTGCATAAAAGCATAAAAGTCCACTATTTTAACTTTGAGTGGGGAGAAACCTTGAGGGCACTTGCAACAAAATACAAAGAGTCAATAACAGCTTTGCTAGTAAAATCACAGCGTGTGAAAATTAGTATCAGGAGAGGAATAAAGTGCAAAGGTTCCAGATGCAACAGAGAATGAGGAATTAAAGTAGACAGGCTCACAAAGTTATGGTGTTGGTTTGCTGCTTTTTTGAATCAATCTACTTACGTTCTCTTTGTACTATTGCAAATATTTGTGGGACAGTCACATGATCTTGCATTAATTGTATTAATTTCACCATCATATTTGTGCAACCTCTCATTCTTTTTCTACAAAGAGCTGTGTGACATATGTAAGGACACAAAGAGAAAACTTTTCCTAGAAGGAAATTAAGCACAAGAAATTATGCCACTAGGTCATAGAATACTTTGGGTTGGAAGGGACTTTAAAGATCATTTCCAATGTCCCTGTCATGGGCAGGACACCTTCCACTAGATCAGGTTGCTCAGAGCCCCATCCAACCTGAGATAATCCAACGAGACATCCACAGTTTCTCTGGGTAACCATGAATAAGAGCAGGCAAAACAGAATGTTAAGGATGCCTGTTTCCAGGACATAGGAAAATTCACCCTGCATAAAAATACTGAAGGTTTCTGCCATAGGAATTTCTGACATTCAGCATGAGTGGATTCTGAGACAGAGAGCAGAAGTAGTGCAGAGGAAAACAGGCCAATGTGGAAACTGCTTTACTTTCCTGCTACTTGGACTATTTGGCACCACTTCAATACAGTGACAGGACTATCTCTTTTCCACATCTTTAATACTCTTTTTCTTTCCTAGCCTGCACATCAAGTGCAAGTGGCAAAGGAGGGGTCACTGTGCTAAGATTTTTCCAGGGTGGATTTCCCTGGAGCAGATTCACCCCACTACACTTCTCATCCCTGGACTCATTGGTCACGACGGAAAAGAAGAAAAGCTCCTCCTCCAGGACTCCCTGACTTACTCCTGGTCCATTCCCCTTACATGGATCTTCAGAGTTACAAATCTGACACTACCTTTGTCCTCTTCAGAGTGATCCAGGTAGCAAAGGTCTGCTGTTTACACTGCTTTGACTTTATCCATCACCTTTTGACTTACAAAGATGCAGAAGCCATTGCCTAAATGACTAAGCTGGAGTCAGGGCAAGGAGTCCCCTAGCACTATCTGCATCTCTTCCACTGTCACACTAATGTGCAAAAAGAGGGCATGTGTCCAAAGATTATTTTGAGGCAATTTTTTTTCACAACACAGAGATACTCAGCAATATTTTCTCTAGTGCTACTAAATTCTTACAATGTTTTGGAAAAAAATAAACAGATTTTCTAAAAAAATCTTGTTTATCTTTAGGTATTCGCTCAATAAAAATTACCCCACACACATGATGAATAACTCCATGCATTGGATTTTTGTTCATTCTTATTCACTGTATAGTTTCACAGGTTGAAGGGGTTTTCAGTAAGATAACTGATTATATAAATCCTTTTGCTTTGACAGTCCTCTGAGAAAGTTCTGAAATTACATGATTAGCCTTGAAATTAATCATTCTAAGGAATTTTTTAATCCCCTGCTGAAAGCTATCAAGTTACTAAGCTGAACACCAACACTGAAATCATCTATATACAAAAACTCTCTCACTCACACAGTAAATTCACATTAATAGAGATTTTTATTACACAAGCATGTTATGTGCGTCTTTTTCTTGCCATCATAGACAATTTCAAATATGAATTGATAGCACAGTGGTGATTACAGTTGGTAACATTATTTAAAGACATAATTTCAGGGATCAAGCAGTGAAACACCATTAAACAGTAACATCATTAAGTGTGAAGATCTGATTATTAACTGCTTTTAAGTATGTCTATACTAAATATCACTAAAATGGCTTGTTAGCATATTTATAAGACACTATTTATTCTCTTTATTACCAATTATATTTCAAAATTATTTTATCTTTTATATTACCCACTGTGTAAACTAAATGTCACCCATCATTTCAGATTTCGAAACGGCTTTCAAAGACATTTAATGCAGCTGCTCAAGCAGCTTGTAATAACTCATTTATGATTAAAATTTCGGTGTTTTTTACCAATTTTTTTTTTCTATATTCAACAACCAAATCTGTATTCATTAAAATTGTGCCTTATTAATATCTACATTTAGCTATGCAGCAAAATGTCAGAGTCCAGAACCTGGGCTTTATGCCAGATTGGAGTCCTATCCTGAGCTGAGATTGTTTAGGTATTTTACTACTTCATGAAAGAAGTAGTAGGAGGGGCTTTGAATTAAAGTGGTTTGTTACCTTGATTTTTTTCTCCATTTTTCTGCTCACGCAATTGGAGTGTTTATTATTATTTGATTAAGCCAGGACTGAGGTATTTATTTATGTTCTGACATCTTGAGAAAAAAATGTACATAACATCTCCCAGTTGACTGCACCGTAGCAGGTGGGCAAGGATTTCCAAAAAACTTTGCATGCTGGTATTGTTTCAAGTTAATCCATGGACTCTGACAGTGCATGTCTTCTGGAATTTCTAAATCCTTGTGGAAATCCCACCAGTAACACTTTGTGAACAGCAGTCACTGTGACAAAAGGTTATTGAGATATATATATGTGTGTGTATATATATATATATATATATATATAAAGGTTATTTAGATATGAGCTTTGGTGTTAAGTACGCAGTGGAGTATGTCAGGCCAAAAGTTCTTCATTACATTTCCCAGTCCCAAATAAGGGGTTTATTGCTGTGTGATGTACTAGAAGACAAAAAACTAGTCCAAAAGAAGAGTGCCTAACAAACTTAGCCTGGCCAATACAAATATGTACATTCCATGGTTTTCTCACCCATAGCTTTAAAATAAAGTTTCAACAGCATACTGGAGGAGAAAGGTTACAATCACAGTGTTCTTGTGGTAAGTCCCAGTCGTGAGTGCAATCCCCGTTGCCATACAGAAGCAGAGGTGATTCTGTAGTGTACAGGAAGAACACAAAGCAAGATGCTCAGCTATCTCAAATATCAGCTTCTTTATAGCTCTGTGTCAGCTCCTGGCCTGAGCCATTACTGCTCCTTGTCAGTGAAGTCAGGGGAGATCTTCTTAACCCATATAGCCTGCTCTAAGAATAATAGTCTAAAAATATTTAAACATTAATTTGAAAGATTGAGTTGTGTAAAAATGATGTCTTTGACACTAGCCATGCCCTCATAGTTATTGGACCATATTTTAATTTGTTAGAGCAACCCAAATCCGCATATCCCTCATTGATTTTATTAAAATTGGTGAGCAAGCAAATATTCATTTAAGAAGGCTAATTATCAAGCTAAAGTATTGCAATTTTATTTAGCTAATTAGGGNTAAAGTAGACAGGCTCACAAAGTTATGGTGTTGGTTTGCTGCTTTTTTGAATCAATCTACTTACGTTCTCTTTGTACTATTGCAAATATTTGTGGGACAGTCACATGATCTTGCATTAATTGTATTAATTTCACCATCATATTTGTGCAACCTCTCATTCTTTTTCTACAAAGAGCTGTGTGACATATGTAAGGACACAAAGAGAAAACTTTTCCTAGAAGGAAATTAAGCACGAGAAATTATGCCACTAGGTCATAGAATACTTTGGGTTGGAAGGGACTTTAAAGATTATTTCCAATGTCCCTGTCATGGGCAGGACACCTTCCACTAGATCAGGTTGCTCAGAGCCCCATCCAACCTGAGATAATCCAACGAGACATCCACAGTTTCTCTGGGTAACCATGAATAAGAGCAGGCAAAACAGAATGTTAAGGATGCCTGTTTCCAGGACATAGGAAAATTCACCCTGCATAAAAATACTGAAGGTTTCTGCCATAGGAATTTCTGACATTCAGCATGAGTGGATTCTGAGACAGAGAGCAGAAGTAGTGCAGAGGAAAACAGGCCAATGTGGAAACTGCTTTACTTTCCTGCTACTTGGACTATTTGGCACCACTTCAATACAGTGACAGGACTATCTCTTTTCCACATCTTTAATACTCTTTTTCTTTCCTAGCCTGCACATCAAGTGCAAGTGGCAAAGGAGGGGTCACTGTGCTAAGATTTTTCCAGGGTGGATTTCCCTGGAGCAGATTCACCCCACTACACTTCTCATCCCTGGACTCATTGGTCATGACGGAAAAGAAGAAAAGCTCCTCCTCCAGGACTCCCTGACTTACTCCTGGTCCATTCCCCTTACATGGATCTTCAGAGTTACAAATCTGACACTACCTTTGTCCTCTTCAGAGTGATCCAGGTAGCAAAGGTCTGCTGTTTACACTGCTTTGACTTTATCCATCACCTTTTGACTTACAAAGATGCAGAAGCCATTGCCTAAATGACTAAGCTGGAGTCAGGGCAAGGAGTCCCCTAGCACTATCTGCATCTCTTCCACTGTCACACTAATGTGCAAAAAGAGGGCATGTGTCCAAAGATTATTTTGAGGCAATTTTTTTTCACAACACAGAGATACTCAGCAATATTTTCTCTAGTGCTACTAAATTCTTACAATGTTTTGGAAAAAAATAAACAGATTTTCTAAAAAAATCTTGTTTATCTTTAGGTATTCGCTCAATAAAAATTACCCCACACACATGATGAATAACTCCATGCATTGGATTTTTGTTCATTCTTATTCACTGTATAGTTTCACAGGTTGAAGGGGTTTTCAGTAAGATAACTGATTATATAAATCCCTTTGCTTTGACAGTCCTCTGAGAAAGTTCTGAAATTACATGATTAGCCTTGAAATTAATCATTCTAAGGAATTTTTTAATCCCCTGCTGAAAGCTATCAAGTTACTAAGCTGAACACCAACACTGAAATCATCTATATACAAAAACTCTCTCACTCACACAGTAAATTCACATTAATAGAGATTTTTATTACACAAGCATGTTATGTGCGTCTTTTTCTTGCCATCATAGACAATTTCAAATATGAATTGATAGCACAGTGGTGATTGCAGTTGGTAACATTATTTAAAGACATAATTTCAGGGATCAAGCAGTGAAACACCATTAAACAGTAACATCATTAAGTGTGAAGATCTGATTATTAACTGCTTTTAAGTATGTCTATACTAAATATCACTAAAATGGCTTGTTAGCATATTTATAAGACACTATTTATTCTCTTTATTACCAATTATATTTCAAAATTATTTTATCTTTTATATTACCCACTGTGTAAACTAAATGTCACCCATCATTTCAGATTTCGAAACGGCTTTCAAAGACATTTAATGCAGCTGCTCAAGCAGCTTGTAATAACTCATTTATGATTAAAATTTCGGTGTTTTTTACCAAATTTTTTTTTCTATATTCAACAACCAAATCTGTATTCATTAAAATTGTGCCTTATTAATATCTACATTTAGCTATGCAGCAAAATGTCAGAGTCCAGAACCTGGGCTTTATGCCAGATTGGAGTCCTATCCTGAGCTGAGATTGTTTAGGTATTTTACTACTTCATGAAAGAAGTAGTAGGAGGGGCTTTGAATTAAAGTGGTTTGTTACCTTGATTTTTTTCTCCATTTTTCTGCTCACGCAATTGGAGTGTTTATTATTATTTGATTAAGCCAGGACTGAGGTATTTATTTATGTTCTGACATCTTGAGAAAAAAATGTACATAACATCTCCCAGTTGACTGCACCGTAGCAGGTGGGCAAGGATTTCCAAAAAACTTTGCATGCTGGTATTGTTTCAAGTTAATCCATGGACTCTGACAGTGCATGTCTTCTGGAATTTCTAAATCCTTGTGGAAATCCCACCAGTAACACTTTGTGAACAGCAGTCACTGTGACAAAAGGTTATTGAGATATATATATGTGTGTGTATATATATATATATATATATATATAAAGGTTATTTAGATATGAGCTTTGGTGTTAAGTACGCAGTGGAGTATGTCAGGCCAAAAGTTCTTCATTACATTTCCCAGTCCCAAATAAGGGGTTTATTGCTGTGTGATGTACTAGAAGACAAAAAACTAGTCCAAAAGAAGAGTGCCTAACAAACTTAGCCTGGCCAATACAAATATGTACATTCCATGGTTTTCTCACCCATAGCTTTAAAATAAAGTTTCAACAGCATACTGGAGGAGAAAGGTTACAATCACAGTGTTCTTGTGGTAAGTCCCAGTCGTGAGTGCAATCCCCGTTGCCATACAGAAGCAGAGGTGATTCTGTAGTGTACAGGAAGAACACAAAGCAAGATGCTCAGCTATCTCAAATATCAGCTTCTTTATAGCTCTGTGTCAGCTCCTGGCCTGAGCCATTACTGCTCCTTGTCAGTGAAGTCAGGGGAGATCTTCTTAACCCATATAGCCTGCTCTAAGAATAATAGTCTAAAAATATTTAAACATTAATTTGAAAGATTGAGTTGTGTAAAAATGATGTCTTTGACACTAGCCATGCCCTCATAGTTATTGGACCATATTTTAATTTGTTAGAGCAACCCAAATCCGCATATCCCTCATTGATTTTATTAAAATTGGTGAGCAAGCAAATATTCATTTAAGAAGGCTAATTATCAAGCTAAAGTATTGCAATTTTATTTAGCTAATTAGGGATGGAACAATGCACTAGTAAAATTGAGGTCATGATTAAAATAGGCTCAATATGTCTAGGGCTTGAGCCACAAAAGTAGAATGTATGTAGGTAGGTGAACTGTGAAATTGCCACTGACAAGTGTCACTTCCCAAGAAGGGTCTAGCTCTGTGAGCAGGAAGTCAAGCAAGAGTAGCAGGAGCCCTGCAAGGATGAACAAGGAACTCCCAGAAAATCTCAAACACAAGGGGGAAGAGGGCAAGAGGCAAAATCTGGGACAGGTGACCCAGAAAATGCAGCGAGGCACTGTCTGAGGTTCAGGGACACAGTTAGGAAGGACAAGTCCATGTGGAGTTGAATTTCATGAGGATGGTGAAAAGCAACAAGAAGGATTCCAGGGGATACAACAGCATCAGGAGACATGTCAGGGAAATTGTGGGCCTGCTGTGGAATGGGTCAGGAGACCTGGTGACTAAAGCCACAGCAAAGACTAAAGTACTGAATACCTTCTTTGCCTTTGGCTTTCAGCAGGCCCAGACCCCTGAGACCAAAGGTAAAGATCACGTGTCACCAGAGCAGGGTCAGCTTAGGGAAACATTTAAAGAGAATAGGCCATGGGACCTAGTGGGATAGACCCAACAGCCTGAAGGGAGCTGTCCAATGTCACTACAAGGTCCCTCTCAATTATTTTTGAAATGTCATGTTGATTGGGGCGGTTTTGTGAGGACTGGAAGAAAGTAAATGACACTCCTGTTCTGAAAAATAGAGAAGAAATACCTGGAGGACCACAGACTGGACAGCCACACCTCAGTCCCCAAGAAATTGATGGAGAAAATCTTCCTGTAAAGCCTTTCCAAATACATGAAGGACAGCAGTGTGATTTGTAGCAGTCAGCATGGACTTAAGGGAAAATCATGCTTAACCAGCTTGATACCCTTTAACAACTGGATGACTGGTGGGTTAAGAGAGAGCAGTGGATGCTGTTTTCCTTTACTTTGACAAGGCTTTTGATAGCCTCCCATGTCATACTCACTGAGGGAGTAGAGTCTGGCTAAATGAAAAGTGAGGTGGACTGATGATACAAAACAGGGAAGAGTGGCTGATACACCAAATGGATGCACAGCTGAATAGAGGGACCTCCACAGGCTGGAGAAATGGGACAACACGTGAACATTATGAAGCTCAACAAAAGGAAATGTCAGCCCTATCCCCAGGAAAAAATAAACCAGGCACCAGTATAGCATAGGGGCCAATTAGCTGAAAAGAATTTTGACAGAAAATGTCTTAAAGATGGAAGTGGTCAAAAGTTCCCCTCTGCTCAGCACTGGTGAGACACATCTGGAATAGGCTGGATCCTGTGGTCTCAAAGGTCTTTTCCTACTTAGTTGATTCTGTGATTCTGTGAATGCTGGGTCCAGCTCTGGACTCCTGAGTATGAGAGAGGGCGATGGACACACTAGAGCACACCCAGTGCAGGCTCATGAAGATGATTAAGGAACTGCTACTGTTACATGAGGAGAGGATGAGAGTACTGGAGCTGCTCAGCCTGGATAAGAGAAGGCTCAAGGGAATCTTATCCATGTGTGTAAAACTCTGATGGGTAGAAGTAAGGAAGGCAGAAGCCAGACACTTCTCAGTGATGCCCAGCAACAGGACAAGAGGCTAAAGGTACTAACTGAAACACAGGAAATGCCACTTAAGACTAAGAGTAAGACTAAGACTAAGAAAGAACTCTTAGTGTGGGCATGAAGAAACACTGCCACAGGTTGTCCAGGGCAGTTGCAGACTCTGCATCCTTGGACAGATTCAGAATCCAACCAAACACATCCCCAGGCAATCTTGTCTCACTGAACCTGTTGAACTAGACAATCTCCAGAGGTGCTTTCCTCTCTCAGCCATTCTGGGAACCACAGTTCTGTAAATTACATTCTTTTCTGAGTCCTATCTGGCAAAATCTTAACAAAGACTTCTTCATGCCACTCCAAGATCCTAAATACTGTTTGGGCTATTAAATTACATTGATTTCCATTGATGAAGAAGATAACACTGGGAAATGCAAGAGGAAAGCTCTCTATGTCTGGAAGAAAATAACTCATTTAACAAATTAAGAAACACATATTTATAGGTCAGGATTCATCTGACCTTTACTTGGTGTCTACATCAACTCAGCACAAATCATATCCTTGAATGCCTAATACTCTCCTACCACTATACAGTACAAGCTGGCTTTTGATTTTGTCAGAATAAGTGGAAAGTACTTTACATAATGATATATATTTGCAATTTTTCCAATCTTATCAGTGTTGTATTTACAGTTCACATATGACATTTCCTCTGTCCTTGCCCCTAAAAGAAATCCTACAAGCAATTATTTCCTTACTGACCTGTCATAGTCAGCTAGAAAATGCCATCTATCATTTTCTCTTCCTCACTCTGTCACTCATTCACACTCCCCTGATTGACTGTAAAGCTTTATTTTTATTCTTTCTAGATTGACTGTAGAGCTTTATTCCTATTCTTGCTGCTTGGTGTTATTGTGTTATTAAAATTTTAGGAATAGCAAATTTAAGTAATTGCCCCAAAGTAAATAGAATGACTAAATCTGCTCCATGTGAGGGCTGCAAGCCCATTTACAAAACCTAAAATGCAATGAGTCTACAGACTTGTTTGTCTAGTTGTGGAGTATAGTCCTTAGACTGCAGATCACAGACCTGGTGATGGTTGTACAGGTCTCCAAAGGTGTTCAGAAACTGGGTAGCTGCTTGTATTAATGCAAGATTTAAAATATTCTGTTTAAAAAAAATCTGTGTTGACGGATGCTAACACTAAAATGTGTTTTTATTTTGAGTTTTATTTTATCCAGAAACAGTGGGATGTTCCTGACTGGAGATTTAAAATGCTCACTTTCATTGGGGTGTCAAAGACAATTATGAATTTTGCACTGGTGCACTGTTATTACATAATCTACCTATGCAGGGTTGAATTTTTATGCACTCATTTATTAATCAAAAAATCCTTTTACATATTACTAGTAAACCCTATATTACTCCTGTTTGGAAGGGAGGGATGACATGTTGACACAGTAGAAGACAGACTAAATTAAAGAGATGCTAAAAGCACTGACATCTATGCAAGATCATAGGCACATTGGAATCTGATAGCCAACCTTTTTAAAAAATCTGCTCACGTTCACATTAAGCTGATCAAAAATACAAAGGAAAACCACTTTCATTTCTTTGTATTAGAGATGGACTTTTACCCAAAACTAATTTTGAGAGCAAAATTACTTGTGTTAATCTTCCAGTCTTTAGACCCCGAATCCTTGTTTCTTCAAGTAATTATGTTAAACCAACTCAGAAATGTTTTTCTCTTGCTAATTTCCAGACAGAGAAGGCAATAAAAACAGAATAACTAACCATAAACAATTTTATTTGCCTGATTATATTGAAGCTTCAGATGGGCTGTTTTAAATGGCCAGACACACATGGATGCATTTTGCTTTTTAACTCGACCCTGAAGGACAGAACCACTATAGGATTTTGACCCTAGCAGGTCCAACATTTCCCCTTTTTCTTCTTCTGATTCTTTTTCTAATACTTCTTTTTCTCATTCATTGCATTTATTATAATGTTTATATCACAGTTAAAGGAAGAGACACAGTTGATTTTTACACCTCACTAGTCCAGGATTCTCCTGGAAGGAAACACAGGGCTGTTCCCCTTTGAAAGGGTTCAGATTTGCTAAAGAGATTTGTAATGAAAGGTCTGCTCATGATGCAAGGGGAGGCACAACAGACTGACAATGACAAAGTAGGAAAGGTAGAAAAAAAATCAGATACCGTCATTATCTTTACAATTACAAGTCCTTGTGTTTTAAAATAAACAACTGAGATGTAAAAGATTGAACAAAGCATGGTTACTTTATCACTTTAAAGTATCATTTTTGTAGTAAACTTTGAATCTGATCTGATTCGTTTTCTTCCCCCAATTAAGTATGCTTATCCAGGAAATGAGTTTCATACAGCCTAAAAAGTGGAGATAAAAGAATCTGTACTACCTAGACATCTATTCCCTTTTCAGTGTTATCTCTTCCTGTTCATTACCCAGTTTACTCTGATTCTGTTTCTTTTCCTTCTGCTTATTACTTCCTCTTCTTCTTCAGATTTCTTACACTCTTTCAATTTGTGCATCTCCCACTCTTCCAGTGGACATAAAAAAGTGCCAAAGATCATACTAGATCAAACCTGGTTTTGTAAGAAGAACAAATC
Source organism: Irena cyanogastra (assembly GCA_013397155.1). Classification (NCBI taxonomy): domain Eukaryota; kingdom Metazoa; phylum Chordata; class Aves; order Passeriformes; family Irenidae; genus Irena; species Irena cyanogastra. The sequence goes on from VWZV01015119.1 coordinate 500,551, forward strand.
AGCAAGAAAAGGATGAAATTTATAACTGATTTTAAGCTCAACTCCAATCAATAATAAACCCCTACCTCCAATTAAATAAAAAACTTTACAACTTTGCAAGCCAGTCGTAATATATGATACCTACATTCAGGTCTCACCTGGTTTTTTTACAAATACCTGAATTGGGCCACAACATGCCTGGACTGAGAACTTCTTGTCTTTAACAGGGTCTCTATAAGAATTTTATCAACATCCTTGGCTAGTCTTACCTTAAACCCCATTGCTTTAGCCAGGGTTTGCTTTCAATTTTCCCATTAATTCAATCAGACAGTCAGAAAAAACTCAAAGAGCTGGAACCAAAGTTAAAAATAATCCATGATAATTCCCCTGATCTAGTCAAAAGTACCACACAGTCGCCCTTGGAGTATAAGCCTGCTTTGTTATGACAAGAGGAGGTGATATTAAGAGTAATTTAAAGTTATCAAAGACACATTTTTAAGTTTTGAAGTATTACTTTACACTTGGGGGAAGGAGAGAGGGAGGGCAGAGAAGAATGCAAATCACTGTCAGCTCAGGAGCCAAAGGTGAAATGCAAATTTTAGTCAGAGTTAGCTCTGTGGTATTAATTGTTTCACTTTCTCTTTCGTTTCCAAAGCCAAAGTAATTTTAAACATTTTTAAGAAGAAACACACTGTGGGTGACCAACAAAACAGTATAAGAGTGACATGTTTTTTGTAAGCACAGCTGTTACTAAGGCCACTCACACCCAGATATTTGCTGATTGTGCAGCCTCAGCAAGAATCAGAAGGTAGTATTCAAATGCATGTTTTAAGAGAAGAATTGGTGGTTGATTTTGTTTGGCTCCAGTTTGTTCTCCAGTGAGGAAGGTGAAGATCGTGGTGAAAAAGACAAGAACTGGAACTAATGTTTGCTTTTAAACAGAGTGAAAAATAACCATTTTTCTTTTTTGTGTTACTCATGAGAAAGAGACCTGTCAGATTCAACAGGAACAGCCACGACCTGTCTACTTAAGCAAGGGGTCTGTTTTGCTGACCCGCACCCTTGTCCTCTGAGATCCATGCAGACTTCATTGGAAAAGTTTCCCCTCATCTGCCTGTGAAGGAGGAGGGACCCTCTGACCTCTGCCAACATCAGGAGCAAAGAGAGATGACAATGTTTGGCAAATCCAGAAAAGGCATGGGATTTTCACAGGCAAGGTAACTGCAGCAGTTTCCCGACACCTGAAAATACCTTCTCTTACCTTCTATTCTGTATTCACAGCCATGCCTGCCTTTTCTTGTCAAAGCTTTTGGATGACAGAAGAAAAGTGTATCTTCAAATTAAGGTCAGTGTCTGGCCCAACCAGCTTTCCTGGTATATGTGTCATATTTAACAGAAGGCTGGTATATATATTATTTAATCCAAGTAGTCCATCTGAGAGTTTAAAGTAGTTTATTGAAATAGAAAAGAGCTTAAGTTTTATTGCCTCTGAATATCTGTTGTGTGATGTGTAATTTCCAAGTCAAACTCATAAACAGAATTATACTTCATGTTCCCTTATTTCTCTCCCTCTTACTGAGGATTTGGTCAATTAACACTTCCCAGTATTACACCTTTAAAGAGTCAGGGAAGTGTGAAATTGCCTTATAGTAGTGACAAGGATGAATAAATCTTCCAAAGTCATTACCACAGCTCTAAATCTGGAGTCAAATTTAAATATAACATATACTACAAGCTGAAAGAGAAAGTATTTGAGTTATTTGCTCAAAATTATTTAAAATCCATGTATATAAAATTATTTTTGTTACAATAGCAATCTGAAATTTGAATTGTTTCATAGTTCTAAGAAGTAGTTAATACAATTGAATTTTTCCCACCAGCATTTTATTCAGTCTTACCTTTTCTACTTCACTGTGGTTAGAAAGGGGTAAGAGAGAAGGTAGGTATGGGATAAATGGAATAATCTGAATGTTGCTTATGCCCTCCTTACTAAAACTGTTGCTTTTAGTAGCAAGACTGGATTACTAAAATGCCTGCTGTAGGTATATGTTGATGTATTCCAACACAAAGTCTGCTGCAGGAAGCAGCAAATTCAACACAATGTCATTTGATATGTAACTTTCCACTAACAAAAAATAATGCTCTTATTTAGCCACAGTACAGGTATTTCCAAGCCACAGGTCTGCTTTCTCCATCCTGGAAAAATGAACATATGAAAAGAACCTCAACTTCTGAGTTCACAGGATAATAGAGTAATAGAATTAATCATAGAATCAAACCAAAGTGGTTCAAAGCCACAGAGCATTCTCGGCCACTGAAATAGAGGCAGTGACACCTTTTTACAAATGTAAATATTCACAGAAACAGAGTGAAAACAATAAGAGACCTTTTTCTCTAGCCTGCCAATAAAAATGCTGTTGAAGTAGATAGATGACCTGTAGACTGAGGAGCTCCTCATTTCAGTAAGACACATTTTATTCAATACCTCTAAAAATGAAAAAAACATTTCATCCTCTTTTTCTGAAGGCATATTCCTTCATTTTCCTCAGATTTTCACCAACAAAAGTACACTGTTTTCTGATATTTTGACATTGAACTGTGGGGTTTGAATGAATGAAATGTAAAATTAACACAATTTATTTATTTTTCTATCTATTTTTTTATTTATCTTCAAGCATGCAGTTGGAGTGATGCATATTAATAAGGAATTAATGTGAAAATCTGACAAAATTTTAGGTGTCACTTTGACAGGGAAAACACAGGAAAAATCTAAACTAGATGATGGCCAACAGAGATTTTTTTACGTGAGATTCTTGGTGGAACCTCCTTAATCACCTAGCCAAGGAAATTTTTTTACTAAAGGCAATAAACAGGAGAAAAAGTAAATAAATAACCCAGTACACGAAACTCATTTACCAGCTCCAATGGGAAACTAAGCAATCCACATTTGCAAGACATTTCTTCAAGATCCTGGATGTGGGTGATTTTCCCCAATTTGTGAGATACCATCAGAAAACCTATTTAAATATGGTAAAACACACATCCAAAACATCTATATTTTTTATATCTTTGGGCACATGTTCAGCTGAATGCTGTGAACTTGCAATGCAGATACTAAATGTGGGATTTATCTCTCCTGGCCTGGGAGAGCCAAGGTGAGGAAGACTACAACAGCAGTAGTCACCTTTGGCTCTGACTTTTTGAAGAGAGCAGCAAGAATGTTTTCCAGGTATCAGTTTGTGGGATCTTTGCTAAAGGTTTTTATTTACTCCCTTGAATCCCACCAGGAAAGACAGAGAATGTTTTCAGAATGCTGTTTCAGGCTTTGCAACATGAATTGAAACCAACCAAATCCTTGTTTACCTTTTGTGCTGCACAGTATTTTTCTATAGAAACTCTGCGGTTTTGCCTATTTATTTTATTTCTGCTGTGATTTCTTTTTTATTGTGAAGATTGGCCAATTTAAAGTAAATTGTCTCGCTAAAGTAATCATGGAAAATGGATGTCAGAGATCAATTCATCCAATTGCATTAAATGAGAGACAAGATTTTCTTTACTCATTTAATTATACCAAATATCATCTGCAAGACATACCTACCCTTCAAAATGAAGAGACATGTGTGGAGTACTGGGATTCATTCCAGGACTTGCATCAAACCTTGAGGAATTGCAATCAAAGTGAGAAAAGTTACAGTGCTGCTGTAAAATAGGATTGTGTGCAGATCTTCTCTGATTTCTTCCCTAGTAGATATGGGAAACAGTTATTTTTCTCTCCAAATGGATTTCTAAAAGTGATTTTTAAAGCCAAAACAATTAAAAACACAGCATGTTGTCTACCAAGGCTGTTTTGTGGGAAAAAAAAAGAAAAAGAGATAAGGCTATATTAAGAAATATTGGAAAAAAGAAAACTTTTAAAAATTCAGAAAGATCCATTTCCCTTTCTCAAGTTCTTCACAAGGCAAGGGGCCTTGTTTTCCTCCTTCTCCACCCAAATAACAAATATTTCTCCTGCAAAAATATTTCGTATCCAAAATTCCTGCTTCAAGCCTTAGAAGTTTCTCTAAGCCTACTTCCCTGGAGTCAAAAATATGTTTTCGGTTGTGATTTTATCATGTTATTGGAGCAGGCATAATGAAATAAGAGAACTAACTTATTAGATAGGGTTTGGGGAAGAATTTTATTATCACATTGTATTACAATTCTGAGTTCTGAGTAGATGCTAGAAGCATTAAATATTAGCATGATGCACTGAGTTATAAACACATCAAAAAAGAACTTTCTTAAAAAGCAATCATTTTCCTATTCCCTATAGCTGATATTTTTCAACAGTTGACCAATCATTAGAATATATATACATATCTATTCTAGCATATAACATGTATATTTATATATATATATATATACTCATCCTAAAGTAGCAGTTCCAGGCAGTGTCTAGTGGCACCTAGGTACAAGATGTAGCCACTCTATCTAGTATAATTTGCTGTAAGTTATAGAATATGCTGAGTTGGAAGAGACCCATCAGGATCATCAAGTCCAAAGCAACAAAAATGTGAAAGATCTACAGTGTCTGTATAAATATTGGTGTGGTTTATTATAAAGAAGCATGAATAAAAAATTTTACACCCACAGCCAACATTGCAATGCTTTCAAAATACAAAATCTCACTAAATGTAGTGAGATACCAAAGACGCAGCATTGTATATCCAATTAAAAGGAGACTTTATGTTCCCCTGAGAACCCAAGCCTGTTCAATGAGTTTCATTTTATATGGAAATGCACTTTTTAAGTACAGTTTATTGTCTTTTCCTAATATAAGTCCATCAATGACCTAATGAACCTATGCTCGCTTTTCAAAAAGAACAGTTGGTGTCATGAAGCTCCCTTCTAGAAAACCAAAACCCCAACTTCCATCCTCTGGTGTCAGTGACCTCTCTTCCACAATGCTTGCAGCTGGAGACACAACCCCAAATCTAATTTGAAATGGGTTGCAAATGAAAAGAAGTAGTTCCAAGCTAAAACCAAGTATAAATCAAATTTTTAAAAGCTTCTGAGAGTACCATTTTGATGGAAGATTTTACTTTCTGTAGCAGTATTGCAGCAGAACATCCTACATGCTACACTTTAATATGCTAGATTTCACTGATGTGAGTGATTGAATAAACTGCCCAAAACAGTAAGGCAGAGATGCTGCTTGCCTCTGCAGGGAGGAAAGTCACACGGCCAAAGCTCACCTGAAGCTGAAGCTGGCCAGAATTGTGGGGGACAATAAAATGAGGTTTTCAAATATATTAATGGCAAAAGGCAGTGTAGAAATAACATCAGTCTGTAGCAGGATGAGCATGGTGACCTCAGAAACAAGGACACGGACAAGGCAAGAGGACCAAGCATGTCCTGGGGGCGTCAGGCACAGCATCACCAGCCAGGCAAGGGAGGGGATTGTCCTGCTCTGCTCTGCAGCAGCCTCACCTTGAATATTGTGAACATTGACAGCAAAGACATTCAGCTGTCTGAGAGCATCCAAAGAAGGCTGAAGAAGATGGTGAAAGGCCTTGAGGGGAAGCTGTGCAAGGAGTGGCTGAGATCACTTGAGGGGACTGAGGGGAGACCTCACTGAAGCCACAACTTCGTCGTGAGAGGAAGAGAAGGGGCAGGCACTGATCTCTTCTCTCTGTGACCAGTGACAGGACCCAAGGGATTGGCCTGAAGCTGTGTCATGGAATGTTTAAATTGAATATTAGAAAAATTTCTTCACCCAGAGGGTGATTGAGCACTGGATCAGGCTCCCTAGGGAAGTGGTCAGAGCACCTCTCTGATTTCCAGAAGCATTTAGACAATACTGTTGGACACATAGTGAGACTCATGGATGGTACTGTGCAGAGCCAGGAACTGGATTCCATGATCCTGATGGGTCACCTCCAACCCATATTCTGCATTTCTGTGATTTCATGCGAGTACAGCAGTCCAACTGGGTAACAAAGTGCTTGTTATTCCAGTCATTTCACTAAATGCCTACAAATTTGAGTCATTCCACAGTGTCTTCCTGAAAATGTCGTTTTTCAGGGACAGAAAATTTTAATCATTTAGCAAAGTGACTGGTTTTACAACATGACAGCAATGCCAACAAAATGTGAGACCACATTTAACTAAAAGTGTATTAGTAACAATTTCAAACAGGTAAGAATACCATCCTCTGTATATGAATATTTATTTGGTTTTAGGTGTATATACTTGGGTGTGTATAGAAATAAAATCCACCTTAAAGCTGTGAGAAAAATTAGGAGACATTTATACAGAACATAATGCCATACAATATGAAAGAATTAAACTTTTAGCCCATAACTGGATAGTAGGCTTTAGGGGAGGAAAAGTAATTCATTTTTGTCACCTCCACTCCATATTTAAAGGTGTGCTTTCTATGTGAGTGAAACAAGATAGGAGCAAGAGGTGTGCTCTATCTAGCATGACGGGATAACACCCTCATCTTCCATGTTCCTGCACTTTTTGTGTACCACCTTTCTAAACATCAAATCATAAAGAGGAAAAACCCTAACTCTGTAAAATAACTCTCAGATACCTTTGCTAGAAATGTCCTATTGCTCTTTTCAAAATTACCATAGGACACTCCAAACTCAGATTCCAACAAATAAAGCTTTTATATAAAACAGAACATCTAGTACATATGAAATCACAATGTTGTAACTGCACATCAAATATTAAGTTTTCCAACTGGTGGAAAGGGAGAATTTTCATTATAAAAAAGTTTCAATTATTGGAACAAGTGATATTAATCCTTCTGGAAGAATCACCCATTAAGATCCCATACCAGCAAAGCACTTAAGTATGGTCTTCTCTTTAAGATCAAAAGTAGACCACTGGAGTATATATCTGCCTGCTTACAAATGATTAAATTAAGAGAATGGTCTCAGTGCAAGTTCAGAAATGTTTAGTTTATTACTGCCTACATAATAATGAACTGGATCATTTCAGCACATTAATGTAAAAAAGACCAAAATGTAATGGCACACGGCAACCACTGCAGTATTGTTGCAGAGCCAACAACTTGAATGCAATAGCTCTTGTAGTCAAAATTAAATGGATTCTCCAGCTGTTTTATAAAGTCATTTCCCCACTATGCTGTCAGAACAAGCAGTAAAAATAAGACCATAAGCCTCAAATCCCTCATTCAGCCTTGATCAAATCCTGTGAGCCATGCTATCAGGGCTGACATAGAAGCAATTCACAGTCCATGTTTGGAAGTGTGCTCTAAATTTAATCTTATCACTGTAAAGTCTGTGTAGGCACATAGAAGTTTTATATGTTCATAAACTCATAGATGTACTGTACACAATTATAATTTTTTATTCAGAATTACATTAAAACTTACTTATTTCTTTATTGTTCATATCTTACCTACTCTGCAGAGAAAGAGGTGGGATTTCTGTACCAGTGGATATTCTGAAGCCATGCAATTGCCACTGCATTGTGACACGTGCTTGAAAGATAGAATGTCAGATTATGAGAAAAGTGATTTTTCTAAGCAAAGAAAGTGTGACAGATACCTGCTGTGAGGATTTTCATTGAAGCATTTCACGATGTCTTGTAGAAAACTCTTGAAAAATCTGCGAATGTTGGAAGTTCCTAAAGGAAATGTATTCTAAGACTGACAAAAATGAGGAATCCAACACAAGTGAGAGACAAAATGTCTTCTCAAAAAAGATACATAAGTTTTTCAGAAGCACTAAAAGAACCATTCTTGCTTAGAGATTTATTCACAACCTTTCAGTAAAACAGGAATATGCCTAGAATGTTTTTGGTGACACGGAACTGAAAGTTAACATCAATACAAAGAAAGGTCAGGATATGATACTGACAAAAAAATTTATTTTGGCTTACAAAGAAATGATTGCATAAAAATGAGTGACCCACTTAGCTTGGAAACTGCAAGTTTTTCTCCTCTACAGTGGTGAGGTTCTGCAGCACAGAGCTGCTACCTGGAGGGACACTGTGCACCGTGTGGGAGAGCTCCTAAGTGTCCCACATATGATCACTAAAGCATCTCCTTCCACCCACGTGCAATAATTTTATAGGGCCAAAACCAGCAAATGCAAACAGGTTTATGTGCAAGTTTGGTAAGGTCTTCAAAATGACTGTGTGGCAAAGGTGCCTTTGATGAACATGATTGGGCTTTGCAACAGATTTAACCCAGCATTGCATTTTTTTATACTTCCTTACACATTTGATTCTTTTTCAGACCATAAATTTAGCATTCTTGTGCTATATTTTATTTACATATACATAAACACATTTTAAACAGTATAATATACTTAGGTATTGTTTATGTTGTTAGCCAGCTTTATAATGTTTCAGATATTTTATTATCCTGATTACACCATCAGGTAAGATTAAATAAAACTTTTTCTCCATTTCCAACTTGCATTATAGGATCAAACACAATTAAATCAGAGACAGAAAGGCGTTAAAACTGTTAGCTCAGGTTCGTTTATTTCACAAAGCTCAGTTCAGAAGTTTATTTTGTAATTGTTGAATAGGTTTAATCAGTACAGTACAACTAGTAAGAAATTAATTGATTTTTAAGTCCTGTAAGCAGTTCAGATCTCATGCATAGCCATTATTCTTAATTATAAAAGGTTACAGTTGAATTCTTTTAATATATGTGACTATAACACAAAGTAAGCTTAAAAAAGTAGGTCAACTCTTCATCACAAGTACAAAGCAATGTTCTTCGTATTTCAGTACAGAAACCAGAATAATTTGCGGTGCAAAAGTTACATTCAGGTAAACACAACTTTTCTAACCAACATGATTGTCATAGCTCCAAACATTTTCCATACAACCACAGTACGTATTCTTAATAGTTATTTTATAGTAGTTATTTATGAAGTCTCTCATCAGCAGATAAAGCAAGAGTACCTATGTCTCTACTGCTTTCCTCATAGATTCATCTTGAAAAAACTCCAATTTAAGAGGCCTAAATTATTAAATACATCCTTACATTAAATCTGATTTGCATTTGGCTGAGGTGATCTTCTCAAAAACATTATAGGTGGAATTACATAGTCCATTATAGACTCAGTAACTGGTTTCATAGGTTTGTGCTTGCTTTGTTCGATAATGTTTTTGAGGACTCTGTGGTTGCTCTTGGTGGCAAGAACACTAATTTAAATCTGTGTTTAAAAGAGTAAAGGTTCCAAAAAGCTGCCTGCAAAATGTAAATCAAATTAGAAGAGTGGTTTTTCATGTAAGATTTCCTAAAAAAAATTTTCATTTTTTCCATATTCTAAAAGTACTTCTTCAATTTGAGTTTACAAACATCTCCTGGAAAGCCCACACACATTAAATTCCCCCCTTTCATCAGCTAGGATCTCATTCTTCCATTTTCTGCAGGAGATGGAGATCAGAGTTAATGCTGCTTTTATAGTTTTTATCCACCAGAGACAGCTCAGGGATTGTTTTGCACCTTTACCATGAAAGTCTGTTGAGGAAGCAGTTCCTAGTTCCTCATAAACTGGGAAACTCCCTTGCATGGAGCAAAATATTGGAGGTCTTGCTGTATTTTAGTTGTCACAAAGATATTTATGTGTGTTAATCTTCTTTTCCTAATATTTTCCTTTATTTTTTTACATTTAATTTGTTAACTATATATTGCTGTTAATAAACTCTATGGTTTATCAGTTCCATAACAAGCAAATAACAGTTTATCAGCAAGCAAATATGGTTTATCAGTTCCATAACAAGGAAATTTCTGCAATCCTCACTGGATTTCCTCTTTTATTCAATGCATTCATGGAGATTTGCCAAAGGTCAGACAGACAGAGCAACACAAATGAATTGAATTCAAGAGTTTAGATTCTCTCTTGACCTAAATCTATTAATTTTCAATTCATTGCAGATGCTGGCACTTACCAAAACTCACACTAAAATCAGTAAATGTCAGCAAGACATAGCATTCCACTAATTTTTAACTGCAGTGGAAAAGCAATCAAAGGGAATAGAGCTCAGAAAGAAAACGAAGCTGTATTCAGTGAGGGGAAGCATAGGGCTCCACCAGGAATGCAGTTAGGACAGCAGTGTGTGGCACTGAAGCCACGACAGCATTGTGACACATTGCACTTCTTTGTGACTCAGGAGAAGGATGACATTTCCTTGATTTTAGCTTTTGAGTTGCCTTTTAAAACTAACCATTTAGCTGTACCTACAAGAAAAAAATCTTTTAATTTAATAAAAAAAGGAAAATTATTTGTTTTCTCCATGTTGATAACCAAGACACCAACTAGTGTAATAGAGTTGCTGAATTGAGGGTGTACAGGATGAACCACGAGGAGTGAAAAGCAGAAAAGGTAAAGAAGCAGAATGAGAAAATAAGAGAAAATGAAAAGGTGAGGGCATCTGTGAAGTGCAATGTGGTCAGCTGGCCAATAACAGGTTCAGCCTCCCCAATACCAATAGCAGAACTATGCAACACATAAGGGCTGAAGCAGGATACCCTGGGTGTAGAGGCAGGTTGTTCATTGTGCAATGATGAAGAGCATTTTGCTAAGCCAGAAACCAGGAACAGGAAAAAGTCTGCTCCTTCATGCTTCACATAGTGGAGTCCACTGTGTCTCAGTGAATCACAGAACCACAGAATAGCTCAGGTTGGGAGTGACCACAGCGGGGTCATCTGGTCCAACCTCCCTGCTCAAGCAGGGCCATCCCAGAGCACATGGCACAGGATTGTGTCCACATGGTTTTTAAACATCTTCAGTGTTCACAGCCTCCCTGGGCAATCTCTTCCAGTGTTTGGTCACTTCTTCAGTGAAGAAGTTCTCCCTCATGTTCAGGGGGAACTTCCTGTGCACCAGTTTCTGCCCATTGCCTCTCTCTCTGTTGCTCGGCACCACCAAGAGGAGCCTGCAAAGGCTCCATCCTCTCGACACCCTCCCTTCAAATACTCATAGGCAGTGATGAGCTTCCCTCTCAGTCATTTCTTCTCAGGGCTGAACAGGCCCAGCTCCTTCAGCCTTTCCTCATGAGACATGTTTCCAGCAGCCTGAGCAGCTGGGTAAAATGGGCTAAAGGGAAGTCAGAGCAAAAAGATGGCTGAGACAGCTACTGTTCAGCAGCTGTATGCAGCTTGTAAGAAGAGTATTTGAGATGTTTTGTGGATTTCATTTGAACCAGATTTTCTTTTATTTCATTTTTAAACAATTCTTTACCCTTTCTGAGACTTTCCTAGAAAGAGCATTCTCTTTTGTCATGTCTGATGACTAATTCAAATTGATAATAATTTCAGGAAAGAGTTAACGTGTGTTACAAAGATTTTAATTACTGTGTCTGTGGCTATCATGTATTTATAAGTCATCTCCCAACCTGAAGCTGGGAAAATCAGTAATTCAAAGAGGAAAAATATGCTGAAATGCATGAAATAAAAAAATGAAACAAAAAAACCTAAACCCACAACTTTAATTTAGATACTCCTTTCCTGTGCTTACTAATCTTGATTGTAATGCACAAAAGAAACTAGGTCTGCTCTCTGAAATTCTGAACAAAGAATGTTATTAAAACAGAGCTGCAGGAAGTGTGCACAGGGCACAGGGAGACAGAAGATCATATCTGATCATAATCCTGCTTTTCCTGCCTGCTTCAGTGCATCCTGACATAGTCATACAAATATCTCTGAAATGTGGCAGATTTTGTTCCACTGCAAACCTTTTCTGTACCTTTTTTCCTTAATGAAGAGCATACAAGGCATATACAAACTCAACAGACAAATGAAACTTGAATTGCAGAAAAGGCAAATTTTAAACCTTTAATTCATTGTATTCTCCCACAGGTACTTTTATTCATCAAATTTTCCTCAAAACCTGCAAATCAGAGGTTTGTCGTCACACCAGTAACTACAGACAGCTACAGTCTATCTTTTTTCACCAGAGAAGGAAATGTTAAAAACAATAAACCAAAGCCTTTTTAGATGTATTGTTTGTTTTTTCTCCCTGTCTGCTTGGAAAGAAAACAAACCAACTTAGCATCCTAAGGGAAAATAACATTACAAGAAAATATATTATGCAAAGGAACTAGAAATTTGATTCACTTTCCAAAACTGGAGTATTATAAACCAAAGAATTATATTTATCTTGTTGACACAGTCATTTACAGGGATTCAGGTTATGAAACCACTGCATTTTTACATACATGCAATGACACCAAGCTCCTAGTTTGTTTAAAGAAATACCTGCCAAAAGTGCTCAACATCCATTATGCTAGAATTGTTCTAAGGAAAAACTGAGCTAACTTCTCTCAAACATAAAATAAAATAAAATAAAATAAAATAAAATAAAATAAAATAAAATAAAATAAAATAAATATAAAATCCCCAATGCATTACTCTGTTAATTATCAACTTGGTGTGTTTTTCAAAGGAAAGGAGCTGTAAGTTTGTAAGACTTTTCTAGGCATGATATGTCTGATATGTTTATGTGGGGAGCATTCAGCCTCTCAACTGTCTTCCCAGTTCATGGCTGCCTGCCATCTGACACACCTGAGACAGTCCTTTCCAGTCCATCATACACTCTACACCAGCAGCATATTTGTTCTGTCTTTGGTCTGAAAATATCATAAAAGTCCATTTTTTTAACTGTCTAATTTGTGGGAGCAATCTCCCATTCTCATTTCCCCATTGTCATCATGCACATAAAATAACATTTCCCTTCCCTGCCCAGGGTTTGCAACTCTAAGAAAAAATATCCTCAGAGAACGGAGATGAGGTGTTTCAGTACACAGGGAAAATGATCAGACACTATCAGTGAGATGTTCATTCTACATTTTGTCTCTTTAATTCTTATTTATAATTGACAAATTATCCTTGGGAAGATGCAGAAAGCAGAACACAAAACGTGAATGGAAACAAAAAAAGGGAAAGAAAAGCACTTATGCAGTATTGTCACATTTAAAATAAGGTGATATGACAGAATCAAAACAGATGAACTCATTTTGTGCACCTTGCAACGCTTATATGCACTCCGTCCTCTGTCAAAACACTGCATGCTCTCAGTTTACTCACCTTGGTGACAGAGGTCACAGAGACAAGGAGACTCAAAGCCAGCACCCCGCGCAGCTGCCAGCGGCTCTGCAGCCCCCGGGTGTCACTGCTGCAGCCGGGCAGCCCTGGTGGCACCAGGGAGCACCGGGCAGCTCTGGTGGCACCAGGGAGCACTGGGCAGCCCTGGTGGCACCAGGCAGGGCCTGGGGCTCCTCTGCTGCCTGGCACACCCAGCCAGGTCTGTCCTGAATGCTGCTGGTGTGAGCGCACCTCCAGTGAGCTGACAGAAGTGCAGACGTACCTTTCAGAAGGTGAAATAGACAGTAAATGTTTGAAGTATTTGCTTATTTTATAAATGTAAGTCTTTGGATATTCAGCTTTTTGGGAGCCTACATTGGTCTTTCCTGCTGGGGAGATGAGGTTTTGCAGTATTCTTTACAAGTAAATGACCTGAGCTTTCAGGCACTTTTTAAATCCATTTCAATACACCTGTGTGTACACTACACTGTAATGTCAGTGGAGGTAATTATTTTCAGTCTTCAATGTCAATATAATGACAAGGTGTCATTTGTTATTTCTATAACTCTAAATAACTCATTACAGAATTTAACAATATTATCCATTTGACTAAATTAATTATGATTCATTAGTAAAATATATAAACAAATGAATTCAGGCACAAAATCACACCTATCTTACTAACAGCTCTCATTTTAATGATGTGTTTCACTTGTTGTGATTATCACTTGGTAGTTGGGGAATTAACCAGTTCTAGACTATCACTATGAGTTACAATAATAACATCCAGCACTATCTTTATTTACATCCTCTTTATCTTCTAGACAAAAAAGTAGTTTTGAATAGTTCTGAAGAAGACCTTAAAATTCCCAAGACAAAGTTAATAGCCTTCTGAGCATCCTTCTGACTTATTTTTCAAGCACATAGACTTTAAGGACACCTCTTAATAGAGTAAGAAGATTCTTACATATAAGTACTTCAGACTACATTATGTAGGATCTTAGGACATACAATGTAATCTTCCAGACTCTTTCTGAATTAATGAATTCAAATGCTATGAAAAATATTCTTAAATTAGTTAGTTTGGTTTTGGTTTGGTTGGGTTTTTTTGTTAGAGACAAACATCAGTCTAAAGCTATAAGTTATGCTATATATACTATTAAATTTAGATATCATATATGATATCATACATGCCATAATGCCTTTTACAATAGCATGGATCAGAAGGGCACAAACAAAATAATTAATTCAGAAAGAAAGGTAGATTAACAATACAAAATAAAATTAGACATAAAAGATTTAGCTTCCCTGCTGCATTTTCAGTAGATTTTGAAAACTGGGCAAAAAAAGTCATACAATCTGAGTTCTCATTCTTAATAATGACTCAGCAGAAAATCATACGTCTTAAGCTTTATAGTCTTACTCTGAACAAATAATAAATATATTATGCCACCCAATTAAAAATACATAAAATCACACAGAACAAATGTCCAGGGGAGTAGTAAAGTTAGCGTGACTAAGATAATAAAAGGTAAATACACAGTACAAAGTTCCTGGCAAGAGAAAGAATGAAAATTATTATTATCTAACGAAAAACTTTCTTATCCTACTCAGGAATATTATAAAAATAAAGGAAAAAGGCATGAGAGAACTAAGCTGAAGTATGGGTCAGTGCTGATTTACATGTGAATCAGAATTACACTTGATCAGATTCTTCATTGAGCAGTTTATTTATCTAGCATGATTTTTCCTCACAACCCATGCAACTTAAGCAGTAAACAGTCGTAAATGCATCATAAATTTCACACTGTTCACAGTAAACATAAACTTCATCTCCATCTCTTCACATTGTCTTCATAGACCTCTCTTGGTTTCCAGACTGGAAATGGTGGAGTTCCTTCAGGTGGCAGTACAGACAGCCAAGATGTTCCTCACTACCTTTTGGACCCTCCAGTTTAATCTTTAGTGTGGGTTTGCAGACCAATGAACTTTATTAACACATGACAAGTAAAGAAGTCACTTGCATTTCCAGAGAAAAAAGACACAAAGGTTTCTTAAATCTTCTTTTCTGGAAGCACTCAGGGGTTTTGTTTTAAGATTAGAAAAGAGACAGATTGATGATTGATGATAGATAGATAGATAGATAGATAGATGATAGATAGATAGATAGATAGATAGATAGATAGATAGATAGATACGCACCTGTTTTTCTTTCTGTTCTATTAAAGGTGGAATTTGGGAAGAGCAGTAAGACCCATGTCAGACCTTTTCATCTTAGGTCTTTGTCCTGGCTTAGCTTCAGCTGGTGACAAAGTGCCATGCAGCTGCTCACCCACACCCCAGTGGGATGAGGATGAGAATCAGAAGAAAAGGATAAGAACACTTTAATAACTGAAATAAAATAAAATCTAATAATAAACATAGATCTATATAATTATTTGGGTTGGAAGGGATTTAAAAAATCATCTAGTTGGAACCCCTGTCATGGGCATGGACATATTCCACTGGATCAAAGTCCCATCCCACCTGGCCTTGAACACTTCAGGGATGGGGCATCCACAGTTCCTTTGAACAACGTCCTCACTCTCATCCATTCTCAAAGAATAAGAATTTTAAATAAAATGGTGTGCTAAATTTTCAGAGGGGAGGGGTATTTTCTGCCAAATTTCTATACCCTTAATAAGAGAAGGGAGAAAACAGAGGGATAAAGAAAACACAAGAAAGACAAGTGATGCACCATGCAATTGCTCACCACCCACTGACTGATGCTCAGCCAGTACCCAAATAACAACCAGCCCCTCCTGCCAAACTCTCCCCAGTTCATACACTGGGTGTGACATTCTGTGGTGTGGAATATCCCTCTGGCAGGTCTGGGTCAGACATCCTGACTGTAATCCCCCACAGATTCTTGTGCACCTCCTTGATAGCAGAGCACAAAACATTGAAATAGCCTTGACTTAGTAGAAAGTTTGCATTGCAAAACTGAAATATCTGTGTGTCAACAGCATCATTCTCATACCAAATCAAAAAACACAGCACTGTAATAGATACTAAGAAGAAAATTAACTCTGTCCTGTACAAAACCAGGACAATTTTATAGCTCTGTTTCACTAGCAGTTATTTGATTGGTTAAATGACACACCTCTCTACCACCATGGGATGAGATAGAGAGAGCATGGTTTGAGAACATACACAAGGATAGAACAAACTAAAGTGAAAAACAGCACCTGTTATTTTGAGGACACGAGATGCTTACAAAACCTCTATCAGTCGTCCCCTGAGAACATGAGATTCTTTGCAGAGCTGTTCCTTTAGGAAGGCAAATTGCTTTCCCTGGGGAAAGTCAGGGCTTGCTGCTGAATCTCTCTAAGTCCCACTGAAAGTCAGCCCCATAGTTCTGTAGTAATCTAAATGTTCCAACAATCTAATCTGTCTAGCTTTCCATTGATAGCTACCCAGACTTTGTATAGTCAAAGAAATTGACAGGCAAATTGAGATGCTTCTATCACTCATCTTGTAGATAGCAGTTGTCAACTGAAAGTGAAGAAAGATTTTTCAGTGTTTCCTCTTTCTACTTCTCCAGATTGCATCTGGATTGGTTTATTCCTTCCTACTTATGCATCATGATGGTGTGTGCTCACTCTCAGATCTCTGAATTTGGTTCATTTCCCTGGATTTGCAGTTTTGTTGAAATTCATCTTTGAGTCAAGTGTTTTTATTAGCATAACACATTGTCTAAATGAAGAAATTTTAGGGCTATATCCAGCTATCTGTGTAGAAATGCTCTAATTTTCAATTACATACATCTAGGTATCTTTATTCTTCAGGGCCAGAGAATTCAGTGTTTCTGTTACATGGGATGATAACATGTCTGGCTCAGACCACTGGGGCGGGATCAAGCACAACTGGGCTGGGTCCAGCCCTAGAAACACTCTGTAAAAGTGAACTAAACTTCTCCTTAAAAGCTCTGATGATCATCACTGAAAAACATCCCTCGTGTCAGGACAGCATATATTAGTTTGAGTCAGGATCCCATGGGAGGCAGCTCTGAAGGACAGTGGCACAGAAGAGCTGATCAAGAATCTCCTCAAAGCACACAGAATAACAACTACAATGTGCAGAAATCTAAGGAAGAGTGGTCAAAGGCAAGCATGGATGACAAAGGCACTTATGAATAAACCCAAAAAAAGAAGTATTCAGGAGTGTGGACAAGGACAGGATTCTGAGCAGGAATGTAGAGATGATGTTTTATCTTAAGGAGAAGATTTAGGAAAGACAGATCTTGGCTGGAACTGAAATTAGCCAGAGATGTGAAGGGCAACAACCAGGGCTTCTATACATATGTCACCAACAGAATTAAATCACAGAAAGTATGGGCCCCTGTTTAATGGGGCCAGAGACCAAATGGCAAAAGACACAGAAAGGCTGATTTTCCATCTGTGCATGATGTCATTACTTTCTACAAAGAAATAACTGTCTTTGTGAACAAGAGTACTACAGTTGAGGTCATTTACCTTAAATGCAGCTTTCCATAAAAATTCCCAAAAGGTCCTATTACCAACTGATGAAATACAACTTTGATGGGTGGACAGGTAGGCAAGCAGAAAATTATTGCCAGATTTCCAAACTGAAAAGGCTGTAATCAGGGGTTCAATGGCCAAGCAGTGGGAAATTGCCAGTAATAGTCAGGAGGAGGAATTATACTGAGGCCAACACTGGATTTTGTTTTTATAAATGTCCTGAATGATAAGATGCAATGCATCTTGAGAAAGTTCATGGATAATATCAAACTGGAGGAGTGTAAATGATACCAAATCAACAAGTTTTCTGTTGAGAAGGACTTGTAAGTCGGGGGAAATGCATTTATCAGGCTCAACCATAGGAAATGTCAAGTTCTGCACCTCAGAGGACTAACTCAAGAACAGGTACAGACTGGTGGGTGACTGGCTGTAAAGCAGCTTTGCAGAAAAAGCCTTGTGTGCCCCAGTGGATAACAAGCTGAGTGTGAGTCAGCAGGGAGCAAAGCAAGCAAACCACACCCTGAGCTGTGCTGGCTAAAGTACAGCTGGCAGATTGAGGGAGGTGACATTCCTGTCTTCTCCAGCCTGGTGAAACACATCTGGAGTGCTTGGTCCAGTTGTGGCCAGGTCAGTTTAAGAGAGACTGGGCACATAGGAATGAGCCCAGTGGCAGTGCACTGGTGGGGCTGTGGAGTGCATGGCATGCCAGGAGAGCTGGGAGAGCTGGCTTTGCTCACCCGGGAAGAGCAGAGTAAGGAAGAGGGGGTCCAAAGGATGTAAAGCCAGGTGCTTTGAAAGTGTGCAGCCAAAGGACAAGAGGCAACTGACACAAATTGCCCCACAAAGGGAAGTTCTGTAAGAGAAAAAAGAAAAAATATCTCAACAGCGAGGGTGGCAGAACACAGAAACACTGAAACAGGTACTCACAGAGGGGATTTAAATGACATCCTTGGATGTACTCAAAAATCAGGCCTTGTCTCATGTGGTGGGTTGAATTAGGCTTCCCTCTCAACCTAAGTTACTCTTGATTCTATCAGATATTTTTTTATTATTGCACTGACAATATATCAGTCTTTAAATGTCACAATAAAAAATACATAATAATTTAATATGAAGCAAAATATATTCTGACATAGCATATGATGGAAAAACATAGACGGAATTATTTATAGCTACAGTTTCATAGAGGAAAACAAGGATGAATTCCATGGGATTTGATCCCAACACTGGAACCACAAATAATTTTTATTTATTTATTTTAAAAGAATAACTATACAGTTCATGTTCTAATTCCTAAAATTTTAAAATTAACATCGAGTTATTTTTCATAAAGCAGCTAGTATGGTGAATAATTCATGAGTATTTTCATT
The DNA here is from genome assembly GCA_013397155.1 of Irena cyanogastra. Taxonomy (NCBI): domain Eukaryota; kingdom Metazoa; phylum Chordata; class Aves; order Passeriformes; family Irenidae; genus Irena; species Irena cyanogastra. Next base: position 519,480 of record VWZV01015119.1, read on the forward strand.
CTCAGATTTAACAAATAATATTCTGGATCTCTTCTCATAGTCATAAAGCCCCAGAGAAAAGTTCCCAGTGAAGCACATCTACACTTCCTTCTTTCTCAACAACAACAACTTGACACTTAGAATATCATCCTATGCAACTGAAACTGTCAAACTATTTCTTCTTCTCTTGCTATTTATGAGTGGATTTTGGAGGGTTGACTGCAAAATTTCTCCATAAAAAGGCTTTCAGAATTTTTCTGCAAGCTTACCATGACTACAGAATGACATATAAGATTTTTTTAAGGACATTTTAAAAAGCATGTATGGCTAATAATAATAAAATTCAAAAAATATACTGCAGGTTAATTCAATTAACTGCTTCACATTTATGTGCTGAGGAGTCTCCACGTGGATCTTGAGGTTAAATATGGTAAAATATTAAAGGAACAACCAGCCAATGTGCTTTTTGTGCTGAAGCAGAACAACTTATTTTAAAAATACTGAGTAACAAATTTGTTTAATGAGTTAATCACAAAGGAGCAGCAAGCCCTGTCAACAACACATTTCAACAAATAAATCTGAATAATGAAAATGTATATGCTGAGATTGCACTCCTTTCATACACAGTTCATTAACAAACAAATTACATAGAGTAAACAAATTAAGCTTTGCTGACATATTTCCCAGGCTTCAGGTTATTATTGACAAAACATTTACATTTGCAAATAGATTTCTCTAAGAAATATGAGGAATATTGTTAGGTACCAAGGTACACTTCAGGTCTGATCAACAATAAAGCCTGTCCCTATAGACACTGAGGAACTTGTACTTTTGAGGATGTATTTATCTTTGTCCTTAAAACAGAATTGCATCTCATCTCATCAGAAAAACATCGTGGTTCTGTACATAAGGCCCATTACATGTAAAATGAAAAGATTTCTCAAATATATCTTTAAACCATCTATACATTTCCTCTTCAGGCTGCTAACAGTAAATGATGAAAGAATAATTAGAAAATAAATTAAATAATTTTGCAAACAGAAATAGAGATCCAAGAACTTTTGCTTTCATTGGCATAATTAAGGATAACCCTGAAAAACTGATTGGTATAGAGCTACATCATGAACTGTGTCATTAGGATACCTGATAACATATCACATATCATGAGTTTTAAGATGGATGTGTATGTGAAACAAGGTTAGAGACACCATGCTGACCTTTCAGATGTAATCAGTCTCATAAACTGACCTCTCCCAAAGGAAATATCCTTTAGCCATTTCCCAGAAGCCCAGGGTGAATTTTCCTTAAGTTCTGAGTCTGCAGTTAAGATGGTACTGTTCACATGATGGAAACTTGCTTACAAGTTTGGAGTCATGCATTTTGCTTCCTCAGAGAAGAGAGATTCCCCAGAGGCACGCTTCGTAAAGGTCACCAAGGTTCTCCAGTCTTTACAGGTCTACAGCTTTGTTTCTTCTCACCCAACACTTCTCCCACAGTCTCAACACTATTTTGCTCCAAAATTTCTAGAAAGAGAAAAAATGTACTGCCTCAGCTATGAAACTCCTATGGGATTCTACCCCTTTGAGACAGAAACATATATCCTTGATGTCATGGGTTTAATGTACAAGTATTTCTCTGTATCCTGTGAAATGACAGACTTTCAAAACAAATATTACACATTACAAAGGAACATAGCAGGCTACATATAACATTAGACTTCAATTTTTAACTGAAGGACTCTTAAGATACAGGGACCTGAAATTATTCCAGAATTATTTACATGATTATTTATTATAATACTAATTCTAAGCAAAAGTGATGGATATGCACTTTCTTCCTCTTGCTGGTATAGACATCATAATATGTCCCTTAGCAGTAAACACAAAAAAATTAATCATATTTCTATACAGGAACCGAATTATATAAAATTGTTGTGAAACAAAGAATGCATCTATAGTCAGAGTAATTTAAAATATGTGTTGGATATAACAACAACCAGCTCTAATGCTTTTGTTTCTTGCATATATCTCAAAGGCACGGTAGATCTTGCTTTAATATGTTTGTCCTCCCCCATTAAAAAAGTTCACCTGTGCCTTTTTTCTTCTGAGGCAGAGAAATCATTCAAGGGGCATGTATTTCTGAGCTTAATCACAGTCCTTGCTAAATCCTCTATATAGAAAGTCAACAGACTGTGTTAATTGGACCAAACCTTTGTACCACACACATCTCTCTGAAGTGATTAGCTGTGAACAAAGTATATTTATAGTTCCTACTTGTGGTGTACATAACCACTCACCCAGGATCAGATCTCTCCTCTGTGGGCTAGAGGACTCCAAAATGAACTTCTTTGGTCTCCAAAATCTAACTCTAATAAAGCCTTTCTAGTCATTTCCATATTATTCAGGTTTTCATCACTGTTGAGCATGTTTCCAACTTTAGCACCTTGGAAATCACATAACAGGTAGAACAAGTGTTCAAGGAGAATTTCTTAAACACAGCTTTTTCTGCTGAATCTCCTAAAAAATACTGCACAGCTACAAAACAATTAATTTCTGCCAAAACCCCTCAGAGTTTTCACCTGTCTTTTGTTTGAATTAAGGTCTTCATGGAAATTACCTTCAGTACCCATGTCTTCAGGTGTTACTCCTGGTGTATCTGAGCTGATTCCCTTGCCTTGGAAGTACTCCAGGTGGGGAGAATTGCAAATTAAAAAAAAGTAAAACTCATGGATTAAAGTAAAAATGTAATAAAAATAATAAATATACATATATTGTAACAGTTAATGGCAACAATGCTAATTAAAAATTTTATAATAGCAATAAATACAGCTAAGAGGAAAAAGAGAGGAATAAAATCCAGGAGAATCAAGTGATGCATAATACCCTTGCCCAGCAGCTGCTGACCCATGTCCAATCACCCATCCCTGAGCAGTCATTGGAACCTGCTGATGTTTTCCCCCAGTTTATACACTGATGTTCTATGGTATGGAATAACACTGGGGTCTTGGCCATGACCACATGGCTCCAGGCCCCATCCCCTCATGGCCACTGTGAAAAATTAACCCAGCCCTTGGCCAAAACCAGGATGTGCACACATGCTATAAAATCCAGAGTCTGGAGTCAGTAACAGCCCCATCCCTTTACAATCCTGTCCCACTCCATCTGCCAAGCAGACACTGTGTTTTCCCAATGGAAGTTAAAACCATAAAACTGTGTCAAAAGCATGAGAGGAATCCATAAAGTGACACTGCACAGTTCTTAAAATAGCATGTGCCTCCTGGAAAAAGTAAGTTACTGGGAGGAATTACATGAGGAGAACTACAGCTTGTTAGAGAAGCATACACAGTGTGTATCCAGAAATAGGATAGGACTATGGAGTCAGAGAAAGAAGACAAAAGAAACACTACAACCATCCATCAGCTGTTCAAAGAGAAGACAGGATAAAAAATCAGATTACTTATAAATATTTGAAGAAGAGATTAAAGAAAGAAAATATATAAAGCTTGCTTATCCAAGACTAGTGAGATAGATACAAATACTTTGTGACAGGCAGGAATGTCAACCTTTGGACAACATTGATGCAGAATTAGGAGTAAAGCAATGCTCACCACAGAAAAGCCAAGAAGCTACATTCCATGAGATAGAAGACCAGAGGAGGAGTTTGCACTTTAGTTTTCAGGACTGCAATAAGAGATCAGGCTGTCAGAGTCTTGTAGCTGAAAAAGCAGAGTTACATGACAGCTCCAGTTCTCTACAATCACTGAACCATAAGGGTTGCATTCAAGGAGTAATCTGGGTTATAGAACCCAACAGGACATTCACAAGGCTTTCTGTCCCAGGCAGTGCAATCAGGTTGTATCTTGGTCTTGCTAACACCTCTAACTGAGACAAAAGTCTTCAGGACCAAGGATACTGCAGCTTGTCTCTCAGAGAGGTCTCAAAGTGCATCTGAAGTTGGCTCTCCCACAAAGCTCAGTACCAGCTCAGCTGGGGTATAGAGACACAGAGCCACAGCCTCTCCTGACCCTTTCCAGACAGTTTAGCAGCAAACACTCACAAGGACACCAATTACATTCACCCGGTGACAATTCTCTAGGCATCTTAAATCTTCAGCTATGCAGTGCAATTAATTGTGAGGACACCCAACACACTAAAGATTGCTGACCTAGGAAAGATAAATGAAAGGCAGGAGTGTTTAAGAGGTATTTGTTGATGCCTTAGCTAAAACTAGATAGAAGTCAGAGGATTTGCTTGATGAGACATACTTCAAGATAAAATGCCAGGCTCCTTGAACAATATATTGTTAAGGTCTTTTATTATTCTGTGACAATTCAGAAACTCTTAGTCAATAAATGATATGTGATATCAATAAATAACAAGAAGAAAAATGAATATGGGGGTACAGCATATTTTGATAACAACAACAGTTCAGAGGAGGAAAACTCCGGGTGTGGTGAGAGTTGAAGGAGATTGCAAATCTGGTTTGATTATTCACACGCAGGTGTGAGACAGAAAAGGCAATCTACATAATAATTTTTAATCCTGTTTTCTCATGAAAATAAATCATATTATGTATGGCAGTGAAATGACTGCATGTGTCAGTTTGGAAGGGAAAAAATCTTTAAATAAGATTCACCAAGAGATAGAAATGAAAGCAAAATCTGTTTGCTTGGAAAAGTGGATATGATGTTTCTGGGAAAAAAGTGTAGAAATTAATTTTGCTTCAGCAAGGGACAGTTATATAAGGGTATATAAAGGTAAGACAGTGGTGTTATCTGAAGGAAGTATGTCCTCCATCACAGCCCAGATGGATATTGTTGCTCCTTTGACAAAAAATAGTAGCAGTCCTCGTGTCCAACAGCACAGATATATAAATGGCAGTAAGGAACAGGTCTATTGCTAAGGCCGTTGCCCGTACCGGGATCTTGGAAATCAGGGATTTCTGGTGCTGCTGCTGGAAGGAGAAATGGTGACATATGGGGCAACCACAGCAGAGTCAGAAGCAAGATCTACCCAAGATTTCCTTCCCTGCAATCTCCAGGCGACATTTTAGCTCTCCACCTCCTTTCAAATAAGGAAGTTTTGCAAAAACTAACTGTTTTAATACCCCATTTCATTGCCATGGTCAGTAGCACAGCTAGTGAATTCTTAATTCATAGGTGAGCATGTCCCATAGCCACATAGGATTTTCTTTTTCCCAACACTGTTCTCCTCCTTGCTTTTCAGGAAAGATTATTTTCTACAACATGCTTATATTTAGGACAACCCTGAGGGAATTTACTACAATGCACTTTTTTTTTTTTTTTAAAAGAGAAAAAAAAGGAGAGATTGTTTTCTTCAGCACAGAAGAAGAAAATTTTAAATGTTGATTTTGAGTCCTCAGTGAAAAACGTTCAGTGGTTTGCTACCCAGGAAACATCACTGGGATGCTGATGACCAGCAGCTAGTGTGTGTTGATTCACAGGGGCACCTTTGAAATCCCAGTAGCTGTTCTCATGGGTTACCAGACGTGAGGGTAATGTCGAAGCACAGTGCTGCCATGGGACTCCTAACTTTGTGCAACATCTCTGCAGCACACAGCCCTGAGCCCTTCTAACATGGAACAGCTTGAGAAGTTTGGCCCAAAGTTAGCTGTGAGATAAAAAGAAAAAACCAACCAAGAACTCATCCATGGAGACAGCATTTGGATGAGTGGGAGTGCCAGTACTGTGCAGAGGCACCTGTGCCCACGTCTGCTTTTGGACTCTGCTTCTGCTTTTCACAGTCCCTCAGCTTTCTTTTCGTGCACAAGTCTCTCCAAAACTACCAGGGACACCTCCCTCTGTCCATAGGCCATGCATATAATTTTCCCTCAAAAACACAAGTTTTGACTGACAATTACTCTAGGATGCTTATCCCCTCCAAAAAAATGGTGTAGAATATTTTTGACGCATCCAGCCTTCACTAAGTTCCATCAATTTCAATTTTTCAGACTATATTCCAGACTATATTCCCAGGACTTTTTCAGTTTACTGCAAATATTATTTGAAATATATCAATTTTTATTCTCTGCAAGATAATTCTTGAGTTTAATTATTTTCCTCTCACACCACTTGATGTAACCAAGACTTTCCAAGAGCTTGGTTTCAATTTCTTATTTGTAGAGCAGAAGCAAGAGAGTTTCTCAGCCTTGTAGTTATGTATTATAAAAAGTAATAAATTACAAACTGCAGGACGCTTGAGAATGAGGAGTGAGTTAAGTGATTCTGAAAAAAAATTCATTTTAAATTGCCATTTACTTCTGGCTCTTCAAGTTTACTCCTAAACATCCTAAACTCCTAAAAACTCCTAAACAAGTTTTTTTGTGGCCAGAGACACCTTTAGAATGAACCACCAATAATTTATTTTTATTTTTACTGACTTTTTTTCCCTGAGAAATACCTCTGAAAATGTTTATATTAGTTTGTTTTCGTACTGGATCTGACTTCTTCATTTTCTTTATCTGACTTTATGTATCTATGCAATCTCTTCCACATATTCAATATGAATTTGATAAAAAATGAGTTCTTGATTCACAGCAGAAAACTGGAAATATAGAGAAAAAAATTTAAAATAGGAATCCAAAACAAAAAAAACCCACACATCTTTCTGGACAAGGGGAACTCATATGAAGCTTACTCTTCTCCCACCTACTTTGGTCACATAAAGAAGAGCACAAATTAATTTTTTATAACATACCATTCCATTCATTTCATTGAGATTGTTTAGTTGAAATTCATACATGAGAGAGTGTTCAGAGTGACAGAAAAAAAATCTGTCCCACTAAAGGCCGTCATCTTCACCAACCCCAAAATAATAAGATTTTGATGTGATTTCCTCCATTTCAGTTTTTTTTAGTACTCAGTGGGTTTTCTTAATTAAAAAAAAAAATAACAGCAAAAAGAAAAATGAAGAGTGAAAGAAATCTCACAGCTCAGATTCAGCTTGCTGAAGCTTATTCAGCACCCTACATGTGTCAGAGACGTGGCACAAAATACTTAATTGGAGTGCTGACATGAGTTACATGCCTATGACTAGAATTCTGCTGCCATCAAGAGCATTTTGCTTTTATAGCAGATCACAGACATCAGTAATTGGATTATTGTCACGGTGAATTTTCACTGAAACAATAACTTCAGCTCCCTCTATATAGAAAAGTCTCTAAATGATAAATTACACTTTGCTTACTCTTTTTGTAGTGAAATAGGTCAGTGTATTTTATTCTAATATTGATGTTGTTGGGCACTTCTTGCAGAAAATGTTCAGTGGGTTGACTGCAGAGAGGCTCATTAGCACAATAAGTGGTGAAATTGCCTGTGCTCTTCTTTTAAAGACATTTTTGCAGCCTCGCTTTTGCTTTTACAAAAAGAAATTTCACATATAAAGGCAACATTACTGGAGAAATTAACCAAATCAAATCAGAACAAATTTGTTTACTTCTCCCATGAATGTCTGTGATTCAAAGGAATTGTTTACAGCTTTGTATATTTGTGTAGAGAAAACTGATGGGGTGCAGAGCAATCTCTTCCAAAGCATCAAAACAAACACCAGATCTTGAGGAAACAGGCATCTCACCCCACCCTTGCTGTGTAAGCTTCACCTGGGCTGGCCACTCCCAGTACATTTTGTGCACTGCAAAGCCTACTAATGACCTTTAAAACATGTGACATGGCTCTAGCAGTCTAAAATCAGAGCAATTTGTGTGAGGATTTTATTAATAAACACTGTGGATGTCTTTCCTTAGGCAGGACAAAATCCTGGTGACACTTGAACAGCACCTTTAGTCAAGAGACAACTCCTAAGGTTGTTCACATATCAGGGAGAAGAGAAGATTAGACAGCAACAGTAGAAGGTGGAACATGTTTTATTTCTACGGATTGAAAAACTGAGACATAGAGGAGGAAAGCGATTCACTGAACCATTCAGCTTCTGGCAGAGCTTGGTATTCTGGTTTTCCACATAATATCTTAAATTCCAAGCTGGTCAGAGTTACATTCATCTTCTAATGAATTAGTCGTTCTTTAAAATTTTAGTAAACACAAGGATACAGAAGAAAGCTATCAATTTCACACTCAAATAAACTGGAAATGTTGATAATGCTACCTAAATTCCATCCCTTACTCATCTCTTGGCTGAAGGTGTTCATCCACATGTCATCAAAATCCTTTGCTCAACACCAGAAAAATTAAGAAAAGCAGCCAGTCTCCATGGCACTTTTCTGATGTTAAAGACATCTAACTTAAGTGATGATTGTTTTTCTAATGGTGGATGACCTTCCAGCCCAATCAACAGAGTAACACCACTGCCACACCTGGAATTGTCCAGTTCTGCTCTGCACGGGGGCAGCCTCACCTTGAATATTGTGGGCAGTTTTGGGCACCACAATGTAAGAAAAATATTAAGCTGTTAGACATTGTCCAAAGGAAGGCAACAAAGAGAGTGAAGGCCTTGAGTGGAAGCTGTGTGAGGAGCAGCTGAGGTCACTTGGTCTGTTCAGCTTGGAGAAGACTGAGGGAAGACCTCACTGCAGTTGCAACTTCCTCATCAGGGGAAGAGGAGGGGCAGGCACTGATCTCTGCTCTGTGGTGACAGTGAGACAGTGACAGGACCCAAGGAAATGGTCTGAATTGTATCAGGGGAGGTTTAGGTTGGGTATGAGGAAAAGGTTCTTCACACAGGGAGTGGCTGGGCACTGGAACAGGCTCCCCAGAGAAGTGGTCACAGCACCAAACCTGACAGAGCTCAAGAAGCATTTGGACAATGCTCTCAGGCATATGTGTGATGCTTGGAGTGTCCTGTATAGGGCCAGGAGCTGGACTCGATCCTTCCAACTCAGAACATTCTATGATTCTATTACCCATCACCTTATCTTATATCAGTATTAAAGGAAATATACAGCTGGTTTTAGTCTGATGTCCTTCAAGTATGTCTTTCTGGAATCTGACTGCTTCAGAAATTCAAAGGTTCAGGATTTCAGACATTTCTATCATAGTGACAGACCCAGGCTTGTATCCAGGGCTTCTGAAACAATGGATTTTGTGTCAAGTTAATGACAGGAATGTGAGTGAAAGGGAGACTGTGTAGCTGTAAATACATTGTTATCTGGTAATATTGAGATATTCCTAGCTCCATTTCAGAGATGGTCTTTCTGAATATAGGTCACAGTGCATATCTTTATAATACAATAACAGCAAGCTGGAATAAAAAGAATATAACCAAATAAATGGTACAGTTCCAACAGAGGCCTTTGAGTTATAATTACAAAAAATAGATCAGGCTGAAAGATCACATCTCAGAAGTTTGCAAAAGCTTAGGCCAGACTAAGCAATAATATGTATTAAGGTAGTTTGCACCAGTATTATGCTAAAATGTTTGCAGAATGTTAACTAAAAAACAGGAACTAAAAGCAAAACACATGTGGAACACAGTAGAGGAGAATGCAGCACAGAGGTCAGACAAAAAATTTCAAAGTTATCCAGGAAAATAATGAAAGCAAAAGGTTATCCATTCGGTGACAAATACCAAATTATATCCGTGGAAGGAAAGGAAAATAAGGAATTTGGAGAATAAAGTAAGAGCTGGGATTCTGAACAGCACGAATATGCAGACAAATTGGACCAGATGGCTCTTTTCTGTTGCTGTCATAACTTATGTTCTTGGAACCTGCAGAGCCTAAAACTGATTTTGGAGACAAAAATTCCCCTGTCTCAACTGATAGCCACTGATGCTTGTGGCTTTATTTGTTCCATTTCCTATCCCCTGTAATTACAGACCATAAAGACATATCTCACCTTACAGCCTGTGTGGGAGGAATCAACTTCCAGAGACAATCATTTCAAATGTATAATGACAATAAAGAAAGGACTAGCCTGGATCTGCAGGCTCAGGCAAGAACAAGAAGTTTTGCATAAATAAACACGCAGTGGCATTACCCCTGGATGACATGGCTGTCCCTATCGTGGATGGCATTTTCCAACTGGTCCAGCAGTAATTACTGGACTGCTGTAATTATTGTTTGTGATTGGGAACATCAACAACCAGAGATCACGCTGACTGAGTTTTCATGGCTCACTGAACAGCTCTGAAGTATGTTTGAGTCAGTGACCTGAAATACTCTATATTATCCTCGCCTGGGATATGTCAGTACTATGTGGTACATATATCCTGGATGTCAGGTATATTCAGCTAAACATTTTCTTATTTGGGTTCAGAAAAACAGCACAGCTCATCATCAAAGCTCTGAGATTGCCTCCAACACGTTAAGAAAGACCCTTTTAGACATATGTCTGTTGAAATGTTTCTGTATTTTGCACAGTGCAAAAACATTTCCTGCAATTATGAATTAGGAGCTTCATATGGACATTAGTGAAATTCTTTGGAAGTACAGGACAAGCATATAGCTACTAACTATACCATCCCTTAAAGTATTGCCAATTTCTAAAAATACATCAAGTGATTTGGTGGCTTTTACCTAGACGCCAAATATCTAGTTCTTCAGAGAAAAAGTTTCCTCTGTGAGAAAATTATTAATATAATCATCGTCATATGTGTTTCCCTGGGCTCTTGTGAGCTCCTTCGCCTGTTTCCTCTATGTGAAGGAGAAGAAATTCTCCTGCTGGATGGAGAAAGGTGGGCGGGAAGGAACTCTCCTATGCAATACCATGGTCTTTTTGCACTGTGAAATAAGGTTATGAAAGTAAAGTGTGCGCCTGTGTGCCATCCAAACTCATCAAGCTTGACTCCCAAATGCACTGCCAACTGGCTCCTGTGCATGCTAAGAACATCATGCCAGAACCCAGGGTATTTGGCGTCTAGATGTTGTAGTGACATCCCAGAGGATATGGGTTACTGACTTGTGTAATAGGTACTACCATTTAGGACAGTGCTTTATCTCCTCATTGTTACACTGAGACACCTACTAGTGGATTACAGCATACAATAGCTAAATCCTATTGTACTTCTGACTTCTCTGTCAGATGTGGCAAATGAAAAAGTATTTCATACTTTATCCTGTTAAGCAGGTACATCTATGATTCTGTCTGAGGAAGATCACAAACAGTTAGAAGAAGAAAAATGAGGATGAGGAAAAGCTGTTAGAATACATATTCTCCTACCTTAAAGGAATACATTCCTGGTAATGGCTGTTTGAGCAAAATCTTTTCCATGAGTGTAGAATTTGGTGACTGGCTTGAAGGCACGTGCAGTCTGAAAACTTTGCATCAGGAAAATGCCAAATTTGCTCACGACTATTTAAAACTAGAATTTGCATAATGAAATATCAGAGATTGGGGAAAAGGGAAATAAATAGCATATGTAAGCAAATATATAAATGCATGTGTGTAAATTATCACTTGTAAAAGTATTTCTGTATTCAAAGATGCCTTTGAGAAATAAAACTATAAAGTATCATAAATTCATTCATTAAACGAGTGGAAACAGATGAGAATTTTGCAAATCTCCTGTTGTGCTAATTTTGCTTTTTGTGCCTCCAAAATTCTATTGGTAACTGTAATCAAAAGGGCTGCGGTACATGGGCTTCATTTTATCATTATTTGCCACTAGGACATTCCCCTTCTAAAGGAAAATGACACTTTTCACTTTCTACAGTCTAGCTGAAAAGCAATCTTTAATTGGCACTTATGCACTATCAAAACTGATATGACACCTTATGAGCAGCAGGCATTATGCCATCTAGACAGATGGGTACAAGCATAGGTTCAAGGCATGCCAGAGAACAATGTGTGCATCAGGGTTGTGTGGAACAGCCAGACTCCTCCTCAGAGATTCTGAAAGGGCAGTCTGTGCAGATTATCAGCACTTTTCTGAGGTTGGGGTATGCTATCACCATTCCAGTGTGGCCTGCATTAACAATGAAAATGCAAAAATTTCTTTTGAAGCCATTTTAAGTGAGTTTTTTGCTATCTGAACTGATATTGAGGAGAGAAAAAAGATATTTTCCCCTTTTGGCACTTTGCTGAAACCTCTCAATTAGACTTATCCAAAATGTTTCAGCAGTGCTGTTGAGTTTCCTGCCAAAAGCCAACGTGTGACCTTCTATTAGCTTGTATACCCTGAATACCCTTTTAGTGTCATGGGTCTTATTTACATTTTGCACAATGGTAGACTCTATTTAATCTGTTACTCAAAGCAAATGGGGATGAAAAATTACCTTCTTTGTTTGTCACTAAATAGTTTGCAATTAACACTGAACTGCAAATGAGGAAATAATGTGTCTCTTTGAGGAAACCATATGCTTTCTGCTTTAAAATAGTTGTGGTAATATTGGTAGAATAGTTAATGTACAATGAATGCCATCTGCTGACTAATACAGAGTATTTACAAAGGCAAATAGTCCAGATAACTGCTCTTCTTAAATGACTATACAACCTAACAAGATATTGTTTGGACAATTATCTGAATCTAGACCAACTTTTTCCTTTGTTCTTCCCCTTCTGTAGCTGTTGTTATGCAGAATGCTTATGCAGAACACCACTGATGGTTTTTAAGAAACCAGCCGTCCCTCTGTGGGAAAAAAAAAATGGAAAACATCACACAGCAATTCTGGCACATTCAAAATGGACTTGCAGTCTTTAATGTGGTGAGCAGAAAAGCTGTATTGGGAAACTGGTGTGAAAGAGGGTACTGAGCCCTGCTTACTCAGAGCAATGTGCACAGAAAGCAGGCACCAGCAGCGCAGCAATGATGTAGGGGAAGTCACCGATGCTGTCCAGGGAACAGGGTGTGCTTCCTGAAAAAAATAAACAGAATCTGTTGGCTTGCACAGTGCGTGGAATTTCACTGAGAGAAGATATTGCTGCCTGATGTTTGCTTTTGTCTTTATTCAGACTGGATGGGTCACCTCATGGCCAGGTGTCACCTCAGGACCATTCAGAGAAAGTCCGCGTGGTAAATAAATGAAGAGACGGGAACCATTTAGCCACCCAAAAATAAAAGATAATTCTAATCGTCAAAAACAACAAACAGCACAGAAGGTGAACAAGGTATGGGGTGCACTAAAAAGGCAAGGGCCAGAGTAGAAACAGTAATATATACAGGGCAGGTTAGGGTGGAGTCTGAGGGACAGAGTACCAATCACAAACTGGGGTTAGGAATATTAAAACCAATGCGACAAATATAGACCAACAACAACAGGAGGAACAAAGAACTTTCTAATAATCATTTACATAGGAACTCCCAGAGGGCAATGGGGATGACTTTTTGCTCACTCTACCTACAGGGGTTTCTCCCACAGCCTTAGAGCAAAACCTTTATCTTGCTCAACCCCTTGTGTACGTTGAGGACTGCATAAAAAATGTTGGAATGCATCACTGCTTTCTTCCTCTGGCAGGCAGAGCTTGCTTTCCTTTGGTATTTGATCTTGTCAAAAGAAACCAAACTAATGTCTTTGGGATTATAAATGCTCTTAAATTCTTCCTACTCATGGGAAAAATCATGCAACGATATATGAGAAATAATTGAAGGTGAATCATACCTGCTTGTCATCTGCTTTGCTATGGCCTGTAAAGCATTTGGTTGAAATGCACATTGTAGCCCAGGCTCAATGAAGCAATGCCTTTCTGCTGGTTTGTCTCTCTCCAAATCATGTTGAACTCAGTTATCTTCTATTATATCAGGAATAAAGTATGACAGGTGAATACAAACACTTTGGCTATATAGCTTGTGCTATAAATCCCTCAGTGTGTTTTGCCTGCAAACAAGCCATGCCCTTGAAGACATTTAAATCCACATATTTTTACGCAGAGAAAAATTGCTTATTTGCTGCTTCAGGAAGATCTCTATGATATGACATAGGTCAAAGCTCTCTATTCAAAAGTCTGAGTTGCTACTCCAGAGCTGTAGACTCCTGCTACAAAGCAACTGAATGGCTCCCAGTATCTTTCCATCAAAGTCAAGAGCTCAGAGCCCATTTATCTATTCCAAAGACTTGCGTTCCATCTTGAATCAGCAGATTTTTAGAGGTTGCAAACTAGGAACTTTCACAAAGAGCACCTTGCAGTGTCATCTTTGGAAAGCCACCAAATGGTAGTACATTAAACTAAAAACACAGTCTCCCAGATAAATGCCCTGTCCATTCCTAGCAATATTTTCCTGTATAATTGTATAAACAATATTATAACAATTATAAAAAATTAGATATATTATATCCATCCATAAGAATTTATGGCTGTCTTCCAAGTTCTCCATAGCACCCATTTCTCTGAATGTTTTGATCACAAGGGAATTCAGGGGTGGCATCTCTGCAGAGACAGAATCATGTCATTCAGCGATACCACATTCAAAATTTTTTCTTCAAGTTGGGTGGATAGAATATTGACAGCTATTTCAATTCTGAAGATTCAATTTTATGTCATATTTATGGAGAAGAGAGCCTCACACCAATCTTCACCTCTGCCCCTCCTGTCCAGTCTAGACCATTGTGGTGGGTTGATCCCCAGCAGGAACTGAGCACTCACAGCTACTCACTCACTCTACCTCCTCTACAGGGCTTGGAGGAACAGAAACAAATGAATGAGCTGGCTTTTGATTTCACAAGAGGTAAATCAATTTGGGCTTTGAAGTCAAAATCAATTTCTGCCTCAAATTCATTTCTGTGTAGGCTGCTATTTTTATGACAAAAGCACCAAAATAAATAAATTCTAAGATACAGCCCTGCAGGTATAAAGTAGAAATTAGTAAAGTAGAAATTAGAAATTGCAAAGGTCTGAAAAACAATATAACTTAGGTCCATCAATTAATAGCCTCTATTTCCCAATGTTACATCTATGGAGAGAAATAGATGGCTCCAGAGAGTATCTGAAAAATGTTGGTAAGACCTTGACACACAGGAGTCTTGAGTCATCCTGAAGACACCCTTTTTCTCTCCACTGACCGTGATTCAAGCAAGGCTCCTGAGTTACGTAGCTAAGTGTAGATAGATTCTAACGAAAGTTGTACTTCCTTTCCTGCCCCTTTCATTTTAACCTGACCAAACCCTTTGGCAGCTCTGTATTCCCATCTGTGATGTTTTATGTCAGAACTCATTTGAAAAACTGTCCCTGGAGCCCAAGACAGGTCACAAGTCTCTTATGAAATTGATTACTCAAAGCTAAAAGTATTCTACAGAACCACTCTCTGATATTGCTCAGTATCTGTTACACAAACATCTTTACATAGATACTGAGTATTTTGACAATTCCATGCTAGTCCAACAGATTTAGAGTCTTTAACCACTTAGCAGTGGTTTTCCAGTTTTAGGAAAGAAATTAACATCAACAAACAAACTGATATTTTCAAATGTGTTAATACTTTTTATTCAATTTAATTAGCTCAAAATGAACACCATGCCTTACGGAGCTGTAAAGTATCAACAATCCTGATCATTTGGTGTACAATGACATTGTTGCTCTAAAATTTTGTCCCAGTCGTGAGATTTCCTTTTGTCTCTATTGGTGACTGAAGGGAGAACTAGTCTCGGTTGAGAAAAATTGGCTGCTTTTTTAATTGACTTTGAAGTTATCTGCAACTTGCTTCAGAATAGGTTTATATACAATATGATCTTAGTTACACTGGAGTAATTATAGAGATTTTCTACTGCCTGTGTCAATATATACCCATCTGTACACACTAATAAAACTAAGATCAGAATCTAGACACTAAAATCTGGTTTTGCAGAATCACATTTCTCTCTTTTGAAAACAGTTTTCAGTCCTTCAAAGACTTCAGAGGGAGGAGACTCCATTGGCTTCTCCCCCGCATTTCTTTGAAGTGCTGTAGTGGGATATTGTTTCCAGGAAATGTGAAAAAGACGCACAACATGCAGGAATATTTCCAATTGTCCTTTCAAGGTCCTTTGCCAGACCTTGCAAACAGGTTGCATAACAATATCAATGATTTAAAAACCATATATATTTTCAAGAGGGGGTAAAACAGAGAGGCAGCAAGGGACAGGGAGGAGAAGTTTTATCTAGAATGGGTGAGCCATTCTCCAGTTAAAGAATGTTTGTTCTGTCCTCACTCCCCACAGTCCGTACTCCTTTTGCACAGAACTCAGTGAGAATTTTAGAAGTGATTTTTAGGAGGATTTTTTCCCCTGTTGGTGATAGGGAAATTTTTTTCCGTGACAGTAGTAACCGTGGGGCTGAGTTCCACCCTAATAGTAAGTAAGGGTTTCTTTCACCTGGACAGTGTCAGGCACTCAAAGAGTAGCAGAGGATTGAAGATTTGGCCAGATATTGGTACCAGTTAATATATGGAGTGATCCCTAAAGTTTGAGATGCATCATTTATAACAAGCAGAACTTTACAGAGTAATAGAGAACTGGGGAGGAGCACTTGAATGTCCATGTGCTTAATGGAAAATCTTCTGTTTAAGTCATTGAAAAAAAACTCTAATTGGTTTCCACGGGGCCTAGTATTCACTCTAAGGTTTCTCTTTTTAAAAAAATTAATTAAGAAAATATTAGTTCAGGGACAGTTGGAGCAGTTCTATGGCTTTAACACCAAAGCTCAGTCAGCTGCTTTCTCCTTGTCCCCCAAGTTCTCTCACATTTTCCTTCTCTCCTTCAGGGAACATTGACAGCTTTCTTGCCTGTCTTCCATTGGGAACAGGAGGCATAAATTATTTCTTCATTCTTGCTTTATTCTTCCTTATACCTTCCTCTATTGTTCTCTGAGGAGTTTTAAGCGATTTCATTTCTGTATGCCCAGATGCACCAAGCAAACGATGTCCCTTCCAAATCTGTTTCATCCATCTACATCACTCCTATTAAACATCATCCTTCTGATTAGCTATGTTCATTGTTTGGCTCTCATCCATGTGGAAAAGTTTGTCATCTGTGTTCTGTATTCTATATAAGCTAATATTTTCCCAGAACACATTCTTAAAATCCATTTCTCTTGCTTTTCTTTGTACTCTACAAAGTTAATTGAATTTCATCAGCAGTTTTTCTTCTTTCATAAAACTGTTTAACACATCCCAATCCATCTCAGGCATTTGATTATTTTAGCAGCATAAACTCACATGAAGTTGCTTTACATTGCATTTCAGGTATGTCAGAGTGAGGTCAAAAGGGATTACATGCACTGCTCTGTCATGAGACAAAATTCCTTCCAGGTGAGGGTGGCACACTGCATTGAAAAGTGAATTCTTTGGCAAAGCTGTGTCAGAAGCCCTGCCAAAAATGTATCAAAACAGAAAAATTGGCAGCTCTGAATGTACAGTTTCTATAGAAGGAAAGCATCCATGTTAGACAAATAGAATTTTGATATGTAATTCTTACTTCTTTTAATTAATTCTTTCTCTGAATCTTTATAATATTTTAGCAATATATTCACAAGATATTTTGTCAGCTCTTTCCAGAATATTAGATTAACTCCAGTTTTCTTTACATCCCCTTTTTCTATGTATCCATATGGTATATTGGCTCTCAAAATTCTAACACTTACAGTGCCATGTTTTAGTCTTGCTTTAAACTACCACAAGTTGTGGCTATTCCTATCAGCTTCTGAATTTGTCTTGGTTAACATCCTAGGTAATTTCAACAGCAGACAAGTTCTTAAAAGATAATCATTCCAGCTCCAGTCATCAAAGAAAACAAATGAGGACGGAAGGAAGTTGAGGAAAGTTTAAATGATCTTTATGTATAGATCAAAAAAGCATCTTTCAACACAAATCTGAAAAAAAAAAACCCAAGATATAACTTTGGGAAAAAGATTAATGACATGATGCCGTGCACACATCTGAAATGCAATCTGAGAAATGCATGCAGTTTAGGGTACTTTTTCAGAAAAATTGATGTAAGTATGTTTACAGAACACAACAGAATTTGTGCTAAACTGTCCTCAGCTAAACTCCAAACATGCCTCTACCCATTCTAAAGAAAGATGGGATACAAGCTTGCATCTAATCTCACAAGGTGTGTAATTAACCTTGCTGATGAAAACATGAAACATGATTAACATCATCAAAACACAGCACTAAACACTGCCCTGTAGGAGCTTTCAGACTGAAAGCTCTAAGTTGTTCAGCTGCTTTGAACTCAGAGCAAACGAGGCAAAGACTCTACCAGTAAAAGGACTCTGCCTCCATTAATCACACTGTCCAACACCTGCTTTTCAGTGGCAACACCTGTGCACCAGCCAACACAGACTCTAGCTGTACCATATTAATGAGAAGAAAACTACAAGACCATGAAAGAGTGGATAGGGCACTTGTGGACACTGACCTCATTTCACTATTGTTGTATGACAAATGCACTGTTATATCAAAAAAAAAAAAACTGTCTAAAAATGAAGGCTTGGGTTCCAGCTCTTTCTGCTAAAGAATGACTCCAGGATAGGAATTCCTTTTTCTCACATGACATGTCTCAACAATATTAGCAACAGACACCTGCAGACAGTGTCTCAAAAGTGACCTAGGAATCTGTCTCTTTCAAAAATATTCCTCATTTCTATGTATAGACACATGGAAGTGCCTGAGACCAAGATTTGGCTTTTCTTACTGATGCTTGGATTCAGCCTACTAAAGGGACACATGCAGTTTAGGTGTCTAAATCTAGGGAAATATATGTGCACTGAGTGATCTGCTGTAATGGCCAGCAGAGATCTGGGACTGGACACTTCTGCTGCCAGCGCAGAATCTGCAGCTGCCACTGAGCCACCTCCTCCCCAGCACAGCCAGCAGAGAGCAGGAGGCCCAGGAGGCCCTGTGCCATACCTGCCAGTCTTGTAAGGATGTCTTTGATATTCCTGATGTCACCAGTTACTCGACTGTGGGCAATTAAATCCCCGTTCAGTACAGGCAAAGGACTGAGAAAAACCTTCCAGGTCCCCAGCTTCAGCTGTTAACTGCACAGTTCAGGCTCCATGTCCTGCACAGGATGAGGGGTTTGATTCAGGGCTGGCCTGCCCAAGCACGTGTTCCCAGAGCCATTCAGGTGTCCTGGGGTATCTGACACCCCTGCACAACACTGACAGAGATGATACAAGACCTACAGAAGGTCTTTGGCCTCTGCAGCACTAGTTAAGCACCAGGCTAGACTCCTTTTTGGAGGAACTTTTTGTGAAGGACTGAGTCAAGTCTCCAGTGTCTTTATTTTATTCTGATGATTTTGTTGGGGCACAATCTCATAGCATGAAAAACATGAGAAGGGGCTGAAAGAATATTATGTACTGACTGGATTAATCAGACACTGAGACCCATTTAGTGACAGTATTTTCTCATTCCCATTGAAACTGGGCTTTTCCTTGACCAGTGATACAACAGATACAAGTGAAGAATATCGGGTTCACAATGTTGTGAGCAAGAGAAAAATCAGCAGCCCTTGTAATATATATAATGCATGAAACCCAGTTAAATTATTTCAATAGCTCAAGCAAGAATGTTGGATTTACCAAGCCAAATTAGATTCAGTGTTTACTTGCTTGAATTGAGAAGTTATAAATCATTGCTTTGGCAACCATCCCAGACAGCAATAAGTTATGAGTATTAAAAGAGGATTCGATTATAAACTCTTTTTTAGAAACTAAATATTTTCCTTATGTCTCAAAAATTCCAGTAAGCAGTGTTCAAAATATTTGGAATTTCCTACAAACATTACACTAAGTTAACAACCTTCATACCATACGTAACCTTCCTTTGTGAGTGACCAATTTTGTAGGTATTTATCCAAGTGGATATTCATCTTGGAGTATAAATTGAAACAGATGTCAGTGAACAAATACAGTTTTATTTTCTAGCATGTTCACAGCAGCAAGCTTCAGAAAAGGCAACAATTCCAAAATCAGAAACATGGTGTTTGCTGGTACATTCACCAGGTGTTCTAAGAGTCTCTTTTTACTGTCCTGACTGAGCTAAAATCACTTAATCTTCCACTAGCAGACGCAAATATGAGTAATGCCTGTGAGACTGACAAGGGGAAGAGTTAATATAAAGGTCAGATAACAAAGAGCAAGGCACCACCTTGAATACAGAGTAAAAAATCAAGTTGCATCTTTCTTGACTTCAAAATGAATCCATCAAGGAAAGTAATGATACAGCTCCCAAGAGCAACATGTAAATCAGGGGATTAATCTCCAGCGAAATGTTTTATGTTATGGAAACCCACAAATAGATTTGATTCAGTGACAGTAAATCAAACATGTTGGATAGTTCTGTTTGACTGATGAGTACACATGCCACTGGCAGCAGGGTGATGACATACACAGGATCACAATAAAATACTCTCACTGGCAGGTCCGCAGCCATTGCTCAGTCACACTAAAGGGAAAAAAAAAAAAAGGAAAAAGAAAGCTTCAGGCAAAAATGCAGTCCAGATAATAAGAATATATTTTTCTTCTCTGCTTTTTCCTTGCTACTCTTTTCTGCTGATCAGGGAATTAGCAACTTATAAAGATGAGTTTTAAAAGAATATTAAAATCTGTCTACAAGGCCTTTTTGCTGTTATTGTTTTCTCTTATTAGTGACTTTCTGCAGCAAATGCATACCTCCATAATAACTTTGGTGTATTGTCTGCAAGCCTTTCCTCATCCTTACTCAGCTCTCAAGCTTTACTGTATCTGACTCTGACCTTTCCATTCCCTGTAAAAGCAGTGGTTAAGGTAGAAAAAGGCTGCCATTAGTGATATTTACTGTCAGTGGAGAAGGAGAGGCAATTGCCAGGGACATTCAGAAGAAGATGAAGCTGCTCTGAATCACACTCTGGTGTAGTTTGTATTGCTCCGTAGGGGGAGCCTAGGGAGGCTGGGGCCAGGTTATTCCACACTACATCAGCCTTATTGCTTGGCTCTCCCAGCTACCAGGCTCCTTCAGCACATGCCAGAGCTCACAACTAAACAACAGAGACATCTGTGCCACTAAAGCCACAACAGCTACAGCAGAGCCTACTGGTGTCTGCATGGATTGAGGAGTGCCTTGGATATGCTCTGCAAAGTAGAACTTCAGACCTTTAGACCTGAGCTAAGTTTAGACCTCACAGCTGAATAAACTCTGCCCGATCTTGCCAGTGACTGAGACAAAGAAGGTTTAGTGCCAGGAGGGGAGGGCAGGAAGGAGACAAAAAGGAGCACCTGGGCTGCAGAGGAATAGGTGATACCAGAGCCTTAGAGCACTTAAGGCCTTTATCATAAGGAGAAAGAGATCCATGTAAAAACTGTGACAAAATAAGAGACACTGTATTTTTATATATATTAATTATTTGATCTGGGAAGAAAAAAAAAAGAGAAAGAAAACAGAAATTATTAGTGATAAACAGTTTGAGCTTTTAATGAGAGGGAAAGGTCTGGAGAAGAAGGTGGACAAGTCCAAACCCCACCACTTTCTGGATAAACACAGAGTCCAGAGCAGTGAAAAAGAGCCCCAGACCTGATTATGTGGTCATTAGCCATATGAGTCATATCAAGTTTGTGCTGGCTCCCACTCAGCCTCTCAGCATCTGTTATGGGTACAGATGGAAGCCTGTGAGCTTCCAGAGACAAAGTAGAGGCTGTTTCCTGTGGCAGGGATCAGGCTACTTGGCTTCCCAAGAGACACCCTTGTGCCAATGGTGCTGCCAAGGAATAGTCCAGCAAAACTTCCAGTATGGCAACCAGTTAGGATGTTTATTCACTGGTGTTTCAAAGGTTCTGTTCTTCATCTCCAGACTAGGCTTGTTGTTTACAAGATCTAACTTAGAAAACTATAAAGTAAACTAGTGTAATGGTGTACTAATGTAGAAACAATTTTAATAGAAATTCAAATAAAAGGAGAAGTCTGAGATACATGAAAGTATTTATGTTTTACAAGGTATGTGAAAGCAGATCAAAATCTTTAACAAGCCCTCCCAGCCCCCTTAGAAAAACCTCCTCTGGTAGAAAATGGAGAATGAACAAAACAGCACCTTAACCCAGCTGAGAACAGCTCATCTAAACTCCCATCTTTAACGGGATAATCTTTGGATAATCTTATTCAGTTAAGCAGTGCCGCCAAGGATTCATTTATGATTTTTATTTTTCATTTCTCAAGTTTTTCCCAACTGTGATTTTAGTGCCTCTGCCAGGACATACAAGAGTTTGCCGGTAAAAGCTGTAAGAACTTGCTAGCCATAACATTTTGCTGAGATTTTCAGTGTGTAAGCACTGTTCTAAACATGCCAGGCAAATCTTTCTTCACTTGGGCACAGCTGTGGGTCCTAAGGTGAGCTGGAGGTAAGCAGAACAAATGCCTCCCTGCCACACTGTTTAAAGAGCAGCTCTGTGAGCAGGTGCTTCAGTGTGGGTACAGCTGTGGTGTGAGCCAGCTGAGGGACAGTGCCCTGTCCCTCCCACACTGCTGGAGCAAGAGAAAGGAGAGATAATCTGCATGTGAGGGCTGATTAGATCCATATGTCCTCACTGCCTTAGGGAGGAAACAATCCATTGCAGGACAGCAGATACAGACCCAGAGTGAGAAGAGAAAATTAAAACCTCCTCTTTCCACACACTATTAGCAAGGTTTCTTCTTTTGTGTAAGTACCAAGGCGAGAGATCACTGCTGGGTGAGCCATGCACATTTTCTAGCTGTATCCAGCTACTCACAGCCTGCTCTCCACTCCAGCTCCTCAGGAGACTGTTATTACAGTCATGTAGCTGCCAAAATTGTGAGTCTTTGTCTTTCCTCTCTAACTAATGCAGTCCCAAGGGCAACCAGCAGCATTCCCACTCCAGCTCCCACCTGCAGCTGTCCACACAGGGGCTTCAGTGCCTGGGGTGGACAGCTTCATGCATCTGTCCCTGGCAGCTCACTGACCTACCAGGAAACTGCAGGAACACTCCCTGGGCTACATTTCAGCCTTGCATCCTTGCCCACAGCCATGACAGAGCATGCACAGTACTTGGTCTTGAGGGTGTCTTTGTTACAGCTGCAACAGGAACCTGGACAGAGCCAATCCATCTTGCATTTGTGGATGTCTTTAGCTTGTGAGGATAAAAATGTGATGTTATTATAGCTGCTGTTCTTTGCCCTGCTGTGTTTTTATGGGATCATAAGGACAGATGCACCGGGCTGAGTTAGTTCTATAAACCAAACAACTTGTGTTTAAATGTGACCACTCACACCATCCTTTCATATATCTGCTCTTGTAATGTTGCTTGTTCTGTTATGTTTTTATGCATTTTTTTTTGCACCTTGTCCCTCTTTCAAGTATCCTTAGTTATGAAGGAACAATTGAAAAAAAACCCAAAGTGATGATTTTCATAGAATCTGGCAAAGTTGTGGGAAAAAGGTGTGAAAATTTCAGAACTTAGTGTCACAAAGTTGCTAGATAATTGTATTTTGTACCAGCACAAAGGCTAAGTTATATCACTTTGGGCTGGTTCTCTGTGTGTGGAGACTAATGGAACTTATGGACCACGGTAAATGTCCAACAGACAACTCATGAAAGTGCTGCATAATGTTTAGTAAGTAACCAAGGATCAGGTTTAACAGCTGAGAAAATACAAGGATTCTTTTTATTAAACAAATGCACAAAGATTCTGTTCAGTTTGAGTCTGCTGAGGCTTCTGGAAAGATTTAGTTGATATTGAACCCATTCAAATCATCACCAAAGGATTTGACTGCCCTAATCTTATTTGAGAAGTGATGTTAACACTGTTTCTTTAGCTGAAAACAGCTAAAAAAGGTAAAGGCTGAAATTACATTAAATGCAAGTGGTCAGTAGATTTTGCAACACTTCAAAAGTATTTTTTAATGATAGCGATATTTTATTCTTACCTGCATGCATGTGTCTGCCTTTTGAGGGTTCTTGTCCTAAGAAAGGTGTAGAAATGAATGACCTGGGTTTTTAAACACTATTTATAACTGAATGACAATTTATGTATGCTTAGGACCAGCGCTAAATTACATCTATTGAACTTCATAGTTTATGTGTGTGTACAAGTGTTCATTTAAAAAGTTCTTCAACTTTAGCTGCAAATTCATGCTAACTTTCTAGGTATGCCTGATTTGGACTGCCAGAAAAACTTATTTTAATGCTTATTTTTAATGCTATAGCAGTGTAAAAATCCACTACAGCTCCTTTTTGACTCTCTTGCTTAATCTTCACTTGTTTTGGCTGACAAAATCTAGTGTTTGGCCAATTAAGAATGTTTAGTTACACACCTCATTGTTCTTCATTATGTCATGTTTGGTTAACATCCATACAAGTGTTTTCTACCAAACCAAGGATATCCCATTTTCTCGTGAGCAAGCAATAATACATCTTTCTGTTGCCAAGATTAAGACAACACAGTAAGACCATTAAAAGGGAAATAAATAATTTTCTTTATAATTTAAAGCCTGGAAATCTCTCCTCTCATGTTGCTTAACTTTTATATCTCTTGGTACAATAAATCATTTGTAGACAACATTTGGACTGAAAAACCAACAACTCCA
Source organism: Irena cyanogastra (assembly GCA_013397155.1). NCBI lineage: Eukaryota > Metazoa > Chordata > Aves > Passeriformes > Irenidae > Irena > Irena cyanogastra. The sequence continues at coordinate 543,860 of VWZV01015119.1, forward strand.
GACAGTTTTACTTTCCAGGGATTGCCTATTTACCATTAGCTGTCTCACTACCACTGCTTGATGAAGGCAATAAAAACAGTTAAGTTTATGTTTCCTATCATTATCAGTGATTTGGGAAGTGAATAAATTACCAGACAGAAATATTGAAGTCTTCAGTCAGGCAGCACATTTCTCAAATTACTGGGACTCTGTACAGGGAGCCACAGCTCCTGTTTATGCTCCATCAGTATGTTTACAAATGCTTATGTCTGCATCAAATATGAAGCTTTAAAAAGACAAATACTATGCACAGTTCTTGTTGCTGTTTGAAGCAGGGTAGTTTTTACTACTAAGAATAATGCTGGCTAAACATCTTACTGGAGTTTGTTTTCCTTTGCTTTTAGCTAAAGGAAAGGTTGAAGACTCTGCTACTCAGTAGTTCTAGAACCTCATTTCATTTTTGACTGAATGCCTGAACATTAATGCAACTTTTAAATTTTATTTTCTTTTACTTCATTTTTACTATATTTTATTTTTGTTTGAGTATTTGATTTTATTTTTATTGTTACATGTACTGGATTCCTGTATTTCTTAGTTAACATTCCCTTGGTGAAAATGATTTGGACTTCATTTCTAGGATTTAGTTACCTGGAGTGGAAGTTTAAAAGCACTGTTTTATCCTAGTGAGACAGCAGGGAGCCCATCAATATTTTCTGTGCTGAATGATTTTCAGAGCTGATGCAGTTCTCTTTCACATGGGTGTAGATCAAGAGCAACTCTACTGATAGGAATACATTTATATTCCAGGAAGGATATTTGAATCATGTGGCATTTTGCACTGAGCTTTTTCTCCTGATGGCTGCCAAGAATTGCAAAGGTAAGAATGACATAGCTTGTCATGCACAGGAACCAACACTGGTTCATGTGGCAGCTCTTGATCTGTCCAGGTGCCTCACACACCTGGCTCCATGGCAAAGGTGCCCAAGGGCTCAAATCTTGCTGCTAGTCTCATGGCACATATTTGCAGCTCAGCTCCTTCTTCCATTTCAGTATGAAGAGAAAACTCCTGCTGACTTCAAAAACAGCATGAGTAGACCTTGAGGTGAAGCCAAGCTCAACAATCAATCAATCTATATATATATATATATATATATCCCTAGAGTGACTCAACTGGATACCTCTCACTGGAGATTTTTCAATCCTAAACTTTTCAGTATCAGGGTGAGGTTGCATTTCTAAGAGAATCTAAGTCTCTCTGCTCTGTACAAGGCCCAGGAGCACACATCTCAAGGACAGTGTAACTCTCTACACAAAAAGTGACACCAGTGACCTGTGTCCCCACCAGAACCTGAGGACCCTCTGCACCTCTGAGTGAGAATTCCAGGGCATGTAGCTTGCCTGGGGCAGTAGATCAGAGCTTCCAGATCCAGGTTAGACACTGGGCATACCCAGCAAGGGCAGCCAGTGAGCATGGAGAGTATGACATTTGTAGTTCATCAGTGAATAATGGGATAAGAAGCTCTGCTTCAACTGATACCGTCACACTTGCAGAGCTTCCTTTTCCTCTCCCTGCTTCAGTAGTGATTACTCTTACAATCTATTGTGGAAAGTTCAAAGCCAGACTTAATCTCTGACTATCGCCTTATCACCTCAGAAAGTGGGGAAAAAAGTGGTGAGAAAGAGACAAAGAAAATTAACAAACCCAACTTTGCAAACTGCAAAAGTAAAATACTCAATAAAAGCTAGACAAGGAGGAGGTGACAAATGATATGAAAATAAATCAAAGACACAGTGTTAAAGCATAAGAAATTATAAAATTCAGGGTGTCAGACCTTCAAAGAGATTTTTAGAGACTAATTTGACAACTTTTCTGGTAAGGACTGATTTTTACTAGAGAAGGGAAATTCAGCAGATCTCATATATATGTGCTTTAATAAAGCATGGGGGCATACAGTAATTAGTTCAGCTGGAGAAGATGGAGAAGATGATAAGAAATACAGGATTTATAACAAGTCTATTAAATTGCCTGATGAGGAGACAATATTGTTATACTGAAAGCAAACTACTGGTGTTGGATAAAGGTTCATAACCCTGAAGAATTTGCCCTTAAAATTGTTTACAGTTTTGTCAGATACCTCAGTACAACACAGCAGGAATGTGCTAAGAATTTTGGACATTAGCATAAGAGATTTTGTCTGGATAAAATTTTGTCAGGAGAGGCTAAGGGCATCATATTGTGAGATGTGAATGGACTTTGATTTGGATGATGCATGATACAAAAAGTATGCTGAAAGTCTTTAAGGAATAATAAAAATAATATCTTCTATAGGCAGAAAACTCAGAAGTTAAAACTATAATGGAGGAGAAATTACTGTGTGTACAATTTTCAACTCTTACAGTCCCAATCAATGAATCTTAATTGGAACAAATGTACAAAGAAGGCCACACTTTTCCCATGACCACACCAGTCTTTATCACACAAAAGAATAAACTAGACTGAGGTGCTGACAAAGCAGAGAGAATGTAATTGTTCTCTGAGAGCATCTGTAGTAGCTACCTGCAAAAGCATACCTCCAAAAAACTGTGATATGTATTTGAGTAACTAAATCCTTGGATGGATCTCCAATATCTTTTGCCTTCTGTATTCCAGTATTTCTTTTGCACAGACCATGTCTGGCTTCAAAAGTCACAAACCTTGCTCTCTGCTAAACAAAGCAGCATCTGTTTACAGTCCAAAAGCAGAGCTATGCACAGTTAACACTATGAGTCCCACAGCACTGTGAACTTAGGTACACCTTTGTTCAACAAATTGTAGCACCTCAACACTGTCATCTTTATTTTGGCCTCTCATCAGGTTAAGAAATATGTCTGGGCTAATGTTAGGCTGTCAGTTTATACCAAATAGACTCCATCTGTTCCTTCAGAGGCTGTGATCAGTAGTTATCCTCGGTGGCTGAGAAATTACGCTCCTACACTGGTGCCTTTACACCTTTACATGCTGTCCAGTACACCTGTCAAACTACATTTTGAACAAGAAAGCATTGTCAAAAATTGAGGTGCTGCCTGACTCTGCCAGGTGTAGCAAGTGTTATTTTCAGCAAGATGCAGATTCAGAACAGGCACAATATTTGTAAAGACAGTTATGTTAGGAAATGTAAAGAGAGTAGTGGAACAATAGTAAGAGCAAAAGTAATTCAACAAGTGAATGGGACTGAAGAAAAACTGCTTTGATTTTAGGACTGTTGTTTATAATTTTCACTTTGGTCAGGAATCACCCTTGAGAGGCCATAGTATAAAGAACTAATACTTGAGACAAAGTCTTATTTTCTTTCTGCAGATATGTGTCATGATACTTCTTAGTTTCCAGATTTGCATTTATACCAAAGGACTCAGGACAAGAAAACAGCAGTGCACAGAAGGGAGCAGGGAGGAATATCTAACTGAGAATTAATACTTCCTCTTTAAACATTTCATGTACTGAACTTCTTGTAATTTGGGTTCAAATTTCTCAGCAAAAAGTTCTTACTTTACCTCCAGTGAGTTTAAGTATCCAAATGTAAACTCCTTGACATTTTTCAGGAGTTTACTGTCCAGGTATATATTGCCATTTGTTTTTAATTCATTAGAGTAACTTGAAACTTTTAGTGCCTAAGGATTTAATTCTTTTTAAGTGTACATTTTACTGATTTTCATGTACATATATCACACTGCCTATGAACTGGTCATTTATCCCAAAAATAAACCAAATGTTACCAAAAATAAATATTCATATAAGTAGTTTTCTCTAAAGCACAAGTGTTTGAAAATTTAAACCTTTCATTATGTCCTTCAGTAAATTTCTAGCTCTATTAAATATTTATATAACAGTTGAATCAAGCCCAGTCAAGGGCTTTACAATTACAAAAATCTGCAGCAACCACCTGGTGTTGAAATTGGGAATATTACTTTCATTATGTTGTAATTTCATCAGTGAGAGTCTTTTTGGTATTTAACACCAATACAGCTTTCCAACGTCTGAAACAAACATCTTGAATTTTTTCCAGAAAACAATATGAAGTTCATTCATCTGGGAAAGAACTAAGACAATATTTTACGTTTAATATGATTAAGTAAATAAGCAGCTGTGATTTCTATGAGTTGTAACATTTTCTCTAGGCTTCAGGGTTAGCCCAGTGCAGAGCAGATGGCTGTACTCTGATCTGTTAAGGGAGCTTAGATAATTGGAATGGTAAAATAATATTTTGAGAGGGCTGTTGATAAGTACGTAGCCTGACGCAGATGGAAGGTGGCATGCTTGCATGATTTGTGCCATTTGAGATCTTCAAGTCATGAAAGGGTTCAAAAACTGAAGCTGCAGGGCTTTGAAAGGAGAAAAGGAAAAGGAGTCCTGCTACTAGGCAGAAAAAACATCTTGCCAAAACCTTAGTACCTCAGCTTCACCTCTCAGCTGAAGATCTACCTTGTATTACAGATCTTGCACCCATTCACATCCTGGAATCTGAAGAACAGTGTGGCATGAGAGATGTTGCATTTAGTTTCCATAAAGGTAGGACCACGATCTTTTTGTCACCTCTGCACTGCTTTCCTGAAGTCACACACAGTCCTCTAGCAATTTCAGGGAAAAACTTGCTTATAAACATCTAGAAAGCCACTGGTAAAAAATAATACCAAATTTAAGTGAGCTGAAATTTCTTCAGCAGAAACTGAAATTAACAGCCTAGTCCAAATGTCATTTCTCTCAAGGAAAGCTTTAATGAATCTTTTATTAATAGAGTTTAAAGAAGAGAGTCTCGCTGTCAGAGAGAGGGAGATTCTGGCTTTGGGTTTGGGGGCTTTTTTGCAGCTCTCCTATTCCAGATTAGTGAGAAAGGATAGGAGTGGCGTAAGAGGACTGGAATCCCTTTGGAACGTTGACTATACGTTAGCAAAAAGACAATCACAGAGAGTACCAGGCCAAAAGACACTCCTAACACTATCAATACTTAGGGTTCTTTGCTACAGTCTTGTCATTTGATGCAAATTAAAGCAGCATAAACAATTTATTGGCACGGAGGGATGGTTTCTCAGAACTATTTCTTCATACCTTACAGAATATCTCTCCTTTCATTTTTAAAATTGGCAGTAATATGAGAAATACAAACACTATGTGGTAAATAGGTCCTAGTCTTGCTTAGTGGCAGTACAATGAGAAGTGATTTGATGCATCTTGGTAACAGAATTGATAATAGAATGATACCTTAGGTGGCAATGCCTTCAGCTTGTGAGGTAAACTAGAACAGCTATGCATCCTCACAGTAGGGTTTCCCTCTCCAACCTCTTCTGAAAACAAAGCAACAAAGGGAACAAATATATTTCCCTGACTGACAGGGGCAATTGGTCAGTGAACTTCACATGGTGGTGACGCACAACAGGCTCAGCAAATCTAATAGTGACTATTTCTCTTTTTGTGTATTGCTAGGAACTCTCAGCTACATCTGCATATTACAATGGTCAGAGACCTTTAAGCATGAAGTCTTCAGCACTTTGGCAATGCCATTTAGCAGAAAATGTCGTGGGATCTTTTCCTATTTAGAGGTAAAACACGATGCTTTCTAGACAGCATATGACAACTTTGAGAAAGAGTAAAAATTATGAGAGAGCAAAATATGAACCAGGATGAGCTATTAGGCTGGGGTTTCGGGATGGTACTCCCCAATTTAGTGCTCCCACTGAGACTCTCCAAGCCTGCTGCTCGCCCACCTTCCCTCTCCTCTGTGTCAGGCTGGAGAGGAGAACTGGAGGCACAAAAGGGGAAGATCACAGGCTGAAATAAGAAAAAAAAATGTACTGGAAATAGGAATGAGATAAGAAAACAAACAGTAACAGGAACAATATTAATAACAAAAGCATACAGAGGAGAGAGAGAGTGATTCACATGCAAAATGGTCACCGCAGAGCCTGATCCAACCCAACCCAACCACAGCCACACTTCCCTGCCCTCTTCCCCCTGCTCAGAACCAGTGTCACCCAACCACTCCCTCTGCCACAGTCACTGGCCAGAAAAAACCCTTTCTCCCAGGACAGTTCTCCTCTCCCCACCTTGGCAATGATGTGAGGTTGTAGAACAACCTCTGAGTCCTGGCCAGGCCCTTCCTGGCTTCTGCAAGAATCAACCCTGCCCTGGCCAGAACCAGGACACAGGCTCATTTATGCCTTAAGCCATTTCTAAAGTATTGTTAACTGTTGGATATAAAATTCTGCTGCTGACTGAAATTCTCATTTTAACTTTAATAGCTCTGGCACTTCATGTTGCTCAAAATACCTGTGTGGTTCTGCTATATGCACCAATTCAATCACATTTTGTCTCTTTCTTATGCATGCAACTAAGATACTTTCTAAATCTAAGTGAAAAAGTGACCTTTTCTTGAGTACTCTTGGTGGCATATTTACAATTCTCTTGGCTTTCTGTCTTACTTCTCATAACACTTCTTTTAATTGTGTGTATACATCACATAAAACGAAGAAATTTTTCTTGCTATTCTGCACAGATATTTTTTCCTGAGATATCTTCACTGCCTTCCCCATTTTCACACTTTTAATTCTGTTTAATCTCCTCACTGCTACTGTTCACGTTCTGCCTTTGCCATTGCTATTTATAAAGCTAATAAAATACCAAGGAATCATTCTGACCTTTCCAGGTGATCAATATTAAGGACAGTCAGCTATCAGCAAATATTGTTTCAGACAATAATTATACTGAAGAGTGGCAGTTTCTCATTCATCAGCTTAAGCAGATGTCTGAGGGAGGAAATAGGAATACCTTAAGTACCTGAGATTTTGCTTCAGAAACATCATTTTTGACACAGACACATTACCTGGGCTTGGTTGAGGGTAGTTTCTGCTCTAAAGCAGAGCGTTGGCACTATTAGCAGAAAGCAGCCCATTCTGTCAACTCTTTCTGAGCGTAATTGCTCCATGGATGACAAATGACTGTTCAAACTACTAGCACAATGGTTTATTGTCTTTTTGCAGTGGAGGCACTTCACCAAGATTAAAAAGGGAAAAAATGTTATTAGATTTCCAGCTTAATATCAAAAGAGCAAGGAGAATTTGGGGTGCAAAGAAATGCCTGTTGTTTGATCTGGAGATGGAATGATTTGGGACACACACTGGTATAGCGGGGATTATACTGTAGTCATGAAAATTTCAGAGCAGAAAGCATGGGATTTAAAAGAGAAGGGTCATACTATCCCAAAGTGCACCCTTTAAGGTTAAAAGAAACCATTAGTTCTTCCCAAAGGCTTCTTTTATTTGTCTATAAATACAGATGATGGAGGGAGAATAATGTACAGCCAGCTGGTGTCCTCAGATGCTCCCTAGAGTGGAACAGAAAGATAAGCAATTATTGCCAAATAAATGGCAAACTACAATTATCACCAAGGGAATGTAATACTTCACAATCATAAATGCTCCATACTTAGTATGAGTGGGGGAAGACTTTAAGTTGTGTGAAATGAAAAAATAGAAGGCCATTAAGAAAATTGGTATTATCAGATTTCAACAGTGCCTAGTACCTTTAAATCTTAAACTATTTTAACAACTGTCTGTTTCTACTTTTCTTAACCTTTTTCTAAAGCCTCTTGAATTTTTACTAGGTTGTCCTGACTTCAAAACTGATTCCTCATAGCTGGCTGTATTTTCAATCTTAACGTTTTCTAAATTTAGAGATTAGATGTCTTTTTTTGTTGTTGTCTTGAGGAAATAGAGAATATTTGGGTTCAGTTACTTCAGAAATCCAGTTTCTGATCATAATAATGGATACCAACAAAAAAATTTCTGTTGTAAATGCAAGCCATGTCCGTAAGCTGCATCTTATGCGCTAAGCTGCTTTGCCAGGGATGTGAACCCCTCTGTTACTACAGAAAATACTGATGGAACAAACTTTAAATATCTTCAAAGAGTACCTGTACAATTGAGTTTATCACACAGCAAAGCTCCCTTTATAGCTAGTGCAGAGGAACAGGTACGTGGTGGCATTAGACATCTGATCTCTTTTAGAATTTTTCTCCATGTCTGTAACAGGAGCCTGGTCTAGAGCAGCAAGTCTGTAAACAGATGTCTACAACACCTACATCTAGGATTAGTCCAAATGCACCTTGCCATATACCAATGCATCTAATGTCTTGTGCCTTGTATACAGAGTTTAAATCAATTTTGACATGAAAATTGGGTAAACATCCTCATCCTTTTTAATGAGATCATTAAAAAGAGACAAATCACAAATGTGCTTCCCTTAATGTATGTCAATGGGATTGCAAAACAAAGAGGTTTGCTTTTTATTAGACATTTGCAATAAATAGATGCCAAAATACATAAAGAGTCTGGATAGAAGAATCCTATTTCTACAGCAACACCCAAGCTATAAAATATAAATTACAGTTGGGATTTGCATAGTTCATCTCAACGGGCAAACTAAACCTGACTTGTTCTGAATTCAGGGCATTTAACACAAAACAAAGAGCTTCTAGGCAAAATAAATGCAGTAATTCAAATTTATCTGTCATTTATCACCTCTTATGCATTTCCTCTACAAAAAGTAGCCTTTCCTGCACATGCAGGTCATCTGTACCACATGTATGCATTTGATAGTTCAGTCTTCCTACGTTTAGATTCATGTTGCATGCCCACGGGCTGGTCAGAGCAGATTCAAAATCCAAATAAGCTGTCTAAACCATGCTTTTACATCCAAGGCTAAATTCCTATGCCATTAAAGGGGTACACAATAAGTGTAAATAAACTAATCTGAACAAGTTCTTTAAAAAATATTGAAAAAAATGACACGGTAATTCACATTTGAATCAAGCACATATACTTGCATTAATAAAAGACAAAATAAAAACTACTCCAAAGTTATGATAATTGTTTGTACAGTACAATTATTTCTGAGGTAGGCAGGCTTTTCTCCCCACTCTCCAAAAATCCAGCAGATTCTGCCATCATCTAAAATATGAAATGCAAAGAAATACACATTAATGTGAAAGTATCAAGAGGAGAGGATGAAAAGAGATTTTCTGCTGAGTATTTTTCCGTTCATTTTTTTTGTTGATGACTTCCTTAAACTGTTTAGTTCACAAAATGTTTGTGTGGTTAAATAATTGCACTCGCATCTCAGAATGACAGGCTGAAAGATAGTTGTGATTGGAAGAATTTTGGATTTTTAAAGAAGCAGGAAACTTGTGCCTTTTTTTTAGTAAAGTCAAATGACATCTCTGAGTGATTTTGAGATAGGAATCTACAATCATTGTTATGTTGCTGTCCATGGTATGAACTTTCAGTTCTTACCAGAAGTATCTCCTGTAGAACAGAGTACTGTAGTAGTCTCTGGTTTTATACTATTTATTTTTTTCTATCTTACAAGTTTTATCTCTTTGTCCATCCTACAGGTGGCATACAATTCATATGAAATTGGGAGTAAAAGCAATGTCTGCCATTACCCTAGCACTTCATCTGTGGAGGTAGAATTTCACTTGAAAGTTGTTTTTTCTCAGCTTCACAGTGTTGTGTCCAATTTCACTGGGATAAAGTGGTCAGTGTTTTTAGCAGAGCATGCAAATCCCTGATCCACCTCTGCTGGACACTGCCCTACCTTTTGTGTGAATCTAGCTAGCAATCAGAAATCTTGGGCTGCTTTCTCTGGCAGCATGAATGTCTTGAGGCGAGGATAGAAGCTGGTGATAGAAGCACTGTGTTTCATAGTGTGCTCGGCACGTCCAACGTCACACTGGGACCCAGAGGCACAGATATCTGCTGCAGTATCTGCATTTTATTTGTTAACCGTGTCACAGGCTTCCTTCCAAGGAAGACAACTGTTGAACCTCAGAAGGCTCTACCCTATCCCTGCCTCTACCTGGTTTGGGAGCCAAAGTATCACAGCAGAGTGCCAAAATGTCCCAATTTGAGCTCCTGTTTAGTGGTCTCACATCCTGCCAGATACACGACTCAGAATATGCTGGCTCCTGTGACGAGACTTGAGCAAGATGAGAAGACTCCCAGGCAATCAAGCCAGGAGCAAGATCATTCCTGGATAAACACAGATTTCCCAGTGTGTTTTCCACAATTCAGAGAAACGTGGACATTTCTCTCACAGCAGAGGCTGTGTAGATGTCTCTGTGGTGAGGTAAAACTTCTGCTACTCAGCAGGGAGGAGAGTTGCACTGGTCTGGCAGTGCAGACAATGGGGCCCAGGGCAGGGCTCTGTGCTGTGCTGAGAGCACACAGCAGTTACCCAGAGCCAGCCTGCGCACCCACAGCTGCAGGATGAGATGGGAATGATGGGCTCGACAGGGATCCCTTCCTCACTGCTCTGCCCTATCATTTACCACAAAACAAACTGCCCAAAATTCCCACTCCTCTGCACAGCCCCATCCCGCAGATTGCAAGATCCTTTATATCGTGTCGTATTTCAAACTCTGGAGGAGTATTTACTTCTGTAAAAAAATCTAGGACTAGTATTTTTTTCTTTTCAGTTTATATATTTTTTTTTCAACATGGTACACTCCAGTGAATTAAAATAATGCAGTTGTTATGGAGTATTATGGATTCTTAAGCCTCGCTAAATGATATTTTAACCTTTTTTTTTTCCTGTATTCTTTATCTAAAAATCCGCTATCCAAGGTACAATTTTAAACTCTAGGATAATATTTGATTGAGAAGAATAGATAGGGAAAAAAAAGTTCATAAGTAACTAGGATCCAGGATTCTATTTATAAGAGTAAGTCCTCACACTCTGCCTCCAGCATGCTACCTGAGATGACATGTGCTGGTAGAAGACTCAGAAAGTGTATAAAATCAGGGCTGTATTTATCAGGTCACTCAGTCAATGGGTTTCCACATCCTGGATGACAGCCTGAATGACCCTGAACATGAGATATTCAATACTGCAGGACTCCTACAGGCTATTTCTTCATGACAAGAAAATTCACCCAGAGTGTCATTCCATGTAAACTCCATAAAAGAACATAAAATTTATGCAACAAAAATAGAAGTATTTACAGAGACCTAGACACAAGTGTCTAATCACACACTAGATGGCTGGAAATGAAAGTTCAAAGGATTTAGAAGTCATAATAAAAGTATATAAGCAGCAGAAAGTTATGGCTTGTAGAATGACTTCTGTGCAGTTTTACAATTGTATTTTGATTATCCGATGCTTCAAAAAAAGAGTTTGCTTTGTTAAATTCTTTCTTCCTGACTGGAATATTTTAATTTTGTACAGCCTAAAATGAATAAAGTGGGTAATAATGTCTTTTTTAGGGAGAGAAGCTTCCATGGGGAAAATGGTGGAGAAAGATCCAACCAAAAACTTACCATCTCTCCTGTTATAACAGGAAAATTGACATGTTGAATTCTCAGTTACCAGGGAGAGGACAGCTCCTAAAATGGGCTGGAAGTATCAGTACAACAAATGAAATGCCCTGGATTTAAGGCCTGGGAAACAAAAATCCACCAGTCTTGTGAGATGCCTTGTTATTTTCATTTTTGCAAGCAGCCATGGCCTCTTCAAGTCTTTTAAGTTATTGATCTCATCTGTACCATTCTCCCTTGCTAGTCAGAGGCAAAAGGAAAGCACCATTTAGATAGCTAGTTTGAAAAGCTGGAGTATAAAACAGACAATTACTGTCTAGACAGCTTAAGTAAATCTATGACCAGTCTTTGAAAGTCAAATTATGTGACTTTCAAATGCTGCCACTGGCAAGCGTGCAACAGCTTGGATTAAACCAGAGCTGTGAAACTGAACCTCTCTTGTAACTCAAGTGCACCAAGGATGTTTCTCAAAGTATTTTATAATTGCAGATAAAAGGGCAAACATTTGGAAAGTCAGATAAAACTATCAAGACCTTCAAACTTCATACAAGATCTAAAAAAGAACAATGACAACATTTATGTTCATAGAGGATGATATTCATACCTGGGAATCCAAACAGTACATACTGAAGCAGAATGAATGGGAAATGTCAGCCCTCATGTGGGCACACACACACACACCAAAAAATGTTTTCACCAATCATCCCCCTCTTAAGTTGAGAAGATTCTCTACCCTGTGGTAAATGTAATTCTGCCACAGAAATTGCCAGCTGATGCCCAGCAATTTTTTTAATCCCTTTGCTCAGGGCCATTATGCTTTTTCTCCAGGATGGGAGAACTCACTTGGGAAAAGCACTAAACATGGCATTCTCCAGTCTCTTGGGAGAGACTGGAAAAAGCATTAAGGCTTTTTCCAGTACTCTGAGACTAAGTAAGGTTTCATGAATTACCTCATGAGTTTAGGTGTCCCCCTGAGTCCTGGTGGCATTCCCCCTTTAGACAGCAGTGGTCTGGTAGGAAGCTAAAAAAGGGTGTGATGGATTGGACACAAATTTACCTGGGCAAATATTAGAGACTTAATGGAATTGAAAGTAACAGGAAAATGGTTGTGGTCTAAACCCAGCAGGCAGCTAAGTACCATACAGCCACTTCCTTACTCCTCCCCCTTGCCACAACAGGATGGGGAGGAGAACTGGAAAAAAAAATATTAAACTTGTGGGTTGAGATAGGAACGGTTTAATAATTGAAATAAAGTAAAATATAATAACCATAGCAATAATGATTGCAATCAAAAGGAGAAAGAAAGAGGACTAAAACCCAAGAGAAACAAGTGAGGCACAGTGGAATTGCTCTCCACACACTCACCTATGCTCAGCCCATCCCCAGGTGGCAATTGGCCCCTCCCAGCCAATTCCCCCCAGCTGAAATGCTGGGAATGACCTGCTGTGGTGTGAAGCATCCTTTGGGACAGTTTGGGTCACCCTTCCTGGCCATGTTCCCTCCTGGCTTCATGTGCACCTGCTCACAGGCAGAGCATGACACATCAAAGTCCCTAATTGAATGTAGACACTGCTCAGCAACAACTAACATTTCAATGTGTTATCAACATTATTCCTGAACTGAATTCAAAACACAGCAGTGCACTAGGTGCTAAGGAAATTATACCAGGTGAAATCAGGACCTGGGGGACTGTGACCACTGCTGTACTGTACTTTTATTATGAAACTATTTGGTAAGATGAATGTTACCACATATTACAGTAATCTGTACTTTGCTTGGTGTAAACGCTTCCTCCTCTCCCTCTCTTCTCTTTCTCCCCTGTCCTGAGCCTGTCTGGTGCACTGTAGCTCTCATGTACTGTTATGCACCTTTGCCTGCTCAAAGGGACTTTACCCTGGTGTGCAGGTTTTTGTCTGCTCAGCTGGGACTCACACACCAAACCTTCTTTTCTAATGGCACAGATGAGAACAGGAAAAACTTACTTCTGGATCTTTTTCCTGAATACTTGAAGCTTTGCCCTATCACTATCCTCAATATATGAAAAATCAGTAAATCATATGCTGAATATCAAAATTTCTTTAAAATAGTTTTATTCTTTCCCCTAAGATTCTCAAGGAAGTGAAAATACTTTGTGTCTGGCCCTCCCCTGTAAGCCTCTCAGTATCTTTCCCCTTTAGCTGCTGAAGTCATTAGCCAATTCCAACAAATCTGCCAGAGAGCACAGTCTCAAAGGAAATACTGTCACGAGCACAGACAGCTGAATAGAGAGAGCAGCACAAATTGGTGCCTCATCTAACACAAATTTTACCACCCAATTTCAACAATTATCTATTTTCTTTGCTCTGGTGGCAGCTTAGCAAATACACACTAGCCAGCAAATGCACAGAGCTGAGCAGCACAGCTACAGCCTGGAAGCACCAACATCCTCGGGGCCTCTCCCAAAGGGTGACCGGAGAGCAGAGGAGGCTGCAGAGGCAAGGGACAGCACAGGGGAACTGGGTGAACTGCAGGAAGGCAGAAGCATTCACACGTGAGAGTAGGGACGAGGGATCTACAGTGTGTAGAGAGAAGATAAAAAACATACATCCATAAGAGATATTTTGTTTTAATGCCATTATTCGCAACAATTATGTTCTGGAGCAGCTCCAAAAATTCTGCCCTCTGATAATCTTAATTTACTCTTTCTTTTTTAATAGAGTTTTAGTATTAACTGCTGCCTTCAATTGTGTGTAACCTCTGTCTACCTTTTATTTCAACTTCTTTGGCCCAAAGTCCACATGAATTTCGTTTATCCAAAATTTCTCTCACTCTGACCCATTTTTATTTCTTCTTTACACACCAGTTCTTGATGTCTGTCTGGAAATCAGAATATTCAAAATAGTTTCTGAAACTGATAGAACAAAATACCTAATTTTGTTTTTTCTAGAAACAATTTCATTTAAACCACGGCTGCTTTTTTCATTATTTAAATTAATTGTAAGGTCATAACAATTGTTACCCTCTCTAAATGAAATTGGAACATAGAATTATCTGGAAAATACCCTGATAATTAAGTTTTGTCTTCCCAGTAAGCAAAAGGATTGGAGTTTATAATTTGTTAAGAAATAAGTGTTAACTCTTTCAGTGTCATTTTGGCAATGTGGAAAACCTTGGAAAACGCTATCATTAAGAGTATGTTAAGTAACAACTGTTCTTAATTGTGAATATTTTGCTGGAGGGAAGAGAAAAACATATCCTTTTATATATAGATTCATCTTTATGCTCTTTTTTAACAAGGACAATGTCTCTGAGAGTGACCAGTGTGTTTGAGACTGTAGTCTAAATAAGCTAGAAAAAGAAATTCATCCCATGAAGAAAGCAGGAAGCCCTGCTTTGCTACTTCGTAATATCTTCTGTACAAAGACAGGTGATACTGGTGAATCCCATCTGGCACTGAGAAATAATCATAACTAAGCTTTATCCAAATGAAGACAGTTTTATACCTCATTTAAAGGTAAATCATCTAAAGAGCAGTCCTGAAACTCTCACAGGGGTATTAACAAATTTTAATTCATGTTAGATTTCTTTCTGCCAGTGAAGGTTAGATTTTTGTCTCCTTTCTAGGAATTCACTGTCAAAACAGTCTGGCATAGAAGAAGATGAACAATTAGTTACCTGGATTACAGCAGAGTTTCAGTGTCTTATTAACTGCATTAAGGGACAGGGTCGAAGATTCCTTTGACATCACTTTTGGAAACACCATCTCAGCAGGGATTCTGAAGTCTCTACTCTGTTTGTCACATTATAGAAACTACAGAGGTCAGGTGCTTGCTCCATTTCCGGCTCTGTTGGCATTTGTGTGGCAAGGAGATGTGGAATTTAAGACTATCTGATTTGTAAAGATCTGGTATGTCTGCTATCTGATTTTTTTAATTAGGAGAAATTCATCCTATTCTTTGTTACAGCACTTACTCACTTGATTTTCTCTTGGCCATATACTAAGGAGTAACAGCCATTCCTTTGGGCATATTTATGATTTTTAATTTAAAAAATATCACATTTCAGTGCAAGGAACAAATTCATCTACCATTATTTACAGCTTTAAAAGTGTTTTTATACAGAAAATAGTTTAAAACTCTTAAATATTTAAGCACCTGCTTTATTTTTTTACTCACACTCAAGAGTAACAAATTCAGGTTACTGGTTCAGAAGGTGTTGTTTTCTTTGACATTTAGGAACTGTCCATGTTTCACAGAAATCAAATAATATATAATATTGAAATATAATAATCTTGAACATTTTACTTAACTAAATAAGGAATTAGAAGAAATAAGAAATCTTCTGTAACTATTGTATTAAAAATTGAAGCAACTCAAACTTTTCGGTAGGAGCAAAAGAATCATACAGTAAAAATAGAGCCTTGCAGAATCATAATTCTCATGAATGTTTTTTCTGAGGTGCTGGCATTTGTCTCTCCCTTTTTCCAACAATATCCATTATTTTGCTAATAAATTGAGAAGGATTCCTCATTTATTAACCATAAACTCATAATAAAGACATCAGTCATGTCTTCTCTCAATATTAAATAGAAACAAATTAGCACAATTAAAAGAGCAAATGTATTTCTTAATTGAAAGGCCATTTGCTTATTTGCACCATTTTTATCTGAAGAATAAGTTAACCATACTTAAGAAGTTGAGCTGTGTTAAAACTTTCCTTCATTCTGCTTCATTTTTTTACTGGTATTTTGACAAGCTGAGAATAGCATCTGTGTTTGAAACGAAGTGGTGCAAAAGTATTGCTATGAATACTAATTAACATTTGCCTAAAATTCTGTGACCAAGGTGTTGGAAAATGGGTGAGTGGGACCATGCGTGGTCTCAAAATCTGGTAGTGGTACACCTGGAGCTCCACAGCAGCATCCCAGGCCTCCTGCTTGTCATTTCAAATTCACCTGTCCTAAGGAGCTGAATATTTCAGTAGTGCATGGAAATGTTGATTTATAACATTTTTAGAAGTGCACAATTCCTGTTTATATATTAGACCCCTGAAGAATACAGGAGATAGCTTCTGGGCTTAGCTTTTTAGAAATATTAGTCAACTATTCCAAAAACACAGAACGAAACCTGGATTCTGAACTTTCTCGATGAACTTTAAATAAATTCATATTGCATGTGGAATTATCCAATGGTAATGGATGAGCTCATTAAAGGAGACAGGATTGGTGGCAGCCTGGTTGAATTTGTGATCTCAAGGACACGTGAGGCTAAAGGGAATTCCATATATATACTTCAGTCATATATATACTTCAGTCCTAGTCCTAGAAACTAGTTCATGTATGACTTTGAATGCAAAAACTGAACGAATAGCAGCAAAGAATAGAGTCAACCACACAATGCAGTTTTATGTCTGAAAGCTAATAAGCTTCATCTTGTTTCATAATTCAGCAGAATACACCTTAAAAAGCAGCTGTAGACTCACCATTCCTTGCTTGCAAACAAACAAAAAAAAAAACCTGTCACTCTTCTTGCTTTCTTAGTTTTTCCTGGATCTCTTGACGGCTTTTCATATGGAGAAATCTGAGCATTTTTATGAGCATTGTCAGAAAAGTGCCTGTACAAACCCAATATTTAATTACTTAACTTCACTCTGTGTAAACTAAAAAAACAAACAAAACAAAGCACACAAACAAGCAAAGCCCTTCACTTGGACTAATCTGTCTCTAGCTGCTGCATTGCCAGTGCCATCAGGCAGAGTGACTCTGCATACAAAAGGAAAGAGTTGTTAGCTGGCCTTTAGCTGCACATTTGCTCTCGTTGATCATGAAGGTGGTGGCAATAAGCTTAGAAATATTATCCTTTGCTTTCAAGTCTCCTGTTCAGTGCTCATTCTGCTGCTCAGGAAGCCCATCTTCCTTCTTCCACATTTCTGGCTACCAAGCTGTCCTATGTTAATTCCTATATAAATAAATATTGAGATAACTGAGAGAAAGAATTTACTCTGTAGCTCCAGTTGTTTAAAACACATCTTTTTCAAGTCACAGCAAGCTCAGTATTGCCATATCTTTCTAGAGAAAATTGTGAGGATCCCTGTCTCCTGACTCACAAAGTTATTTAGATACCCACATTGACATATAGATAGCAGATATCTGGAGAAGTGAGCTCTAAAACAAATTAAACTTACAATAGCCTTCAAACCAACAGATTTTTTATCTCTCCTGGTGAAGCCACAGCGTCTTTGCATTTATGTCAGGCTACAGGCTCTGGCCAGCAAAGCAGAGGAAATCTACCAGCCACAGAAGTTTTGCAGGCTCTGTGTCCTCAACAGGAACCTCTGACTCTGTTCAACTGCTTAAACGATTATGCATGTAGAGGTAAACTGGCTTAGAGCTCAGCCAATTTAGCACTTCAGCACTTCAAGTTTTATATGCACAAAAAGATTTAAAGGCTGTAGGAGAGCTGTAAGTGACTTTGCCTCTGCAACCATGAAACCTTAAGAAGCTCTAGAGGGCAAAGCCCCATCACTCCTTGCTAGTTTAAGCCTTCTAGCACAGAGGACCTAGGAAAAAGTTTCTCTGGGCTTAAGGCAGCCAGGATTCCCCTGATACCACTGAATTCTTCACATACAGAAGCAGAGATGGTGGGAACAGTCACTCCATTAAATGCTGGTGTATCTTTAACCACTTCATCATTATTGCAAGTGCCAAGTGCTGTGCTGTAAGATCCATGAAAATGCTTCTCTCCCACACATTTCCTAAAGGGCAAGAAAATGCAATGCTTCTGGAAGCTGGCTGGCCACTGCGGATTTCCATTTCCATCTTATCACGTTTTCTATGAAAATTAATACAAAATTCACTTTTCCTCTGGCTGGCACACGTGAGTTTTCTAAACCATATTCTCAGAGATGGTTAGTGATTGAAACGCATTTTTATGCATTTCATATGCCCTCTATGCATAAAAATCTCATTTATATGTCCAGAATTAAATCTACCATCTTTACAAATTTCATTCCATCAGAAGTGTTTGATGTCAGCATGGCCTAACATGGTTATAACAGTGGAAGAAGGTTACGAGCAAGCCACCACCCACACAGCTTATGTGACAGACATAAGCTGTGTTTTCTGTGACATCTGCCCAGACACTTGGATAAGGCTGTAATCAAAAAAAGTGCAAGCTTTTACCAGGGACAAACAAGAATTGGCACTCAGGCCAGCTCGTCTAAGCATCCTCTGGCACAGTCCCTCCACTGCCTCCAGCATTGTCTACAAACCTTTCCCAAAGAGGGAATATAATCCTCTGATGTAAAGTATCCTAATCATGTATAAAAGTGCTTTTGAAGACTGAGGCCACTTTATTGTAAGATTACTTTGATGTGTTTTGACTCATAGGCAACACTATATCCATAACTACCAGGCCTTATTCCGCGTAAGATTATACACTGATTAATCCAGTGCTCAGTGTAGTGTTTGCAGTTGCTTTGTCTAGCAAGCCCTGAGATAACATAAACAGTCACTAATAATGAGCTGTAACTTGGATGAGGAGGTTTTTTATTGCTGAAATTTGAACAGAACTTTGAAGTGCATCTGTCAAAATGAATGTGTGACCAAATGTCACCCAACAAAACTGCACAAAAGCTGTGGCTGAGTAAGGGCTACATGAAAAAAAAAAAGTGGCCTGCAGATGTATCACAGGTTGTTGGTTCCCCATGAACTGAACCACAAAGAAGGGCAGAGAGGTGAAGAGAATCAGAGCACAAAATAGCTTCTTTCTACATGAAGGTAACATTTGACAACAGTCTTAAAAATGTCACCACTGTATTTATAAACATCCACGGTTCCCACTGCTAGGTAAACTTTTCACAACTTTACTCAACTTGAAGACTTTAGACTAGGAGTTTTTACCATTTTAATGCATGCATCTCTGCCATGTGTCAGAGCTGATTCTTTTCATGCATTTCATCTTCTGTTTCATTATTGAAAAATATCTTTGTGGAACCACAAGATTCAGCATGAAGTTTTACAAAAGTTTTGCAGGCAGGTAAACACATAGAGTCTTAACTGAGGGTTATTTTTCCCAGCTGTCAGCTGCTCATAGTAGATCTTGAGCTCTATGGATTTGCATATGTGAAAGTGAGCAATAAGTAGGATTCATCTTGATTGCTTTATATATTCATAGTTTTTAATATCAGAGAGGACAAATACATAGTGAGTAACAGTATATATTTCAGAGAAGTTAATGTCATATGAACCATTACTCAAATTCCATATTAAACATTTAAAAAACAGGCATGTAAAAAAACTCCACTTTTTTCTTTTAAAACACACCAACACAATGCAGCATTCCTGTCTTGAATAATGAAAGGCAGGCAGTTAAAAGGTGTCACTTGCATTCTATCAATGTTTAAGAAATTTCTTCCAGAATAAATTCCTCACTGATAAATTCCTCACTGTGCGCTGCTTTACAAAAAAAAAAAAACTAGCACAAAGTAATGTCTAGGCAGACCATAATCTCTAGAATAAATTTTAAAAAAAATATATGATCATGCTAGTAAGCAATAAATCAGAGGATAAAGCAATACACATTTATTCTGGTCTTATTCTGATCTTATTGACTGCCACCAGAGCATGGTTGCAGCTCCTGATGGTTGTAGGTGATACAGCTGTGGTACCTCAATGACAAGTGAACTCTCACACCAGCAGTGTTTGCAAAGTCTCCTTTCCCTCCTCACACAAGCATTAAAAACAATCAGAAATATTTAACACTAGGTTATTTGCAGTTAAGCAGCTGTGTAGTAGCAAATTCCATTGTTTAGAAACCCCATGAATAGCATGAGAAAGGGAAGTCCTCCGGAGGAAGCAGAGTGCCTTGCAGATAGGCAGGACTGAGCACGGGCACAACCGAGGAGCTCACAGAGGGTGAACACAGCCACACAAGCATTTCAGGCTGAGGATAATATATATTCATCCTTCTTAGAGCTCTGCCTAGAAGGCATTCTTCTCAAGCACATTGTAAGGGATGAAGAAAAATACATTTCTGCAGCCTGTCTTGAAGATTTATTTTCTGTACACAGTGTTGTGCACATCTGGTGCATTGTGCGTGGGCTTTTCTTTCCTCCTGGCATGCTGCAGTGCGAGACATGCTGCTGGAAAAATCCAAGTATTGCCTATATTAGCCTTTTTTCCTTGAGCAAACTGAAATTATTACAGAGCTAGAATGCATTCATTGTCTCCAAAAATCTCATCACCTTCTGTATTATTCCAAAGGTATTTATTTTTAAGTGCACATACCATCGAAAGTCTGAACAGTTAAACTGAAGATGAGAATAACATGTCTCCAAACACCTTTGTAATGAGGTAAAAGACTCTTCCAGATTTTTATCAACATTGCCAGCTCAAAGCAGCTCAACCCTCTGTTTTTCTGTACTAAAACAAATTGTGTACAATTAAAGTGAAAGATCTGGCAAAGAACCATGTTTTAGAGCAAAACACTGGTATCCAAACTGTAGTACAGCTAAATAACGTAAAGTATGGCCCAAACCCATAAAGAAGCAGTCCATCACAGAAAGAAAGCAAGGAAATGGCTTCCTGTAGATGTAGCATGGGGGAAGCATGCCAGGTGTCTGATATGTGCCTGAAGCCTCCAGAGAAATTGTGCATGTCATCTTGTGATATCAGCACATGCTACCTTGGTGTCGAGCCCTTTGCTTGCAGTAGCTGCTAGCTCAGAGCAGATTGCCAGTCCAATGATCATTTTGGCTTATTTTAGCAGACTAGCTGCAATTACTGGCATCAGCAGGTACCAGACTATTTCCAGCAAAGGTGTTTGGCTTCTGAGCTCTAATTTAGTTCCTGTCACTGAGACTAGAAAATACATTTTTTGTTTCCCACAGCTTCTGGTGTGCATCAGACACTAGCTTCAGCCAGGTATTTCAGGAATTCGAGGAGTTGTGTAGAACTGCACATTTAATCACAGCCTCCTGCCATGACTTTGGTGAATGATTTGTCCAAACATTAAAAAGAGGATTATAGCTTATTGAATCAGAAGAGGACCCTCAGCAAAAGAAACTGGCCAGCTATTTACACACTGAAATGCTCCAAACAGCAGTACTGGCCAAGTACCATCTGGTTTAGGGTTTTGGATGAAACATTAATTTTCAACTAGATTTCCAAACATCAGGCCTTTGAGGGTTCATTTATAAACCACATGTGAAACAAGCTGTCAGCAGACAATGAGCTGTCCTGGGTGAGTGTGCAGCAGCAAACTCCCACTGTCACCAGAGTCTGCTCCCTCTTCTAGGACAATTGACTTCAGAGCTGACACAGACACATTTAAAGACCATCAAGGCAAGAAAAGGCATAGAGCTTAGCCACAATTTATTTTAATCAACCTGTTAGAGATCATCTTGTATTACCATTTATTGCTCTTTTTCTTCCCTCTAGTTTATTCCTTAACTGTTTTATTATCAACACTAATGTCTGAGTGATCAATCTTGTCACGTTTACAGACAGTATTCCTAGTGGGAAAGACAAGAAGGAATGTCCTGCTCTCCTGAAGAGGCTCCAGCCTTTGCTGTTCAGACGGTCGAGAACCACCATGTGAAAAAAAGAATTAAAGAAAATCCATGGTGAACACAGTATCCAGCTCAAGAGAATTTTGCTGCCTCCCAAATTAATGTGTGCTGGTTTAAATCAATGACCTCAGATGCTCCAACATCCTGCACAGGTTCAACTTCATGAACTTTGAGCAATCCCATTGTAGTGCACAATGTTAACCACTTATTTAACATTTTTCAGATCACTTTCATGTATAAATACACCATTATAGGCTGCATTAATTAGGTCTGCTGAGGATTCTAATCCAAGAAATTCTGCAAACATTAGAAGCAAAGAAACAAGAATTTTGTTGCAACTAAGCATGTTTTCAGGTAATATAGATAGACATTCATCATGGGAAAAGTGCAACAGCTCAGACCCTAAGAAGAACAGATGATGGATCAGATGTATACAGGAACTAGAAAAGGGGTGAAACAAGATGGCACAGAAAAAATCTCAGCATGGAATACAGGGGGAAGGGGAGGGGAGGGAGATATCAAGCATCCCATGTATGTACTGGGTATAGTAATGATCTTTAAGGATATGCATCTCCTCCTTCCACAACAGATTTTGGAGATTTTTGATGTAGGTACCCAGTGTGTGGTACTGGGGAGTGGGGCTGTGGCCCAGCCTGATCCCCAGTGGGTACAGCTGTGAGCTGCAGGTGAGCAGCATTGACAGCAATGAGCCATGGAGTGCCCAGGTGTGCTGAGCAAGCACCAAAGGGAACAGAGGGCACACAGGTGCAGTGCATGAACCATGAGGGTATCAAAGGTTGGGCTAAAGAGCAGGAAGAGCAGATGTTTGCAGCCTTCTGAGGTGGCATAATGTTGCTCTGTATGGGCAGACCCCTGAAGCCTTCTGATGTGGTAAGGTGTTACTCTGGTGGGTTGAAGCTTTCTGAAACTGTATGGTGATACTCTGTCATGGCTGTCTCCACCATGATCTATGCTGTGGTGTGTGCTGCAACATTTTGGTCAAAAAAATAAAGCCAAAGGCTGTTATTTTTATCTTTATTTTATGGATGAGGAAATCAAGGTACAGTGGGATGCTCAGGAACATTTGAAGTGGCAGCCAGAGAACGTGCACTACCCCTTCACTATATCTGAAATTGATCTGCTCTTGTCTAAAATCAAGCTAGGTATTATTCTGTGATGCTAACCTAAGGAAGACATCTAGAAGGCTAAGCACTAGCATCCTCCAATAGGAGCAAATCATGGTGAGGAAAAAGAAACATCCCTGGGATTGAATAAAAGAAATCAAATAGACTGCAACAAAGGAAGAACTAGGTCTAAAATTCTAGGAAAATGAGCTTTACAAGCCTTTCTAACATTTCCTATTAAAAGTCCTGATAAATAGAACACCTTCTGTGAGGAATATAATTTCAGGCAAAGCAGTACATAATGCAGACATATTATGTAATATATACTTCTTATGCTTAATGCTTATGAGTCGGTAATTTCTAAAAAGATCCCCAGCCCTAATTCCTACCCAACCTGGAGGAAGTCCTCAATCTGCTTTCTTCTTCTGTGCTTGCATTTACTTTCCATGACCTTTTGAGCCTTGTGAAAAGCACTTTGTTAAAGTTACATAATCAGTTACTCCACCTTTAGGAGCTGGGAATGGGTTTTATGATTCCAGTGATTGTAAAACACCGTAGCCTCCAGAGGGTTCCCTCTCTCATACCTAGTCTGCCATGCATTACCATTTTCATCACAGCACTGGAAAGCAAAGAGCATCAAAGGGATTATCATCAAGACCATCCAGGAAACAAAAGAGAGAAGTGTGTCCAGGGTCAGTTATATAAAACATTGTTTAAATAATCTTGCATAATGTAAAATACTATAAAAAATTTTTGTTCTCCTTCCAGAAGCTCAGATAAGTTTTGAGGGAGTTAACACTGCTTCCATACTCATCTACTTGGACATTCAGCTCAGATACTGTGTGACAGAATTTAGCTGGGACTCACACAGTGCAGGAGCTGGGGCAGCTCTGCTCCAGCCTTTGGTTAAATTTTTTGTGCTCCAAGCTATGCATGATAAGCTATGGATAATTTACCAAGCTCATTTTTTCAGTTATTTCTTCATAGCTGGTCTTCGTTACTCAGCAGGCAACCATTTTGCATAGGCTAAACCTCACTCTGTACTATAATGAATCCTAAATAGCTTGGGGGTGGGGGATCTTCAATAAAAAGTATCATGGTATATATTCAATCATAGCAAAGAACTGCAATATTTATATATATACACACACATGTAACTTTAGTGGTAGCTTCTGCTCACATGCTTCCAGGAGAAATAAATGACTGATTGACTATATTTTTGCCACACACAGAGGAATATTTGTCCTAATTGGAAAATATGAGTTGATGCTTAAGGGTTCACACTATGGAAACCTGGGGCTTGTGCAGTAAAGCCTTTAGAGTGTGTTTGGCCCCACTGCAGGAATACCTTTTATTCTAATCATCATACAGCACTCCAAGGCAAAAGCCAGAGATCCTTCTCAAATGAGCATATAAATTTTCCACTGAAACTCATTTATAATTAGTTTTTAACAGGAGCAATTTTTTTCAGCTACATTCTTTCTAATTTGTACTATAGATGGAAGTACTTTTTCATGTAAATTAACTTAACCTACCCAGAAATACCCTGCCATAGACTTTCCTTCTTAAATTGTTTGAAAAATTTTAATCAAAAAATGTTTAAATCAACAGAGAAATGAGCAAATAAAGAGCATCTAAAGGATGGAACTAACTCCTCAGCCACATTTTTTGCTCAATTTTCCTTGTTTTCGTCCTTCATAGGCTAATTCTACAAGCCTAATTGTTTAGCTCTTACTTTCTCACCCAAAAGAGGAGAAATAGCAGTAAATGTGCCTTGGAAAGAACACAGCACTGCCTAAAACAGTGCAAACTGATCCTTCCTAATAATCAAAATATGGACCAGCATTAAACTATTCTGGTTCAGGTAGTGTAACATTTACTGAATTATTTATTGAAGCAATTCTCAAACAAGCAGAAAATCCAAGCTGGCTTCCTTCTGCATCCTGCTTATTGTCATTTAAACTCTTCTCACAGGAGAGAGATGATCTGCACATCTATTTTGCTCTCCTAAATAACCTAAATACCATGATAAAGATTTCAAATATTCAGATACGTCAGGTACTCATACATACCAATTCTTCAAGGACAGAAAAACTGCAAGTCAGTACAGAATTCTTAGTAGGTCTACATGTGGTCATTTACAACCTCTTCAAAAAAACAAATCATTTCATAATTAGACATTAGTAGCACACTAAGTGCCAAAACTGTGTTTCTGTGCAGGTCAATCTGCATGTGATAGCCTGGCAAACTACTGTCCAACACTTACGTGGAAATATCAAAATTATTCCCTTATGCCCATCAATACTATTTTTGTTTTGCTAGCATTCTAATAAAATACAGGGTATCTGCATGGTACTCACTTTACAAGAAACAAAATGAAAATGATGTTGTCTACCAAAACTGTACCTCTCCAGAAGCTTATGGTTTTGGTCAGTGTATGTAAGGGGCCTCTGAGAAGGCTGCACTCTGTTTTCCCTGTAGTATAAAACAGCAAATCAGTAAAAAAAGCCCAGTAAATCCATAAACATTTCATGTTCTTATTGTGTACGTAGGGTGGAGCTGTTACTGTGGTCTTCTAGGGCTAATAAAAATCCTCGAGTATGAGAGTCATTTATGATTAATTAGCCTCTCTACTATTGTTTTTCTGCTTGGTTTCTAGAACACAGCATTCGTTAGGAAATGGATGACTAGCTGCAAATATTGTGAATGTGTGCTGGGGGAATATTTGAACATTTCTTCAAATTTGTTTGAAGATTTTTATGCTGCTACCCATCTCCATACTGTCTGAGCACAAAATTCTCAAAAGAGAATTTTCATTTTACTGTGTTTGCAATTCTTCCCAAGTTTGTTTCCCATACAGATGAGGCACTTTAATTTCATTAATGCAAAAAGTCAGTATTTAGCTTAAGCTAGCTAAAAACCATGTCAATTGCAAACTTTTAATTTTATATTAGTTACTAATTCTGCAGTCAGCACAGAGCTGAATATTTGTAGTTCATGCAGTAGTGTCATGATTCCCAAACAGCCAGCACAGTGGAACCTGAATATTAGTTTAATCATTTTTATTGTTTAAGCTTTTTAAAAATTATACATTTGTAAGATAGTTTATTAGGAACTAATCAATAGAACCATTTAGATAGCTGACAAACCAGGAATTTATAGCAAACCACCAATGACACCTTGTGTAGTTTTTGAGTCCTCATTGGATAATTCTTACTTTAACCAACACCCCAAAATTTTATGTCACTTCTGGGTTACAGTCAAATTATTAAGCAGGGAAAATATTAATATAAGAGGTCAGTTACAGGGCACATGTAACAGTTTCCAGATATCAAGTAATAAACTGAATGCCCATATTGAACCACTCAGGAAAAATCAATAGTTTTTGCAAATATGTAAAAGTAACTTCAAATTAGAATTTTAAAGGCAGCTAAAACGGGTTTCAGCTGCCTCAGCACAAACCCCCAGTGCCATTCTGGATCTCCTCAGGTATCTGAGGCATCCATGAAAGTTGGCAGATATAACCTGGGACCCAGGAGGAACTTGCATCCTTTTGATGGAGGCAGATGGGAACACCCTTTGAAGGTCTAAATTAGTGAAAATGGCAACTGAACCTCATTTCATCATCTTAGATAACAAGCAGTGGCAAAAATTGCCAGTTTTTCAAATCATTAGTGAGAAAAAAAATCTTTACCATAATTAAAATTATCTTGGCAAATTCTAAATACAAAGTTCAATTTTAATATATAAAAACCATGCCAGCACTTCTCTTCTTGCCACAGTCAAAAATGCATCACCATGAGGAGAGTGTAGCCTCTGTGCTTTTTAACTCTCTTAACTTTTTCCTTCCTTTCATTGCTACCTGAAATAGAATCATACCTGAATTACTCAGACTACAAGCTGAGAGGGTATAATGTGTTGAGTAGTCACATTTTTAGAAACCAGTCTTGAAAATGTGTATGCACATTAAATGACTGAAGAACATCTTTCTTAACACTTCAATATATGCAAACATCTGAAATTATTCTTCACAAGATCCTTTCAGGTTGGTACATTAGATCATGTCTTTTCTTTATGCAAATTAGTTATCACATCTGAAATACATTTTCAAATAGTTTGAAAGTTGACAGAGCACTAAACTGTACTTAGCACAGAGGAGCAGCTCCAGGATGTGATACCACAGGAAACCACTGACCTAGGCAAATGCTGAAGGATGCAAAGATCAGCGTGCTAAATATGTCCTTCCATTGGTGTGTAAAGGAAAGTGAAAGGAAATAGAGATGGGTTCCTGGGAGACCTTTCAGAAATCTGGAGCTGTTCAAAGCATAGGCGTTCAGGAGGGGAATTGCCACAGGAAGCCGCTGCCTACAAAATGTACCAAATGTTATTGAGTAGTGTGTATCACAAACTATATAAATGTTAGACATACCCAGATGTGTGTAGGGGAACCTTTTCTGACAAATTCAAAGCCAAAGTCAATTATTTGTTTATTTAGATTTGTTGGTTTAATATGTGTAGTAAACCAAGACAGTACTCAGAACTGAATTTGAACTCACCTCCCAAAAAACTCAGTGCACGACAAGCTTGAGGTTGCTCAAGTTCATTCATCCCTAAATGAAGAGAAATTTATAAAGGAAATTTATAAAGTAATTTATAAAATGATTCTGTGATCCAAGGAGCACTCCTACTCATTTACACAAGGGCTCTATTGCATTGACTAACTGTCACAGTAATTAAATTGCTACAGTACATAAAAACAGCCCCTCTGAAGACGGTGAGTTATATTCCCACTCCCTGGTTATTTCTCAGTAGTAAAGGACTTTTGCCAGCATCCTTTTGTTACAGCCTAAGTTAAATATAACAGCAGAAGGGGTTCCACAAGAAAGGCTGTGGAGAGGAAGCAAGTCTTACAGAGGTCCTAATCGTGGGTGCTGCTCCATTTTGCCTCCTTCTGCTGCCCTGTCCTTTGACCATTGGGAACAGAGGGATTTCCTGCCCCTGAAGTAACATGCAGTGCATCCTCTTCTACAGCTTTCCTGGGACTCACCCTCCTGACAAATGATAGGTCTCTTTTTCCAGTGAGCTCCTGCTGTTGCCTCTGCAACGTGCTCTGGGAAGAGGTGAAGTATTTTTAACAAACTTGCACAACAGCTACAATGGACAGTCAGGAAACAGAAAATTATAATTTGCTCTTGTAAGGAATTGTAAGCACTTTGATGATCTTGCTGCCCTGATTTAAACTCATTGCTACAAAGAGAGAATCCTGCCAGCTATAAAGGACTTTGATTTCATTTTTTCATGCACTTATCATGACCTCATTTTGTAAAGTGCCAAGTGGATTTGTTCATTCATAACCCATCTTGATGCAGTGGATGGCAGCAGGAGGTGATTTTGGGGTGGAGGGGTTAGTTTTAGTACATTTGATTAGTATAATAGGACATAATGTTCCATTCTATCCCTTTTTACTTTCAATATTTTAATTCATTCTATGAGAAAAAATTCAATGGCAATCTGTCAAGGACTGCAATTATGTTTTAAATCAGGATGAAGAAAAGCGTGTGTGTATTTGTGAGCAAGGGGAATCATTTACATAATAACTCATGGAAATGATAACCCTCAGATGTAGCCTTCACACCCCATACTCTATCGCTTGGCTTTAATTTTAAGATGGCTGCTTCTTTCAGTGCAGTACACTTAAAAATATAGAAATTTTAATCCTGCATTTTTTTGGGCAGCTATCAGACAGCAAATGCTGCTACCACTTTGTGCTTAAAAATTTGCACTGCTATCAGCTGCCATCTGGCAAGGTCTCCCAAACAGAGGGTGGTTGAAATCCCCCAGAGAAAACCCATGCTTATGACTAATGGTGGTTTTTCTAGGCTTATCTTGTCTTCATCAACTGGAACCATTGGTCTGTGGTGGAATCTGCTAATGAACACAAAAATTAGAGGGTTTGGGGTTTTTTTCTACCTACTAATAATCTTATCCAAATATTAAACTTTTAGAAAGGCATAAATAAAAAATGTATTTTAATATGAAAAATGTAAATGCTTCAAAATCAAATGTTTTACTTTAATAAGACAAAATTATTTTATTTGTAAACTAAAATAGATTTTAAACTAGATTTTCTCTTTTTTAATTTGGCAGCTGTATCAGGTGTCAAATGAGAAATGAAAAGTGAAAGAGAAATCAAGAATAATTTTTAAAATTTAGAGAAATGTAAAAAACAATAATGTATCAAGATCTACAAGTTCTAGATACAAATAAAAATGAAAGTTTTTTATAGTTTTCCATTTTTGGAAAGGTCCTACCTAAAAGCACTTTTTGGGTCTACCTTAAAAACAATTTATCTCATGAAGTTAAAAATGCTTTTTTCTTCTCCTTTTTAGTACATAACATCTAGTTTGACAGGAGAAAAATCAGAAATTATGTGACATGCATTCCTTTTCCTTTCCAAATACTGAAGGCAGGATGGTTCTTGGTAGCCCTTTCAATAGTGGGAATCCACTTAGAAAAGAAGGGGAAAGTATAAAGTTATGATTTATGCAAATGCTTTCCTTAAAACAAGGGTGTCTTATACCTCATTAGAATCACCACAATGGCTTTTTTCTGTGCCTCAAAACTTCTTCCTATTTTCTAAGGTCCTATTCAAGGTCCACTACATTCCTCAGCCTTCATCTTCATACACAGTTGGACTCCATGAGCTTACAGCTCTCTTCCAACACAAACAATTCTATGATTCTGTGATCCAAGGGACCATGTCTGACTCATTCTGAACATTACTGAAAAGAAAGCTTTCCCCAGTGCAGTGTCTTGGCATCAGAGGATACCAAATATCGTGCTTATAAAGCCCATTTGATCTGGAATAGCTGCTGTCTTCAAAGAAAAGACAGCTAGAAATTATGGCATTAGTGGCATAGTAGTTTTTGTTTTTCAGCTGGGCAGACTATTTGCCACTCTAAGATAAATTGGACTATAGACTTCAGCCTAGATTTTGACAGGTAGTGTTATTTTATGAGACTTTCCACAGTTCTGCTGAAAAGGCTGCTCAATATTCTGAGTAACCAACCCTGCCTTCTGACAGCTCAAAAATTCACCACTTCAGTTTATGTTAAAATAATTTTTGCAATGGTAATCATGAGCACTGAGGAAAATTAGGTTTATCATTAACTAATCACACCCTTGAGAGGCTGTGGGCACACAGCTGGCGCTCAGCTGGCTTCAAAGAGCTGAAATGTAACTATTGCAGAGAAACCATACCTCTTGTCTTTGAGTATAAATTAAAACTAAAATAGCAACCTTTTTTTTTTCAGATTTATTTTTCATATATGTGCAAAGCTGCATACCCATACTGACTAAATATGGAAGATAGTCCATATCCCTGTATTAATACATCATGCCAATAACACAAGAGCAAATTAATCGATGTCATTGAAATGTTTTGGGGTTTGCTTTTCTCTGTTTAGTGAGAAGAGAGGATAACTGATGTCTGCAATATTCTTACAAACAAAAAAAGTGTGTCTTTTGTATCAGGATGAAATGCCCAGCAGAGCACCACATGTCACAGCCCCAGTGAGAGATGTACCTGCTGGCATCTGCACTTGGGACAGCTGGGCAGTTCCAGAGCTCAGCCACGAAGGAAACTTCCAGAGCAGCTCCCTCCAGCCAGGATGGGGAGCGAGAAATGGCTGTGCCACAGAAGCTGTGCTGCCCCTCTGAAGCTCCAGCATAGCCCTGGGGGAAGCAGGCACCTTTCTCTGAACACTCCTGTGTCCCACAAGAAACCTCCTCCTGTCCCCTGCAATATTTCTCCATTCACCAGATCCTCCCAGCTACGAGCTCAGGTGTCCAACAGGAGCAGAGTGCCCTGGAGATGTGCTGCTTGTCAGGCTAGAAAAGTCTGTTCTGCCTCCTCAGGTGTAGGTAACGGGGCAGTCTCTTTTCCCTGGAATCTGCACGCTACACAGTACCCACTTTGCTCCTGGTTGTCCTGGGGAGCCCAATTTACTACTGTTTTTAAAGAGAGATCAGTGTGGGCCACCAGGGGTGGGTGATGATAAGGAGAAGGTGACTATTCTTAGCTTCACAGTAATTTTAGTTTCTTAAACTTAACTAAATTTTCAGGAAGGTTTACCCACCAGAATATACATTGAAAATGAACACTGGAAGTTCACATTCCAGCGGCAAATGGGAAATGGCAATGGGAAAGTCCTGGTTAACAGTCCAAATGATCCATGGGATTTGTGCAGCTCTGCTGGTGGTCCTGTTCAGCCTGCTGGAGTCCATCTTTTCCAACACAGAACAACACAGTATTGTTAATAATTGCCTGTTCTGAAATTGCAATAAGGCCGCTGAGGGGGATTCGATTTATCAAGAGATAATCATCTGGAAGGGAATAAAGACACCTATCTGCCTTCTGCTGTCAAAATTTAATATAATCATTAGTAACAATATCCTCCCCCCACCTGACATAATGCTTACTTAGTAATTTAATTACCCAGGTAATCTTCACACAGAGTTTGTTTTTACCTCTAACTGGATGCCTAATAGAGCTTGCACTACTGTGTTTCACAAACACCCCAAAGCAGCACTCTCTTTGCACTGTAAAGTTCCAGCAGAGGCAGAGTGCCACGCTTTCCTTAACTGTGGAAACATCTATCTCACATCAAAATGGCTTTGGTCAAGAAACACTGCCTGGCTACTCATTTAGGTTGTGTTCAGCAAGATATTTAGACTCATGCCCAACGTTCAAGCCTTTGAAAAGTCCTACAGATCCTCCCCTAGTGGGCTAGTAAAGATTAACTCAGTGCTTCAAAGATGCACTCAGAGCTCTCAACTGCTGAATTAGGAATTTGTTTTCTTAAGGTTCTGCCTTTTGGATCAGTAATGTTGCATGTTGTTGCTGGGTGAGGGTGTTTCTCTGGTGATGCATAGGTGAAATGAGGACCTGCAGATGTTCCTGATGCCAGGGATATACATCTTAATATTTTGTCATTGAAAATAATAAAAACTAAATCTTAATTGCAGCACTTAGATCCTGATCCTCTTATATTCTCATTTCTGCTAGTGTGTCAAAATCTGACCCTTCAAGAGGAACAAGTGCCTTAACAGAAAACAGTGTTGGACTGATGAACAAACCAATTGTATTCAAAAATTTCCCAATTCAACATAAAGATTGCCTAGAAATGATCATTTTTCCAGTCACATTTCCAGTCACAGCAAGTTTTTACAGTGTAAATTGCTTATTTGCTTCCTCTGCTACATCAGAACATAAGCTTCTCCTTTTTTGCAGTGTTGTGGCCATTACCTTCAAACAAAAGACTGCTTTTGCACAATATCAATTTGTATGCTAATAATATTGCTTGCAATTGTACCTATGCTAACACACAAGACCAGGTTATAGCCAATTCCCATTTCTTCTCTTTTAAGATACTTGAAGAGTGATAGTTCTAAAGATTATGGACTTTCTTCTCATTTCCTCTTCTCAGCATTACCAAAGTCTATTACAGAGCTGCTTCATCTCATATTAAAAGCTGTTCAAAAACCTCAGAGACTCCTTGCACATACTCACGATTTTTACATGAGAAAAACAGTGTTTGCTTTAGGCAAACATATGTTTCCTGTTTATTAGTGCAAGCTTTTAGCATGTTTGCTTCATCCTGAATAAAATGCTGACAGAGTGTTTTAGAGTTCAACCTATTAGCGACCCCAGTGATGGGGCTTCTGTCTTTGGTTGTGTCAAGATAGCTCAGAAAACACCATGGATGCTTTCATGGATAAACCATGGGAAGCTGTCCAAACTTTACTCTGGATACAAATATCCCAGCACTGTCCTGGAAATTGCAAAACTATGTCTGTTCTCTACAGGAAGAATCTATTTCAGAAGATGAAGAGCTACTGAAAGGATTTGCTTAAATAGGAACTTGAATTATAAATCATTTGAACATGAGATGTAAAGCTGGAAGGTGTTGTGGAGCTAGAATTAACTTTTGGAGCAGGGTTTCCAACAGTGTAATACTAGCGAAAATTCACCTGTAGAAGTTAGAAAGCAGTCACATAGAATAAAATTTTCTCAGGAAGGTGAAATTGTTCTTGTACAAGTGGTGACTTTGTACAAGCTTTGGACAGCATTCACAATCACGGCCTATAAATTAGCAAGAACCCAAATTATCCTTTTTCTGGATTATATTCCTAAGTTTCTACAGCACCAGTCTTCCAGGTCCTCCTCCTTTGACTCCCTATCATTCATCTGGCTTCATTTCTGTGGCAAAATCATGCCCATTAGCCAAATTCTAGATTTAAAATATGTCTACTTTCTTAATAAAAAGTATTTTTATTTGTATATGTATATGATTGAAGATTTCTCTCTCTCTGATTTCCACCAAGTTGTTGAACACTGAGCATTGACTTGGCTGAATCTGCAGTTGTAAGATGCAAGAAACAACCACAGTAAGAGACACAATGCTGAGGATCCATAATTCACTTGTTCTGTGACTTCTGCTTCAGAAGATCTGTAACCTATGCCCATAGCCTGAATGTGTGTTGGTAGAAGTAGCACACAAATGCACCATCTGAAAGGATCCCATTTCTCTGAACCTGCTCTTAAATGTGGGAACAAAGCCACACTAAATAAACTTGATCAGATTTGTTTCAAAAGCACACTCCAGATCCAAGTTAAAATAATAATGTGGATGCAGACTTTGCAACCAAGATGTGGTTAGGTTTGGGGAGCCGGGCAGAATTCAAATGCTGTCCCTCTCATTTTCTAGCCAGCAGTCAGTCATACATACTCCGTGTCTGCTCCACTTATTTTATTTATCAGCCCTCCACTCAGCACAGTCTGCAGACTGAAATGAGTGAAATCTTATTTAGTTGCTGAAGGACTTAACTATTTAACTTGGGAAAAAAGAGCATATTGGTACCAATCTAGTACTTTATGAGGAGGAATGAGATGCAAAGAAACTAGTAACAGAAAGAACAGGTAGGAACATATAGAAAAAATGAAATGCATCATATTTACATAGAGAGATTGCACTGCTGAACAGGAAATCATAAACAACTCTTCTCTTGATAAAACTGACAAAACATTTTGGGTTAATTTCTTCCAAGTAAAAAAAAACTGACTGAAAATACATTTTGTATTCTTTGCATTCTTATCTAACACACCCCTGAAAGGCATCAAAATAAAAATGTTAGTGGTCAAAGCCAAACACAAAGTCTCTTCTTTAAAATTTCCCATTTTTAGTTAGCTGAAAAAATCCATTTTTAGTTAGCTGAAAAAAATGAAAACAAGAAAAAAATTAAAACTTTTTAAAAAGAGCCTCTGGGGGTTTTGCAGCTGTAATCACATAAAAAACTGTGATTAAGAAATTACATGTTTGAGGCTGAAAATGCAAAGGCTTCATATTTGCCTAAATCATAACATCAAATGACATTGCAGTGTTCTTGCTATTTTATGCAGTACTTATGTTACTGAGTCAGTTTTTCCCATCTTTTTTCTTTCTCTAATTTTTAGCAGCCTTTTATTTCCTGCTCTTGCTTTGTAAGGTAAAACTTTCATCGCTTTCTTCTGAAAGGAGACTGCAAGATGTTCCTAGTAATCGAGTGTAATGGGCCATGTTCTTTGAACATTTAGAGACAGAACTAGCACAAAAAGAAATAAAAAGCAATGGCAGAAAAGGCTGATCATCCTCCGCCAAACAGTGGATGAGTCAGCTGGGACCTGTGAAATACTCTCCAAAGCCACAATCAGCAATGTCCAAAGGAGGGAACACCAAGAACCAGAGCAAAGGCAGAACCTGCTTCCTTGGGTGGTCAAATATATCCAGGTGACTCCTTTCAGTTTCAGGAAATTGAAAGCAGTGTGAAACAACACAGTCAGAATTTTAACTTCTTTCCTCTTCTTTTGTACCACAGTAGCACAAATACATTCCCCAACTTATCCAGCCACCATGCTTGAAATCTAACCTCTAAGGTTTTGGCCCATTTTTAAAGTACTGGATTATTGATTCAGTAGGCCTCAAGATTTTCAGAGTCTGTTTTCTTTGAGGAAAGTGATCTCTGGTCCTGAAAGTGAAAGTTTGGTTACCCTGGATCTAAAAGGGAAGGTTTGTTTAGGAAACTTAGTGTGCAAACATCTCACAAACAGAGTGGAAAAAACAAAAGCAGCAATTAACTGCTAAATGCAGTCCTGCTCTCTGCTTAACAGCAGAACTCTTCCCTGACTCTTTCTGTGCTTGCCACTCCTTCCACATGCACTCCAGGTGAGAGCCATGGAGATCTGGTCCTTGAAGTCACAATTTTATTGGTCCCTTGCTTCTGTCCTTCTGGAACAGAAATATAACTAGTACTCTTGCTCCACATTTAATTTTTGGATACGAACTCACATTTCTGGGAGGACTCTGGTGTAAGATATCTTTTAGGCTCTCAATTTATTTCTATCAAATGTTACAAAGCAATCTCAGTGTTTTGTCAACTGTAGATGGCACAAAACAAGCTCAGTAAAATATTGCGCTGTTCAGGCATGCTGAAAGACTCTGATCCTCCATTCTTTCGTTTACACAGACATCACATAAATGAAGAGTTAAAGGACATTCTGAGCAAGCCTGTCTTGGGACTTCAGATATCATAAAACTGACACAGAACTTCTTTAAGCATGGCCTTTTTTGCTAAATAACTTCTTTTTTTTCAATTTATAGGTAATATACATGCCAAGTTTAAAAAAAAAACAAGGCTGATATGAATTTTTATAGTAATATGTATTTATTTATATTTTATACATACATTTGGTACTCTGCAAGCATAGATAAGGAGTACTCTGGAAGCACATCATTAAATTGGTGGGGCTAAGTTTATATTCTGGATCTATTTTAAACGCTGTCAGGGAAGTTCTGTGCTTATGACCACATTGGCAGGTAAAAGTTTTTGGGTTTGATTTTTTTTAATTCTTATCACCTACAGCATTGTTGTCTTTATTTTATTACTCAGGGACATCAGTAGGAATTAAACCATGCTTCCTTGTTTTCGTGTCAAGTATGAAATCATAACTCACCTCAGGGCCTGGCAAGGTCATGGAGCAGATTCCCCTGGAAGTGCTGAGGCATGTGAAAATAAAGAGGTGGTTGATGCCAGCAAACATGGCTTCACTAAGGGCAAATCTTGCCTGAAAACGTTGGTCACCCTGCATGACAGGGTTACAGCAGTGGTGGATGAGGGAAGAGGAACTGACATCATCTACCTGGACTTGTGCAAAGCATTTGACACTGTCCCACAGATCACCCTTGTCTCTAAGCTGGAGAGACATGCATCTGATGGAGCACTGGGCGGAGCACTCAGGGGATGAAGGATGGACAGATGGTCACACTCAGAGTTGTGACAGCAGCTTGATGTCCAAATAGAAACCAGTGACAAGTGGTGTTCCCCAGACACCAGTATTAGGACCAGCAATTTTTAACATTTTTGTCAGAGACATGGAGAGTGGGACCAAGGGAACCCTGAGCACATTTGCCAATGACACCAAGCTGTGTGGTTTGGTTGACATGCTGGAGGGCAGGGATGCCAGCCAGAGGGACCTTGACAGCCTGGAGAGGTGGCTCTGTGCAAACCTACTGCAGTTCAACAAGGCCAAGGGGAAGTCCTGCAGGAATGCAGCTCAGGGATCAGGCAGTGCAGCGCAGCACATCTGTCAGGGCAAAAGATGCTCTTTGCAGGGTGTTTGGCTTGAAGCAGAGCTCCCTCCTAGGAGCACATCTTCCTGTGAGCACAGTGAGACTTTACTGGGAGCAGTGCTGGCTTCTGTCCTATCACCTGAGGTGGGTGACTCCCACACCTCTCCAGCTGTCCCAGTCATAGCTGAATTCCTACAGTTCTTGCTAGCACAGGTTTGTCTGTGCACACCATCCCATTGGTAACCAGCATCAGAGAGCACATATTACCCATGGGCATGGGAAGGTGCACATGATTAGAAGTGCTGAGCACCTCTGTGTCCCATGTCTCCAGCACAGAGAGTCCAATGACTGAAAGTCTTTAATAGGCTGGGCCTGAAATATAACACTTTCTAGAATATCAAGCTTAAAACTAGTTTATTTGTTGGGGTTAGCAGCTGGAGGACCCTTTTACTCTATCCCTCTCAAGTTCTCTCTTCTAGCCTTAAGCTTTTTGTTGTAATACTGAAGGATCATGATTACAGTCTCTGACACAGCCTTAGCCTCTAATCACCACCTAAAATGCTGTGTGGTTGAAGAGGTGCAGGGTCAGTACAGTAGGCACAGACCTCACTGAAAGAACAAGATGACACAGAACATATTGCTTTTATTATACCTCTTATTAACTTGACTCAGTCACCTCCAGCTCCTTTTCCAAGACAAAATTTCCCGTAGTTACAGTTTCCTCAAGTAATGTCAAACTGATGGCAAATTGTGTAAATACATGTTGGTGATTGAAACCTGTGAAAATTGGTCCTTAATATGAAGATTTCACATCATAGGAAATAATTTTTAAAAATCCACTCAAAGAATTCACAGAATCAGAATCTATTAGTTTCTTTCACTGAGTTTGTAGCTAATCAAGTGAATATCAGGCATACGCTAGGTCTTTGGTCTGAGGGCTAAAGAAATGTGCAATGAAGACTTTCTCTTTGAAAAATCATTTTAATCACTTTAATGTTTAACACTGCATTTTTGAGGGCCATGTATGTTATGCAGTCAGCCTCAATGATAAAGAATGAAGGTCAAGAAAGTAACTTTCTTGCTAAGTATCAAAAAGAACTATATTAAAAGAGAAAGGTGAGGAGGAAAAAAGGAGTTCATAACTCTGAAAAGAGAAGGAAAGAACAAGGCTAAAAGAGTAATAGACTTTTCCCTTTTTCTGCAACCTCTGTGTGTGTGTCTCTGTGTGTGTGCATATCTACCAAAAGACTTGTCAGGAAGCCACTGACACTTTTGAGACCATGGGATGAGTCTAGTGACAGAGGGGACAGAAAGATAAAACACACCTAAAAAGTGCACCAAAACTATCCAAGGGGACTGGGATATAAGCCAGAAACAGACATAAGTGACCTGAGAGAATGGATAAATATTGAAGAAAAATAGGTTAATGTCAAAATGGGTTAGCATCAAATTAATTTGAAAAAGTTTCAGAAGTTGAAAGGAGTAATTCCAGACCTCTCAAATCAGTGGAAAAGTGATGGAGGCACAGAGAAAGGAGATAAAAGGATTTAGGAATAATTCAATCTGAGGAGATTTTCTCAGGTCACTCTGCTTAGTATTTTGTTCTGTCTTACAGGCTATTGGTTTTTTGTTGGAGTTTTTCTTTTTCCAAAAGTCTCTGTCCTCTTCTCTTTTCTGTTACAAACTTAAGCAAATTTGTCTAACAGCAAGGTCTTCCTTGGACAACACACACAAGGGATGTGGGTACATGAGGATGCAAGTCTTGTACAGAACTGTGCTGTGCAGCCCTTCCTCTGCACAGATGTGCATGACACAGCATCAAAAGAAAGAGAAAAAGAAAGAGTAAATGCTAACCTTCCTTTCAGAAGTCCTTCGTGTCTATCGTTACCTGCAGTTTTATTAACGAGTGTAACTGGCTGTATTCAAACACAATGCTGTAAAATTTAATGGGGCAAACGTAGTGAGCCTTAGCTGGAGCTGTTTCCAGTCATGTATAATTACATGAAGCTCATACTTCAATAATTAGTGTGGCAAAATTAAATTATTTTGCAATTAGAGAAGCTCTCATTTCACCTTTCCTGTCATGGATCCTCATTTAATTTAGATTTTTATTTACTGACAGTCCCACTCCATTAGATAAGGCATTCCCTCACCCACCAAGACATTTTAAAATGAGGCAATATAGCCAAGAAAACCTAAGAAAATGTGGATTGTCTTGGGAATGTTTGGTTCAGTTTTTCTAATCAGTAGATCAGTAGAAGAGCCAAGTGATAGAAGCAGCTGCTATTGGTGAAAAGCAGAATCCTTCTTAAGGCTGTCAAGGCCCACAGCAGTCCCAGGCACTCACCAAACTCCCATCAGAATGTATTGCCTCCTTCTCACACCACAGCCAGGAACTCCTTGCTCCTTTATCCAGAGCCCAGGCTTTAAGTGAAGACACAGGATAGTAATCAACACTTCCTCGGATAGCAGAGCAGATACCTGCTGTGTCATATTGGAAGACATGGAAAATGTGCTCTGTGCAGCTGCACGGCGAGTCTCCCATGCGGTGGCCATTGGCTCTCTCTGGCTGAGCAGGAGCACGCGGTGGCTGTGGCACACGGTGGCTGTGGCACGCGGTGGTTGTGGCACTTGGTGGCTATGGCACATGGTGGCTGTGGCACCTGGCGGTTGTGGCATATGGTGGTTGTGGCACCTGGCGGCTGTGGCACGTGCTGGCTGTGGCACACGGTGGCTGTGGTACAAGGTGGCTGTGGTACAAGGTGGCTGCGGTGCACAGTGGCTGTGGCACGCGGTGGCTGTGGCACCTGGTGGCCATGGCACGCGGTGGCTGTGGCACCTGGCGGCTGTGGCACACAGTGGCTGTGGCACATGGTGGCCATGGCACACGGTGGCTGTGGCACATGGCAGCAGTGGCACACGGTGGCTGTGGCACATGGCAGCTGTGGCACACGGTGGCTGTGGTACATGGCGGCTGTGGCACCTGGTGGCCGTGGCACACGGTGGCTGTGGCACACAGTGGCTGTGGCACAGGCTGACACAGCCACTACCACGGGCTTCTCCTCACCCCAGCTCTCAGGAGCATCTTCATCACCAGCATCCCTTCCACTGCCAAAATGTCACCACACTCCGGGATATGCTCCTGCCTTCCCAGCACTGCCACTGCTCTTCTGCCAGCCTGGGAACATCTTTCCCAGCTCTCTCTGACCTTTCCAGCCAGTACCTATTTTCCTAACCTATCTCTACAAAGTAACACGAGATAAATAACTGTCATATTTCATGCCAGCTAACATTTAACATTCTTCTTTTCTTCTCCAAGACATTAAACATAGAATTAGAAAGTCCAAATAGCACTTGAAATATTTCCCAAACAGGAGTGGAATTAGAACTTTGGAAGAGGGATAAGACTACGCTCAGAATTTCTGAGAAAATAAAGATACTTAAAATCACATAACACTAAGTGATTTACTGCTCCATAACCTAAAACCATTCTGGAAACACAGGATAGTTGGTTATATTTTATTTTATCCTTTCATGTATAAAAACTTCAGTGGACAAGTCTAGATGACATCAGCTGTTCATAAGTATAAAATCTTCCCTCCAAACTTGCACTACTCAAACCATGGAAATCAGGAACAGAGAAGGCAATACTCCTTCATTCCTCTGATCATAGAGCTCAATTTTAAAAACTCTTGATAGCTGGTGAGCCAAATTAAAGACATTTACTCTCCTAGTACTCCTTTCAATCTTTACTGCTAAGAGAAGCAATAAAGCATATAGAGATTTGGGACTGGTTTTTTGGTTGCTGAGAGAGTTAATATCATAATAACATGCATAAGCCCCTTTGATCAGACAGACACCAATTTGTTATTCCATTCCTTCATGAGCTTTTTGAAATGAGAAGAGATTACCACTGCATTGAGGGTGCCTGCAACGGGACATTTAGGGACAGAGTGCTGCCAGATTTGGCAAAGGCATTTTGCTGAAGGAGAGCACAGTGCAGAAGGAATTATCTCATCACCCCAAATGTCTGTATTGGATGGATTCTCAATGGGTAATATGTGATTAATAGGTATTATTTCCTTATTTTAGACAGTAGTATTTCATGGATAGTGACTGCACATCAATAGAGGCCTATAAAACATGATTATAGACAGTCTATCAGCCCAGAAGGCATTAGAAACTGATAAACCACTAATTGAAAGGTCTATTTATTATTAATTTGTACAACACTTACAAATGAAACCTTGAAATAAAGCATGACTTCCATCACAGGATGTTAATCACCATCAGAGTTAAGATCCAAGAGAGATCTTCATGGCTCATAGTGCTTTGGTATTTTTATCTGCTGAAAGTCCTGAGTTTAATTTTAGTCTTGTCACAGAAAAGATACTACCAGTAACTATTGCATGTTCATGGTTAATAAATCATATTATGCCTGGCAGAATTTCTGTAATTTCTTTGTCATAGAGTTTAGTACTGAATATAAAACACAGTTCTGTTGAGCTATCAAGTATGACTTAATAGAACATTACTTCCTTTATTGAAAATTATTTCTTTTGCTAATTGCTTTTCATTAAATTTTTATTATCAGTAAGGGAACATTACACTTTTCTAATAAAACAAAAGAAATCTTATTTTCCTGTCTTGCTTTTTACTACCATTTGGATCAATTCAGACAAGTCTCCTTTTCCTCTGACAAAAATGAAGCTGCATCTCCAAAACCAGTTGTGTAATGAGCCAATGAATAAACTGATGCAAGTAATGAGCAGATCAATGAGATTCTAACTGACAATAAATGCCAAAGTGAAATCAAGAAGATTTTTTTAAAGAAGAAAAAAGCTTCCCAATATGATGTACAAGTTTGCTGCAGCACTTCTGAAGTCAGCAAGCAATTGGTAATCAGCAGGCCAAGAACAGTTTTCAAAAATTGCTGTGCTCCAGAAACAATACTTCATTTCCTCCTATATTGGTCATGTCTCTGTTGCTGATATTACAAGATGGATTTTTTCATTTCAGTGCTTCATACATTGAAGCACTTGGTGTATGGCTATACTAAAGGGCACTGAACAGAAAACTAACTGACATCATTAGAGAGCAGGGCTAGCAGAAAATGTTTAGACTTAAATTACATTTGCAATTTGTCCAATGTACCCTTGAATCTTTAGAACTGGATATATTGTGAATTGTGGGGAAGTGACAGGCTACAGAAGCTGGTATTCAGCCAGCCAGCTTTAAGACATGGGGTTTAGATATTCTCAGCTACAGAAGTATGAGGTGAGGTAACACACTAAGAGGTCCACAGAAGACATGCATTCCCAAGTCATGGCTTGGATAAGTCCTGGCCAGAAGTAAGAATGGGTCTCACTTATATCAAGAAGTGATGAGAACTGGGATTTTCAGTTTTGCTGCCTGGAATTTGTAGACTCTTTTGTGGGAAATAGGCAAGGACAGCCTGTTCTGTGGGACTACACTTGGCTATCCTTCCTCTGAGCAACAAACAGCCTCCTTTAACTTTTTCTTCTCTCACTTTCAGCTTATGTAAAGAAGGCCAAATTCCAGCTGCTAGATGGAGAGCTGGTTTTACTCCCACTGCTCTTCACCTGAGTCTTCAGGGCATATGTATGTATTTTGGCAGAATTGTACTCCAGTTCACCTCTCCTCAGAAGGAAAAACATCCTTTTACACCCTTCCACCTTCTGAGATGCAATTGCAAAAGAAGTCAGGAATGCTCTTCCCCAGCATGGGCATTTCTGCATGTGCATTGGCTACCCATGATTGCCAGT
This sequence comes from Irena cyanogastra, assembly GCA_013397155.1. Taxonomy (NCBI): domain Eukaryota; kingdom Metazoa; phylum Chordata; class Aves; order Passeriformes; family Irenidae; genus Irena; species Irena cyanogastra. The sequence goes on from VWZV01015119.1 coordinate 586,307, forward strand.
CACAAGGGTTTCAGGGGAACCTCTCTGTGCCCGAAGGGAAGACAGAAAGGACAGTTTTTTCTGGAAACTTCTGTGTGTTTTAAATGTATAAATCCCAGTCTAGCAGGCTGAAATCTTTCAGCGAGTTTGTGAATGATCATGGTACTGTGTGTGGTTTTTCTCCAAATATGTTTGTGATTCACGCCAAAACTGAAGTCTCTGAATTCCTTGGCCTTTGCTCCAAGCCAGCCTTCATTAATTAAGTAGTTGATGTGGTTGTGCTACATGCTAAAGGTAGACAAGAGAAGTGTGTTTTAACAATTAGACTTGTCTGCTCTTCAAATAGAATTATCTCTGAAGGGGATTTACCAGTGAATTTGATTGCTTTCTATGTAAAATCAATAACCACAATCTAGTCCCTAATAGGCTTTCTGAAGTCTCTACTTCTTCTCTCTTTCAGGGTACAAGCGTGGGGATTTTTTCCCCTGTAACTGTATGGTAGTAGCTTGCTAGCTTCACAGTCCAGTTATTTTTTTGCAATTTCTAATTAATTTGACTCAAATTGGAGATGGAGATGTCATTAAGGTTGAGTGAAAGTTTCTTAAGAGCTAGATAAACAATTGCAGACTGATGAATAATTTCTGAGAAAAGTAAATAAACTATGTTGTGAGAAGGAGATTGTTTCTTTCATTTCTATTCACATTAACAATTTAAAGTTGGCAAGTGATTAATGTTCCAGGAGATTAGTAAAAGCTCAGTAGTGTTCAGCAGTCTGTGGGTAAGTGGATTTTGATTTCTTTCTATGGTGGAAAATGTGTCTGTGGGAACATTCAGCAGTTCATTGTCCATTTATACACTTACTACAATTCTCACCAACTGTGCTCATAACTCTTATTCTCTTTGTCATTTGGGTTTATGGCTCCTTTTATACTATTTCCTCTTTTATGAGTTTTAGATGTGGTTTCTCAGATGCATAAATATCTTAAAAGTAAATAGTAAAAATATGCCTTAATATGTAATATGTAGCAATTGCTTGAGCTGTCAGAGCAATTACACGTTAATGTGCTTTACACCTGTGGGTTTTTAACAACAAACTTAGTTGAATACATTATCAATGAAAAGTCTGCTAGCATGTTTTAAACTGTTTTCTTTTATGGTTTCTATTATAGCTCAGTGTACTCTAACTAGTCTAACCATTCAGGTGGATGTTGCTAGTTTGAATGTGAATTTTCCTAATACATCATAATTATAGAACCACTAAATAATGTTTTGATCACCCACAGTGAAAATAATATACAGTATTCCTGATTTCTTGTTTCTTACACATTTAGTCACAATATATAATTAGATTGAACAAAACAGAGGCACATCTATTTCTGCTTATTATATTTTAACTGAAATTTGTGAGAGGACTATGTTTGAACACTGCATGCAATGGCATATCTGCCATTAGAAAAAGTTGCCTTACTCTAGATATGCCATTGCATGCAGTGTTCAAACATGTGAATAATTTTGACCAAAATGTGCCCTACTGAAGCCTCATTCTTATGGTTTGAATCATTCTCCAAGGTGAACAAATTTAGTATTCTTTACCAAAAAAAACCTGATATAATCCCTTTTGTAACTTCTAAAAACTTCTGTAGATGAGATTTGACTGGATTTATTTTTATTTTTTAATTAAATACTGTAACATCAGGCCTCTTGAATGTAACACACAACTGTACCAACTCATTCCTTTATCTGTTTCGTTCTGTCTCTTCTTCCTGCACAAACATGAAAGTCCATTTATAAACTTGAATGGATATAAACCAGTTCATTTTTTAGAATCAAATTACAGTATTTACTTGAACTGGTGTCACTTTCACTGATACATTTTTCCTTATCCTTAACTATGTTAAGAATATATTTCCATTCACATTTTTTGTATCTTGTATTTGAATATAACAAATTCACTCTTTCTCAAAACTTTTTAAATGGAAAAAACAACCTTGTTTGATCACTCACTCATTTTCTCCATTAGAAAATGACTGAGTGATCTCTTCATAAAGAGAGCTTTATAAAGCTTTGCTCATCATAAAGAATTTCAAAATCCTATACTGCACCATGAAGCAGATTTTATGTGTCTCTTGTCTGCCATTTTATACAATTACTTTCTTATCTAATCAGCACTTCTCATAGAAAATGTCCTTTCTTGAAAAAAAAATCCATCAAACGAACACTTTCTGTGATTATTTTTCTTTCTAGGGAGATGTGTATATGTGTACAAATATACACATATATATGTATTTATCTCTCTGTATGTGTGTGTGTGCGTGTATGCATATGAAAATAAAATACCTCAAGTCAATCAGTTTCTAAAGCTTTCCTAGTATAAGGTACTTTGTTTCAGGACTATTCAGGTAAATATGATCACAGAATCACAGAATAAACTGAGTTGAAAAGGACCTGTCGGGACCATCAAGTCCAAATCCCAGCCATGCACAAGACCATCCCAAGAGTCACTCCATGTGCCCAAGAGCAGCTACAAAGGTGGAAACTTCCTCCTTTACACAGAGTCCCAGGGAAAAGGCAAAGGCTAATGCATACCAGTCACTCCCAGGGTGATTTTAAGACTTAAGAAGAAAAATTTTCCCAATGAAAACAATCAGCCATTGGAATAATCTCCCCAAGGAAGTGAGGATTCCCCAACACCAGATTCTTTTAAAATTCAGCTAGATAGAGTGCCTACCCATCTTTCTAGACCATTCTTTTGCCGAGAAATGTTGGACCAGAGGATTCTTGGGGTATTTTCCAGCTTGGTATTCTGATTCCATGATTCTTTGATACATTTGTCCCAAGAAGCACTAAGATCAAGAGACAGAAGCCCAACACAGTGCCACACAAAAGCATAAGACTGGATTATTTTATGCTTCCACCATGGGAAAGCCCAAATTCTGCTTCCCCAATTAAATTGCTTCCTGGTTAGCACTACAGGTCGGATTGTGAGCCAATTCCTGTTTTTCACTTATGGGGAACAACTGAAAGGGAATAAGTACTTCATTATTTACTGCATTACAGTGAATGTTTTTCTTTTCCCTACTTTGTGAATGATTCTCATTAGAGATGAACAAGGGAGAGCCACATATTTTGAACTGTAAATAAAAAGTGGCACTGTCTTTTGTGCAATCAATGATTGAACGTAAGGGGGAAAAAAAAAAAAGAGTAAAAAGAATTGAAAGAAAGTCAGGTATAGAGTGCCCTCTTTTGGGCAAAAGGGGGCAAGGATGTGAAAGAAGCCAAAGATGTTCTCTTAAATATTGCAGTCACAATTTCACAGAACCTTGAAGGCAAATTCATGCTTTATTCATCTAAAAGCTAAAATGCTGACTAGGATGAGCACCCCAGTTAGTTAGAGATCAGCTACTCACCAAATATCATCTTGTAAATTCAAACACAGTCGTGCTACAGTACAGGAGAGGAATTATAAAAACAAGTCCTGAGCAAGCACTGCAAAAATGAGAGAGAGAGAAAGGTCAGCAAAAGCAGCAGTAAAGCAACTGCCCTCAGCAGAGAACAGAGTAACACAGTGTCTTAGAGGTGTTAAAGAATTTTGTTCTTAGATATAGGCCACTATAACCTATAAACACTTTTTCAAAGGTTTTAGACTTCAACATTACCAATTAGTTTGAGCTCTCCAGGATCTTGTCAAGCTTAAAGATAAGAGTTATATTTCATTGGTTGTGAAGACTGTCAAGGAAAGACTAAGCACTGTGATCAAGATATTTGTCAAGGCAGCTGTCACATGTCCAATCTTTCTGCTGTCAGGATTAATTGAGAAAAGGCAGTCATTCCTCCCCATGGAGAGCTAAGCAAAAGTTGTGGAGACTCACAGATGTCATGAGTTTATTTCTTTTCACTCTGTTCCTGGTCAATGGCTCGTGAGATAACAAAAAGTTTAATTTTCTTGGTACCACATGGTATCCCAGCATCCATGTGCTCCAGCAGGATGGGCTTTAAATAATTGCTTCTAATGGCATGGGTTCAGAAAGAGATGTGTGTTACTAAAATACAGGTCTAGCACTACTGTAAGACATTTGCTGCACTTGAAAGCTGTCCTTTTAACACTGGGTTTTTAACATGAATGATGAGTGAGGAAACAAAATAAATGGTTGAATAAACATAATACAGAATGAATATGTTATGGATATGTTGGCTCCAGAACCCTGATAGAGGTAAGGCTGCTCCATGTCCCTCAATTTAAAGTGAGGCTAAAGGTGTATTCCCAGCAGGGACATGCACACATCTAACACACACACGCACCACATACATACCTACATGCACAGTTGTATACACATAAACATATACAAATACACCTGTGTGTTTCTGTGTGTCATTGGCTGGTCTTAGACAGTCTGCCAAGTAGCTCTCCCTTGATCTCAGCCTCCTCAGCTACTGCAACCGGGACATATGAAACCCCAAAGCTGTGATCCCACTCCAGTTCCTAGCGCAAATCACCAAGTGCACACGTAAACACACCCGCCTAGAGCTGGCAATTCCAGGTGCCAACAGCCATCCTCCTGTGCCCTGAGCCTCAGCTTTTGGAGGTACACAGGCACTCTTGCGTTCACAGTTGGCCCTTAGAGACCCCCTTGCTCCCAGGCCTCTTCACCTGTTCACCAGCTTGGTTTTCACTATTGGTGACACACACACACTCACACAGCCACGGCAGCAGGGACACACATCTGCTCCAGCCCATGCTCTGACTGCAGCTGCTGCACTCACACCTCTGTGCACGTACACATGCATGAACACACCTGTATACACAGAACAAACAGTCACTGACCCAGGAAACAGCTAGAAAGGAATTTAATGAGAAGACAGGACAGACTGCTGACCAGGCAGGGGGCATGGCCAGACGACCATGCTGACCAGCCCACAATTTACATACAACAAGCCCTTGTGTGTTGCATATCCCTCAAATTTCCCATTCTTGTTCCTCCCCAAATCATCTAAACATTTCCCTTTTTCTACCTTTGATTCCTCCCCCTAAATCTTGTGAGATGCCAAATTGCCTTTCCCCTGCACCACACAAGGGGTCTCACCCCTAGGCAGTAGCCTTCTTAGTCCAAAAGGTGATTCATAGTGCTGCTCCCATGGTAACAGACCACATATGGACACTGGGGCTGAGCTTTGCTGGGGCAGCCCTGGGAGAGGCCCAGACAGGTGGTGGTTCCTAAGGAATCCTCAGTTCAGGTCCACTCCTACCTGCCATCGTGCCCCTGTGCTCCTCTGGGTTTGTGCCAGTGGGCCTCAGGTGGGCTGATGGCTCCTGGAACAAGCCTGGCAGCAGCTGGGCAGGGTGCTATTTGGGCTCCCCCCATTGATTTTCTCTCTAAACCTTTATCACATCCCTGACAGCACACAGATATGCTGCTCTTCAGAAACTGCAGTTGCTATTTTAGATTGCACTAGCACCGAAGCCAGTGAAGTATTTGAGTGTGGACAGTTCCTTATGTGAATCCTGGCGCTGCTCCCAAACTCAAATGGGACTAGACACAGTAAAAGCCAGTTAACAAGGAGACAGTGACTTGTCTGAGTCCTTGCTATATCCTCAGAAATCTCTTTCTATGTCTTTTCTGCTACAGCTCTCTGTCCCTCTCCCACTCCTCCACGGAGCTGTCACCAAGTACTGACAGTGTACAAAGCCACCAGTATGCCAGGTGCCTGGGGCACGCTGGTTCACCACCAGGCAGTACAGAGCACCAGCTCCTGTGCACCAGGTTCAGAGCACCGTGCTGAAACAGCTGCAGTTTTGCCCCCATGGAATAAGGAAACATGAAAGGCTGAGCAGCCTGGCTTAGCCTGCACTTAGCACCATTCATGTCTTGATTTACACATGTGAGATATACAGGATGAAATGGGAAAATGCATCTGACAAAAAAGGGGCTGTTTCTCTTGCTCCGCTCTGATTGACAGCCAGATCATTCCTCATTCAAAAAGGTGGCACTGAAACATTAAAATGCCACCTGCAGTATAACAAATGTATTTATGTGATCTCTGACAAGCAAGTTTGTGCAGACTCTCATGCACACCCAGCCAGCTCCTTCACTCCCTAAAGTGATTAGGAGTCGATAGACTTTAAATGTTCATTTATGGTACTAGCTGTTCTGCATAATAATCTACTGCAGAAGAAAAAAATTAGGGACTGTTTGTAGCTTTTGAATGTTATTTACTAACAAAACAGTCATATTTTCTGTAACAACTGCCACTTCATTGGGTGCATATGTTCTTGACTCAAAACTATGAAGCAGATTTAACTCAACACCATATGGTGCGATGTGAACTTACGTGGTTTTTTTACCATTTTAAAACAGCAGTTATATTGCAGAAAGTGGATTTTATTCTCTGATGTGTCTTCTGTTCAGAGAACATTCCACCCAACAGTTTTGAATCCCCTTCTTTCTCTTAGTTTGATTTCCAGATATCAACCTATGCCTTTGCTGTGCCAGGCACATCCTGCCAGAGGAACACTATTTGGAGGAGGAAAGAAGGGTAGGGTTACCAGAACAACTGGTATGCACAGAACTGTAGCAGTTTGTTTTGCAGTGATTCCTTTCCTGGTTTGTGCCTACAGCAAAGTGACATCTGCACGAGTGTACCAAGCAGTCCCTATTTTCAGGATGTGCTAAACTAATAATTCAGTCCTAATGAATATGTCATTGGAATCTAGCAGCCTATTTAGATTGCTGCTTCCGCTATTACAGAGGAATTGAAGGCAGAAGTGATAAGACTTTAATTTGCAATGAATAAATATCATGTTAAGGGCATGGAAATGGCAGTGGGTTGGGGACTGTAGAGTGAATGTGTAGATTTCCTCTGTTCTCTGAGAGGTCTGAAAACACAGATATAAATATCCTTTCTTCATTTATCACAAGGTTTATACTTAGCGTTGGCAAAAAATTAAAATATATTTTTAACATTTTCAGTTAATGCTGTGCTAGATTAGTCTGGAGTGTGCCTGAAAAACTGCTGCTTTTGAAAGAAGGAGCAAGCCAAGCAACTGGAATATCCAGACTGAAAATTAGTTGGGACTGGGGATCTGTACCTGCAGTCTTCATTCACCCTGTTTGCGCTAATGACAGAATGTATCACACTCCAATGTGGTAATAAGGAGTGGGCCATTATTTGCTCTCTTCATTTTTCGTAGATAGTCATGCACCCTTTATGCTTCAAATTCTAACTGTTATTGAAAACACAGTTTAATAAAGCCAGAAAACAATTTCCACAGCTTTGCAATCCACTAATCATCCTCAGACCACAATTCGGAAAAATCTTTTTTAAATCATTTATGATTAAGCAGATAGTAAAGAGAAGAATAAGACAAATAAGACAGAAGAATAAGAAGAAGAAGAGAAGAGTAAGACAAATCTCTGGAGATCTGCGACAGGCACAGGAGCACACTTCCTGAGTAGATACAATGTAAATATGCATAAATATGAGACCTATTTATGGGATTTATGAGACATAATCTCTCCCCAGAAGAGTCCCCCTTCCCCCTGACACAAGCAATGAGTGTGGGCGTATAAAACAGCCCCCATGTCTTGGCCATGCTCCGCCCATTACTGCAAAAATTAACTCTATCCTGGCCAGAACCAGGTCACTGGCTTAGTCTATCCCATGGCCTCCAGAAAAACTTATACTTATTCAGAAATATTTATTCTGTGGACACATGTTCTTGGTCACTTCTGTTATGCCCAGTCCAAGCACATTTTGGTCATAACTAAAATGTTAGAATACAGTCTTTGTTGATTTTACTGTGAGTATGAAAGGCTGAGGTGCAGGAGAAAGCAAAGACCAATGGAAAAAAGAGAAATTAACTTATCTCTAGATGGTTAAAAAATGTCCCACGTTGAAATGTCACAAAGTTATAGCACTAAAGTCACTCATAAACAGACCACAAAGGTGTCATCCATCAGTGCGAGGCATTTGAGGTGCTTTACTTTTACTTCACTGCCCAAGCATCAAATCCAGGGTTTGTTCAGTCATTTCTAAGAAGAATTTTACAAGATCTTATGGCTTTAAACAAACATTGCTAATAAATACCAAACTAATTTATGGGGAATTCATTTTTTCAATGTTTTTAATTTTTAAAAGGTCTCTTAACAAATTTCATTCTAAATTAAATTTCTCTAAAGTCATATATGAAAGATTATCTTCATGGGCATTTGTGCTGGAGAAGCAAAATGCAAGTACAGCACAGGCATCTGTCATTCAGACAGGGGTTACTTTCAAGCTTGCCTCTGATCTAACCTCACATTGTTTTTAATGTTCAACTGTCACATCATAAAGGACTTGTATATAAGAGAGGGATTAGACAGAAAGGGCAAGTAGGACACAGGTAATTGACCAGATGTGAGAAGCTTCTCTGCTGAATTTAAAGAACTAAGGATAAAACATCACTGCTCTTCAGTGGAAATCTGGAAGGGGAAAGCAATAGACTGTGGTTTGAAGAAAACAATCAGATTTCCAGTGAAGGACAGAGGGCTACTTTTTACTGACAAACCTTAAGGGGATCTTCTAAGACAATAGGCCTGACTGTGCCCTTCTGTGTTTAAGAAAAAAATGCAGGTACTCAAAATCAAGTGAGTTAAACTAGGTATATTTCTGTTAGTATGCTGTTGCAGTACTTGTGGTAGTACATAGTAATAGTAGTAGTACTGATAGGACAAATACTGACTGAAATTAAGAATAATTTTTCCCATTATGGAAAGGATAAATAGCTTTCCTGAGGAAATTTTTTAACTCTTTTGGAATTTCAAATTTCCTTTGAAATAATTAGCTGCCCAGCATTTTTCTCTTCACTCTGAGCTTTTTTTTACTGGTTGGTCACTTTTTAATTTTGGTTGCAATATTTACTGGATCAATACCTGCCTCACACACAGCAATAGCTGAATGTGATGGAAGCTCTGTATGCAGAACTTTGGTATAAGCAAGCATGAAAACTTCCCTTGAGAGCCAGTAAGCCTTATCCCTTACTGGTTTTAGCCCCATCATGTATCTGCATTGACTCCTAACTCAGGCAGAAAATAGTTCTTAAAGTCACTGACTAAAATTTATCTGCTTTTTTGAGGTTCCAAAGCCTTTGGTATTTTGAGAGACAAGGTCCTGCTTCACATGTAGAATCATAGCTCACAGGTAAGGCTGTAATTATCTTGGAGACTGAGAGATGCTTCAGTAACCAGGGACATATCTGCAGAGATGTTACACTTTTATTTCTGAAATGTCATTCTGTGGGTGGTTGACTGAGTGGGGAGGCCTTGATTTAGAAGCAAATTTTAAAAATGTCAGTCAAGTAGGCACTAGGTCTTTATAAAATGCCAGGCCCCCAGCTACTGAGATAAAGAACAAGTTCTGTTTGCTGGGCTGAGTGAGTAGAAAAGGAATAAACAAGCAGGAGTGGGGGTCTCCACCTCTGCAGATAAACTCACATGCAGCGCTGTACAGTTGAGCACGTTCTGGCTTTGGAATATCTGTATTGTTGCCAAGACCTATGCCAATGCCTTTCCATAAAACAGGTCCCTGCATATGGAGATCTTTAAAGCTAAATGTAAATAAAAGAGGAGACATTAGTCAAACAGAAACTGCAGCTATTGTGACAATAAATGGGAAGCGTTGTGTCTCCACTAAGCCTCTGTTACAGCAAGAGTAATTAGCAAAGCTGATTCCAATCTCTTTTCCCTCAGTACCATACCTGGGCAGTTGAAGGAAACCACAAAGGAAATTAAGGCATGATTCACATCCTAAGCACAGACTACTAATGCCATTTGAGATGTTCTAGGGTACTCTGGCTGGCCTTCAGCTGCTAAACCATCTATTTCCCTTCTTTCTTGAGTAATCTGTCAGCCCTGTTCAGATGTCAGGGATGCCCTCTGGCGTCTCAGATAAAACCAAATGCCAATGTTTAGGCAACTCAGCTGAGTCCTTCAGATTAAAATTTGGCAGCCATGATGTATTTCCAAAGATCACATATTTCCTCAAAGAGAAATGAGAAGCAACCAACATAAATACTTAACCCTGAAGAGAAACAGCTCACACTAAAAACAGTATATCCTAAAGCGTTCAATGCCAATCCAGCTCTCATAATGAAATTGAACAGATTTTTAATGGTCATACCCACTCGGAAAATCCCTGTTATATATATTCAAAACACCTCCCCCACAAAATTTTACATCTATAAGCTGAAGTCATGCCAACTCAAAAAAGTTTGATCCAATCAGCCAAGATCATAATCATGTGATCATGCCACATTTTTCACTATTTCACTGTGAACATTCCAGTGCTGCTGAGAACAACAGAGTATCTTGGAGTCAGATTAAATTCATTGTCACCATAGACCATAAAGGAATTCAAGATCTGAAGTTTATCTGAAGAAACAAAATGGCTGCTCCTTTGCTGTGAATATTCATGTGTTTGTTCAGTATGATCACATCTGAAATCACTCAAAAACAGAAAAGCAAAGAAAAATATCAGCTGAGTTAAAGCTATGCTGCTTTTAATAATCATTTTCAGAGAATTATTTTGTCAGTAACAAAAAATGGAATCAAGGGATTGGTACCATAAAACCTGTCAAATAAATGAAAAAAGGAAATAAACCCCCAAAATAGCTTTCACATAAAATCTCACCATAAGATAAAATACAGCTTTTGGGCAAAAGGAGAGTCGTATCTCCAGCAACTTCCATAAATAATTCACTGCTAGCTTGTAAACAATAGAAAAGCACAGTATGAATGCCAAAGAGGGTCTTTATATGTCATAAAGCCACTCAAAAGTGCACTTGCTGCAGCAAGTCTGACTGTGAGCTTTGATATGCTGGAAAAGAAACTGCTATGCTGAGGTCATCAGTTAGTAGAAAACAATTTCCCTCATACAGAGAAGCAGACTTACTGCTGTGCTTCTGACACAGACAGATTGGATTCAAAAAAAAAACCAAGACTGCATAATGTGGGCTTGCAGGGGGAAGGAAATCTTCTATATACCTTCTAAATGACCAAAGCTGAAAGAAAATATATCATCTTCCTTTAACGGCTACCAAAAGTTAACATAATAGTGTGGTGAGGTTTACACACTGGTGCAGTCACACTTAAATATGCAACTAGTTTGATTTCTGTCCTCTTTTCTTTAAAAAAACTGCTTCCATGGAGAACTTAAGCTGCTCCATTTGTTACATGTCAGGCTAAATAATTCAAGTGGCACAGATCTGGAGTTCAGTTCTTATTAAGGGTATGTTTTAAAAGGTAACTCTTCCATTTGAAAAATCTTAACAGAAGAGGAAAGCCAATGCTCCTGTAATAACATTCCTTTCATTTCTAGACTGATACAGAAAGTGAATGAAAAAATCCAATGTCCTGATAAAAGGCTATATAAATATTGAATGTGTGTAGCCACACTTTTAAGACTAGCCCTCTGAAGTGATCAGCACAGCTGACACCATAACAATTACAGTAAAAATATCAGAGGAGAGAGCATGGGCACTAAGTGCCCATGAAATATAAGCTTTAAAATTCTAGTGAAGAAGACAACAATGTGAGGATATATAGCAATTCAAGGAGCATGTGATTCAAGGAGCACAATTATGTGACAGGAAAGGAATAGGTAGAAGATTATTTCTGTGTTACAACTCCCGACTTCTTTCAAAAGTCCTCTGCAATGCTTTGAATTTCATCTGCAATTGCTCTGACCTATTCCACCCCTCAAAATCTTGTGATTTGTACTTTTTTGATATGGAAAGTCTTTCCGAAGTGAGATTTGGGGGCTTTTTGTGTGTGTAACTTCTAAATGTATTCAGAACTGGTTCAGGTTTTTGTTTGCCCATAATTGAGAAACACATTCTCTGGCAAAGGAATTACCTTTACAAAGGGAAGGAATAAAGAAATATTCTAATTTTGAGCAGAACAGGCAAATGGGTGGGCATCAGAGGAAGAGACACAAACAATTGTTTGCTTAGTGTCATTTGGATTAATCACCAGGTTGATATTTTAATAGAGTGATTGCAAGCAAACCTCCAAACTTAAGAACCTTTTAAAAGGATTATATTAAGTATTATATTAATGGATTTTAATAATGAGCACCTTCCAATGGGTCCAAGAGCTTGTTTAAGTCATGTACTGCAACTCAGAAAAAATATGAAAGTAAATTTTTGATGCTGTCATAGGACTGAATGTGGCTAAGAAAGATCTCAATCCAGTACAGCACCATTTCTCAGAACTATCATCATTTTGAATTCAAATCAAACTACACCTAAATCTTTCTAGAACCCCAAACTTTTCTGTTGCCAGATTGCATATCTTATTCCTGGCATGAAGGGTAATTAAGCCATAAAGAAAATGCAAAAATAATGAAAAACAACAAAGTTTTGCAGTTCTTATTTGAGCCAAGCAAAATGTGAAAACTCATTGTTAAAACACACAACCAGTACTGAGCTGCCCTCCTATAATCACTGCATTTTGTATTTATAGCTTGTAGTCCCCTCACTAAGCTGATCCATCTCCAACTATAATACCTCCCTCATAAAAAATTTTGCGTTCATTTGCAAAGGAAAGGTTCTTTGTTGCAGCCAAGACTTAGAGCAGCTCAGCTGGCCGTCTGCTCTCTTAGTTTCCCTTAGTTTCCCTTAGGTCCCCCAGCTAGCTGGATCTACTTTTCCCAGCTTAGACCTTGCAATAAAAAGAAAAGAACGTGTTTATTGACAGGAGGGTGTTTGCTCAGCTGTGATGTCAGCAGGAGCACATAACACAAAAAATAAACAAGGAAAAATATAAACTTTTAAATTTTAAGAGAAGCCACATTCAGCCAGTTGCTGGAATGCCCCATTCCCTATGTACCATTCTTCTGTAGCTGTGCATGTGAACTGGCGAGCACTGGAAGTGAGCCTTGGGCTCATTCCTTCTGGATCCTGTTGCTCACTGGTTGATGTGTTCAGTCCCACTTTTGCCTTTCACTGAAGAGAATAAAGAAGCCAAAACAGTCAGACCTCCTGTGGTCACAAGGAAAAACCTGTCTTTTGTTCTGAAGTCTCTGCTCCAAGATCTGTCATCTACAAGGGAACCATGACACGTGATCGTCTCCAAACTTCTCTCTCTCCCAGTCCCCCTCCAAAAATCACATGCCTAAATGGTGGTAAATTTCTTTTAAAAAGCACTGTTTATTGTGTTCATTGTTTGCTGCCACTGAAGCAGCCTGCAATCTAACACTTGATGGTGAAAGGTCCATCCTGAGAGTCTTCAAATACGAAAGGTTTTAGCTGCCCCTGCCAATGGGACACCCAGGCTCCACCTCTGCTTTACAGATATCCTTCAGGCTGTATCTACCCAGGCCTATCCATAGAGCAGACCCCAAACACATTCCTGGGAGATTAATGCCTGTAAGGTACTGCAGCCTTTCTGAGATAAAAGAAATTCCTTGTTCTTCTCTGTGCCAGTGCGAATAGACTTACAGCCCAATGGAGCTTTAATACCAATCCTTCTAGCAGTAAGAGTTTAACAATCACAGAGTCTAGCTAAGCTTGGTTCCTAGCATTTATTCACTGAGATATTTCTTTCCTCCTAGAGTTCAACTAGTGGAAAGCAGAGTCTCATTAAAGCTTGAAGAAGACTCATAGACTCCTATGCTTGGTGAAATGCAAGAGGAAAAATAGGTCACAAGCCATAGTTTTAACAGTATTCCCTCTAATTTATTCAGTTCAGTTCAAATTTAAAGGGAGCCCTGCCTCACTACATTATCCACTCATACCTACCACATCTCACTGCCACATTCCCATCTGCACGTTCCCAAAACCAGCTAGTCCAGCAAAAGTCAACAGCCCCCAGGAACAGGCCTGAGTCCACCCCTCAGTGCAAGATAGGAAGCCAAACACATCTAGAAACAGACTGGAAATAAGTTATTTCATGGCTGAAGGGTCAGTTAAGGAAAGTGATTGAGTTTGCATTTCTCTGAGAAAGTGCCTCTTCTGGAACATGCAGTGTAGGCAAACCTATGAATTTGCTCTCTTGCACCTTCTCTGCCTTCTACTCATTATTTTCTCTGTGCCTCACAGTAACTCAAACAGCAAAGCTCCAGATTTTTAACTTACAGAGGTCAGGCAGTCAGTTACAATCAGTGTAGGCTTTGCTACAACGTGTTGTCTGCACCTAGTCCCATCTGTATCTGGCACCAAAAGCCCCCCCCAAAAAAAAATCAGAACAGATGAATTAACTCTTTATTAAATCTAGCCTCTTAAAAATCTATTACCTCCTCAATGTTGCAAATTTACTAACATTTGCATTTGCTGATTTAATCAGCTGTAAAATTACTACTTCTGTAACACAGAGGAGAAAAAAGGCAAAAGTGATCTTCTGATGAGCTTCAGGTGAAATACTTCAGCAACAGGGCTCTGCCTTGGCTTCATTTGCAATCCTATGAGTATTAATGTTCAAAGAAGATGAACACAGGCTATAAATTACTAAAATAAGGGCTACAAAGTTATTTAGGGGAATTAAAAGCCTACTTTACTAGATGACAATTTAAGAAAAAAAAGTGGTGTTTTAGACAATTTTATAAAGCCTGGAAATGTATTTGTTTTGTGGTTTTTAAGTACATGATTTAAGGTAAACCATAAGCGGAGCTCTTTAAAACAAAGGTCTCCGTAGGTGCATGAATTAATGACTATAAACTGAGCATTGACATTTATCCAGCAACTCCATGCACATAAGGCTCTATTCTTCAGCAAAGTGAGAGAACTTCTTGAAGAATAATGAGTTCCAGTAAAACTGGAGTTTCCATCTGGGGAGTGATGAGATGGAGGAAAGATGTTACCTATGTGGCTATCTGCAGTAGTAAAGTTCTGAACTCTTGATACACAGGAGGCCGTTTCCCACCATAACTCATTTTTTCTCTGGATTATCAACCACTTCCAAAATATTAACAGGCATTGGGGGTGAACTTACAGGGGTACCTACAGGGTGGATAGCAATATCAGAGAAGCTCTGTATTACTGATGACTTCATATAAACCATGAGTAATTATCACCTTTAACTCAGAGAAAAGCAATAAGCCATTATTTTGCTTGACAAATATCTCTTTAACACAGCTCTATTTTCTCATTCAGAGTCAAAGATGCCAGTAAAAGTAGGTATATATATATCCTCATCCTAAAATGAATGCTTCATGCGACCTAGTTCCAGGAAAAATAAATCAAAGGCTTTTACTGATATATGTTGAATGCTATGTGCCTTACTATATACATAAATTCAAATGTGTAGTAGGAAATGCCACCTCGTGAAAATTTCAGTTTGCATCGGGGAATAATGCAGTTTAGAGGCAAGATATAGTGGCTTAATATTTGGAACAGATCTATATAAGAAAGCTTCATAATAAGGATTTATTTTTGCATTTATTCATCAGAAAGATAATAGGTGGATTCCTTTTCCCCTGTCAAATGTACTTGGTGCAGAAAAGGATGAGGCATTATAGTAGTTTATTTTATTATAGTAGTTTATTTTGCATTCATTTTGATAATGTAGTTTAAATAAAGATGTAAAACTCTAAATAACACTGGCAACAGGCAGCCCTCCTCAAAGGTTACCCCATGTACTGTAATAGTTTCAAGGGCATGTTCCTCCAACACTGAGAACTTCCACAGTATCATTTCTGAAGCTTCCTCCTCCTTGCACGTCTGCTCTGTGCGTCACTGAAACCTCTCCTCAGTAGCACCATCAGAAGTAAATGTTTCAGGATAAGGACCTGCTGTGGGCAAAGCAGTTTCAGCTTGGGGAATTGCACTTAATGTAATTTATTGCCAATTAACATCAATTTTTAATTACTGATTTGAGTATTAAGGAAAACAATTAAACAAACACTGAGGAAAAAAATCTCTCATTCCCTTCTCTGCTTTCAGTTTCAGACCAATGGCTCTTTTCCTGCCTTCCCTTGTTGTCACAGCCCATGGTGCTGGCCCCATTGCTGCCTTTGGAGGGACAGTGGGCTGCCCAGGAAACTGCTGTCCCTACACAGACATTTCCTGCTGCTCCTCCTTCTTCTCTCCTCCTGCAATCGTTGTCAAATCACAAAATGGTTTGGATTGGAAGGGACCTTAAAGAGCATCTCGTTCCAACCTCCCTGTCGTGGGCAGGAACAGCTTCCAATGGATCAGAGCCCCACCCAGCCTGGCCTTGAACACCCAGGGATGGGGCATCCACAAGTGCTCTGGGCAGCCTGTGCCAGTGTCTTACCACCCTCATAGTAAAGAATTTCCCCCCAATATCTAATCTAAACCTGCCCTCTTTCAGTTTAAAGAAATTTCTCCTTGTCCTATCCCTACATACCCTTGTAAAAAGTCCCTCTCCAGCCCTTTTTGTTACCCCCCTCAGCTACTGAAAGGCCTCAGTAAAGTCCTCCCTGATCTTTCTCTTCTCCAGGCTGAACAATCCCAAATCCCCTGCTCTGGTTTCTCCCCACTTTTCTGCTCCAGCATGGGTCCCATTGGGATGCAGTCCCTCAGGATGTCCCTGGCCCTGTGTGGGCAGCTCATAGCCACAGCCCCTGAGTGTCCCATCTCCCAGGGTTTCTCAAGGGACTCTCCTCCTTCCAGTGGTGTCTCCAGCCATGTTCCCAGCACTGTCCCCTCCACCCACCTGCCCCGTTTGTCCTTCCCAGCTCATGCCTGTCTCTCCCTCCCAGCCATGGTCCTGTGGGCTCTTGGGCAGGTGCAGACCCCCACCCAACACTCCTCTGCTTCGGGATACCCTGTCTCTCACACGGCTGGCTCTGAGAGAAAGGTTCCAAAAGTGCTTTACTCAAAGTTTTGGTTTTCCATTCAACAGGTTAAGCATACTTTTCAAATAGTTTTGCACAGCTCAGGATCTTCAGGCAGGAAAACATGTTTTGATAATCCTGCTCTTCTTTTCATCATTCCATTTGCTATTTTTGCATATGGCCTTCAGCAAAGCACAATACATTTCTTAGCTATTTCTCAGAACTGTTCTTCTGTATTTCAGTTCATAAAATTTGATAGGTTGAGATCATCTTGCTTTATTTTGCCTTTAGTATAGGTAGTCTCGATACTATTTTATAAACAGATATTTCAACGTCATTGCGAAATATCTGCAAACGTACCAAGAAGTGCTATAAAAGAAATTGTGTCCTTGTTGCATTACAGTGTGTTACAATGAGTTAAATATCATCACATTAGTTTTGACTCTTTCAGATGATGAATTCTTGGTTCAGCCTTGTGTTTATATATTGTTAATTCCCTGGTATTTTTGCTTAATTTATATAGTGGACTGGAAATGTGTAAAACCTCATACTGACATATAATATGAGGAAAGGTCGCTTGATTTGCTTAGGAGACAGGGGACTTGTGTTGTCACCTGTCATTTCTTCACACAGCAAGTAGCAAAACCAGCACAACCAGATTCAGATTACAGAGAGGAATCCGTAAACAACTTGCAGCCTGAAAGTTACTTTGTGAAGACTGGTAAATAAATAATTGACATTCACAGAAATAAAGATCAATCCACTAACATTTTCAATTCAAATGTTTTCAGGGTTTTTTCACAACAAACAATTTTTAAATGCACCTACTGGAATTAAATAAGGGATAGTGAATGTGACTTTCAGAAATACATCCTAATTTTAAATTTTTGGAGCAACTTGAAGGAGAGATGCTAACATTTTTAAATCTAGATCTCAGTCATAGAGACTAGCTCAAGGAGGACATGATTACTTTTCCTCCATTGCCACCAGTCACTAAAACCTGGTAATTTTCTTACATGATATGACACAACACGACAGCATCAGAAAATGTTTAGATTTTATCTTTTCATGTCTTGATTTTTTTCAATCTGGGATGAAAGTCTTTCCAAAAAAGTGCAATTGCCCTTTAATTTCTCCTCTGCCTAAATGATCAGGAACTGTGCTAGGTGGTTTTAGTGAAAGACAGCTCCAGCAGTGCTAACACTATAGCATTTCTAGTACTCATAAAGAGAAAATAGTTTACTACAAAACATTCAAAATTAACTAAGGAAATAATGTGCATATGTTCCTTTTCTTTGTGCCTCAACTGCTTTTCTGCAGAAGCCTTGAAAGAATTATCATTTCACTCACCTCTCTGCAGAGCAGAAAGCTCAGTTCTACACTGCACAACAATTGTGTTTGCACAAAGGTAAGGAGGGTGTCTCCTTTATTCTGAATAGCTGCTTATGCTTCCTTACAGTGATAAATAAGTTTCATGCTGCCACTACAATATAGCAGGAAGTGGTGAGAAGGACAAGCAGTGGAGGATTTAATTTATTTCTAATTTAGTTCATTGTGTAGGCACATTAGCTGGCCACTTTAAACTTGAGAAATGATCACATCAAAATTTTAAGATCCATACAAATAAGAGACAAGGATGGAACAAATTGCATGTAAAAATATGATTTATGCCAGGAAAGCAGCATCATGCTTATATGTATGTATAAAAATAAGTGTTATTAAAATCATACTAGAATAAGAGCATAACTCATGAAATAATGTTATATTAATGTAATAAAATTGATAAAACATATTTTATTTAGATGCATATTTCTAATTTATGTCATTCAGAACTCCTGTAAAAAGTGTCAATTTCACATTTTCATTGTTATTAACAATTAGTCCATGTTAAAAGAGGTATCTGTGCTTCAAGTTTAATGCTTAAAATAAATCGTGGTTTCAGAATCTAATATGGGAATAACTCCCCCTTTCCTGTGCAGTTGTGCCCTTCAGTGGATTCTCAAACAAGGGAAGGGTTGTTTTGCTGAATTGGGGTTGGTGAAAAGAAGAGTGTCCCTATTTACAGTTTGATTGACTTGCAATGAAGAGAATATCTGACTTCTTCCTGCAACTCCATTTCTTTGAAAGACAAAAGTCTGTTCACCTAAAACTTCAGTAGGTGTGCTTAGAGCAGTAAAATTAACTCTTACAAGGCAATTTACAGGGATCAGTCTAAGAACTAAACCCGGGACTAATTCCAGAACAGTCCTGAGTTTTCATTGCCTCAACTCCCTCAAACCTGCCACCTTGTCAACGAAGCCAGCCAAGGAGGTTGGCCTTGGAGCTCAGCAAACCCTTTTGATTCTGCTGGTGGGCTGCCAGCAGAACTGCTTCAAATCACAACAAAACCTATAAGAAACAATGTGAGCCTGCAGAGCTTTGCAGCCAAAGCTCAAAAGTGACGTTAGCAAAAAAACTGAGGAATGACGAAGGATGTGAGACAACTGTTTGGGAGAGCACCATTCACCTCTGGAGTGTGGGATTTGTCACAACCCCTTATTGTCCATTGAGTGAATATGGGTTGGATTACAGGCAGCTCTTTTGTGACATTTTTTGAGTCAGTCTTTGGCTGCTCTCCTATATTTCTTAGTGTGTTTCAATATACATTTCTCTCCTTTTGCATAACACACCACAAATGGGTAAAATGTCATCCTCCAACTACTATTTTACACCTGTATCTTCATGTTAGTAGCTGGCTTCTGACTTTTCAACTTGGTTACTGTAATACCTCATATAATACTTCATATTTACAAATCAAAACTCAGCTCTAAGTTATAACTGATTTGAAACTGGGTAGTGCTTTTCTGAGCATGAAAATAGGTGAGCTTGGCATTGCTGTTGAATCCTAAACCAGGACCAATCTTGAGTCCATTCTTTACGAGCTTTAATCAGTGCAACAAAGACATCTCTTACAGTGAACACGAATGGAGCACAGGAAAAGTTCACTCCTTAGATCTGAGCCTGGTGTTCAGCCCACAGTCATGAAGCCTTTCCTCAAGAAGGCTCCACACTGAAGCAAGAGAAGAGTGCAAGGAGTCCTCCTCCTGAGGAGGAAGCAGCAGCAGAAACAGCAGGTTTTTTTGTGACCTGACCACACTCCCCATTCTGACCACGGCCTCCATTCCCCATCCCCCAACCCCAAGAGGAAGGAGGAGGTACACAAAATCAGAAGTGAAGTCTTGGAAGAGGGGAAGAGGTGAAAAAAGGTGGTTTTAGGATTTGGTTTTAGTTCTCATTATCCTACTCTTAATGAATTGACAATAAATTAAATTAATTTCCCCAAACTGAGTCTGTTCTGCCCATGACAGTGACTGGTGACTGATGTCTCCCCATTCTTATTTAAATCCATAGGCCTTTCATTATACTTTCTGTCTTGTGTCCTGCTGGGGAAGGGAGTGAAAGAGCAGCTTTGGCAGCAAACTGCCCAGCCGAGGGCAACACTCCATATTCAAGAACCAAAGGAAGTAAAATATGGTTTGTGATTGGAATTACTGTAATTTCACACAGGGCTTCTGTCAGGAATTTTTTGGGGAAGAGGAACATTTGACTTCAAAACCTGCCTCGGGAGTGTTTCAACATACTGTTGATCTGCATCATTAATTGCAGGGGAACTGTATGTGCAGTCATACTATAAACATCAGTTGTTTAATAAAATGGTACACTGTGCTATCTGCTCCCTTTAGTCAAGTTCTCCTGGCCTGTTTTGGGTCACTGAGGTTCATGGGGTAAAGGTACCACGCAGTGGTTGCTGCATCACTCAAAGGCAACGAAGTTGAGAGAAGAGAAAAAAGGCCACGGCAGCATGGAATGACTGAACACTCTGCTTCCATAGCACCAGGACAAAGGTAAAAATGATAGGAGACAGCAGGGATGAGAAAGAACTTCACAGTGTGTGTGCTACAGAAAAAGGAAAAAGTCAAGAAGGAAGGAAAAAAAAATGTAAGTTAGACTATCTTGACAATGGCATATTCAAGGAAAGGGACTAGAAAGGAGATAAAGGCAGGAAAAAAGTTTTATGTTGTTCCACCAAGAGAAACATCTTCAGGAAATTTCAAGAATATAACACTATCCTAGAAAGGCCTTAGAAACTGTAGAAAGGAAAAGGTCAAAAATTCACACAGCTTATTTGTTTATTGAAGAAACTGTGGGATATTATAGGATCCCAACCTTGCTGTGCTAAGTAAAGTAGAAAAAAAAGGGACAAAAAAGAGACTGACAGTACATTTTTAACAGTACATCATGCCTACTGAATGATTTAAAATTTAAAAAAAAAATGAAAATGCTGATATTCATGAAATAATTTCTCTAAGAGTTGAAGTGCCATCAAATACACTACACTGATGAAACTACTGGAAATTATGTTCCTGCTTTTCAGTTTGAGACTAGGTTGGACAGAGGAGAAGCTGGAAAGAGTTGCCATGCCTGTCGTCCATTTTGGACATGTGCCTGCCTCAACAGCATCAGAACTCTGTTCCCACTAGTGTACACCTATGAGTTTTACAATACCCCCACCTCCAGACAGCCTATGAAAAGCCTTAGTTAATTTGTCTCCACTTTTTCTAGTTAAGGCAACAATGCTTTCCATTTCACTTAATTAATAATCAATGTTTAATTTGATTAAAAGCTAAGGATTCAATTATGTTTATTAAATAATTCTTTATTTTGGTCAGTTTTGTTGTCTTTAATGAGGCAATATTCGATAATTAAATCACTTAATGCAGAAAGCTGTGGTATAATTAATAAGACCACGGTCCTAAATGACTCAGAATAATGAATCCAAGCAAGGCCTGGATAATTAAAAACGCTCATAACTAAAATCTGTGACATATTTCCTAACCACATTTGGAGTACAAGGATGATCTTTCCAGCTACACACTGCAACAGGCTCTCTGTGTGACCTTGGACAAGGTATAGAATCTTGCTGAGACAAACTTCCTTATCTTTTTTTTTAACAAGGTCTTCAAATCAGCAAGGAGAAGCACTCACTCTTTACATGCATAGTGCTTAGTAAGAAGGGAGTTTCTTGGTACTGTCAGAAGATAAATAATAAGAGTTAGGGAACAAAAGAAGTAAACTACACCTTCCTCACTATCCTTCAAGGATGCTGGTTAGGGAAGTATGAAAAGACCAGGCAAAGACTGTGTGGTCTCTCTGCCTCTGTCTCACCCCAACAAAGAGCAGTTGATGGAATTCATGAGATGCATCCTGGTGTTTAATAGCTCACATTCTCAGTGGGTTTTGAACCCGGCTTTATATGTGATCATCACAACTTCCCCTGCAAGGACTGCTGCAGTTTTATTACACACAGTGTAAAAAGGTACTTCCATTTGATTATTTTCTGTCTCTAGCTGCTATTTTTAATTCATGCCCATCGAATGAAGGCAAACTATGCAGTTTGCACTATGAAGGCAAAGAAATAAACTTGCTCCATTCTTGTCCATTACATTTATTATTTAACATTAAAATATATATATATTTCATATCATCCTGAGTCATCTCCTTCTCAACATGTTTAAGTTTTTCCAGGAAACTAACCATTCCACCACTGTGATAAAATTCCCTTGACCTTTTCTGTTACACTTTCCCTTTTTCAAGAAACATAAACACAAACTATACACAGTGCTTAAGATGTGGTACACCACACATTTATCAAATGGCTTAATCATGTTTTATATTTTGTTGTCATTTCATTTCCTAACCAATCCTATCAAACTTTATGCTCCTTTGACCACTGTTGAGAATTTAACTGATGTTTTAATAGCACCAGCTACAGTAATTTCAGTATCTCTCTCTTGAGAGGCAATAGCTAATTTAGAAACCATCATTCTGTGTGTACAATTAAGGATGTGTTTCTCCATGTGCATCTCTTTGCATATATTGACCTTGAATTTCATCTGCTGTTTTACTGTCCAGTCATTCAGTATCATGAAATCCTCCTGTAATCCTATGCAGTCAATTTGAGAGTTGAATGCCTTAAGTAATATCTCATCAGCAGCAAATTTTGTCACCCTGTATTTACTTTCTTTTCTAGGTCATTTATGAATATTTGGAACAGCTAAACTTCCTGAAATGCAGCATCCATTGTAATTCCTCTCCTTATCTGTACCTTTTGTTTCCCTTGACATAATCATATAACCACATTTTCCCCATCTCTGCATTTTCTATCAATTTTGCTTTTATTAAGCCAGAAGAGAAAATTATCTTTAATCTCAAGACAGCTTAGTTTTCTTAAACCTTTTTGATGAAAGATCATGTCAAAAGCTATTTGGAAATCCAAGCAGACCAGCTTGGTAATTATATTCATATATCACTGACTCCTTCAAAGAGCTCTGGGTTATTTGTGAGGCATTTCTTTTCTGTATGAAACTTTGCTAATTCTTTGCCATGTGTCATATTCTTGTAGCTATACAAGAAAGGCTGCATTCTTGAATTCCATTTACTTAAGTTGGGTGTTTATTATGGCTTTTATATCAAAGTGTAGTCTGTAGTCCTCTACATTGCCTTTGTCATTTGCTACCAGGAAATTATTTAGTCAAATATACTACTGTTGTCTACTATTGTGATTGATTCTGTATTTCATTTCAAATTTCTGTTTAAATGCTTGAAAGACTATCATCTGGGGTTTTTTTATTTTTTTCTGGTCATTTTACCTATTTGTCTAAAACCTTTTCAGTTTGAGAAATTCAACTTGACACTTCATCTTGAGAAGGTTTCTTATACTCTTTCTTTGCAAGAAATTCCACGTGTATTCTTGTAGAAAAGATAAAGGTAAATAACTAATTTGGATTTTCTGCATTTATGCCCTGAGAATCTGTCTGTCCTACAAGCACTCTGATAAGCTTCATTTTGATCAATTTGAAGAGGGAAAAAAGAAAAAAAAACAACAAAAAAAACAACAACAACAACAAAAAAAACCCTGTGTATTTTACCCTGGGCTATTTTCTAGCCATCTCTGCTGTTCAACTGTATTTGGGGTGGTTTTGGGGTTTTCAAATGCTTTTTGATACACACAGAATACAGTTGGTATCTCTGACTGTCTTTCAGCAGTCACCATACCAACTGCAAGTATTTTAACCTTTTGCTTGTAGCTTTTAATCTCCTTTTAACAGGCTATTTCTATTTTCATTAACATTCATTCTTATATAAATTATAATTCCTCTCATTCCTCAGCTGGTGTTCAAAGTTGAGAAATTATTGTGAGCGCCTTATTTTGACTTGCTGAATCTGGAAGAGGCCCAAGAGGCCTGGCTGGGGTGGAGGGGAGTATCTCAGCCATGCAGTGACACCTGTCCCAAACAACTGTTACTGGCCAGGTCACCATGCAAAATGCCTGGAAGGAGGTGGCAGAAGGGACCCTGCACTTACAGGAGAACATTGCTTTTCTGAATGAGCTGCTGGAGGCCTGGCAAAATACCTGAGAGCATTCAAAGTGGTGCCTCTGTCTAGGTACCCAAATCTCACAATCTGGAATTCATTTCCTTGGAAATTACTGGCAATGTGAAAGATGTAAGTGCCCAAGACAATTTGACAATACCTGCTTTTCCTGTCTACCTGGCAATGATACAAGAAGATGCAATAGTTGGAAATCAAAGCTAACAATATATTATGGCAAAATTTCTGAGTTGTACTCAGAAATATAGTGTTGCAGTGAATATGTTGACTTTAGATAATTTTAAGTCTAAGTGGGATTTTTACAGGCTCTTGCCTTCACATCCACAGCCCTGCTTTTGTCCCGGTTTCAGGCAGGGGCCTTCAGAGGGGCACCAATGTCCCCACTGCCACAGGCTCTCAGTGAGCTGCTGCTTACATCAGGAAGCCTTGAGCACTGTGGCAAGTCAGAAAGGTTTTTGGCTTTCTGGGATAGTCAGTACATCTTACAGCTCATCCCAAATTGCCAAAAAATGAGGGTGATTGTCCAAAAATGAGGTGTATCATCAGGCTGAGCATATGCACACTACTTGTAAGGAAGATTCTTCCCTTCAGAGTGGTCTGAGAGCAGCACGATGTGCTGCAGATGACCCTGGATCATCTCTTAAGATCTGATAGTTGCTGAATCTATGAATATTATGTATTGAAGCAATGGCACTGGACAATTCTTATTAAATTATCTCTTTAATAGTCTGAAAAACCATCTTCCTGATATTTTGTTGCACAGGTCACTAAGGAAATAACTGCTATAAAGATGATCCCAATTAAAGCAATAAAATTACTGATGAGACAAAGAAACCACGGCAGTTATTTTTATATGGCATATAAAAATATCAGCTGTTACAGAATTTTCTGTAGTGCTGACAAACTGATTCTTACCTTCTGTGGTGTGAGAGCATCAGCATATTTTATATCTATCTTTGAGGTCATTCTTCCTTCCTGCTATTTATTAGCAGCA
The DNA here is from genome assembly GCA_013397155.1 of Irena cyanogastra. Taxonomy (NCBI): domain Eukaryota; kingdom Metazoa; phylum Chordata; class Aves; order Passeriformes; family Irenidae; genus Irena; species Irena cyanogastra. The sequence continues at coordinate 611,478 of VWZV01015119.1, forward strand.
CTTATTCAAAACATTTTTCTCGTGCCATTTATGTAGGAGTTTTACTTTTGTGTGACTTTCTAGGTGCCCAGGATCTGTTAGATAATGCCCGTGGAGTGCTATATTGTGGGTAGTCATAGGACACAAGCTTCTTTAAAAACTTCTCATTACTCTAGTTGAATGAGTGCTTAGTGTTCTAGATAATTTCTGATGATTTCTAAATAATTTGTGATTCCAGAACTCACTGAAACTTCCTTGCTCATCCTGAAAGTTTGAGAGAAGGTTTCTTCAAGGCAAAAAAGAAATCCAAGGGAAGGAGCTGGAAAGTTTTCAGAAAATGAGACTTTGGGCTGCTGATAGAAAAAAAAAGTGCATGCCCAAGTACTGGCTTGAAGTCAAAGACTCTTTGTTTAAGAGTGAGAAAGTGGAATTTCAGATTACACGAATTTACATTAGTGCTTGGGTTGTATGAGCATTTCAGTCTCATCTCTATCAAGTAGATCTAAATTTTAAAAATCTAGAGATAAGAGATAAATGAGCAAACCACTGCACGAGCCTTACATTTCAGTCAGCATTTTGAGGATCATTTGAACTGTAGGACTGAGGCCATGACAGATGGTGGGTTTGTCTATGTGTTACAGGGACTCAGCATTTTGAGAAGGAGGAGATTGTTTTCTCTCTTAACAAAAACAAAATTAAAATACATCTCTGAAGACTGTTGCCCTTCTAGGGGAGGTATAAGCTTTGTAGTGCCATACTTTTGCATAGTCTTGATAATCAGTAATGAAGAGAGTGCAGAAGATTACAAAACAACATAATCAAGTGATATTAATGAATATTTCAACCAACAGACATTTCAAAGTTTTAATTAAAATTAGGAGTTAGTGGTATTGTAATATGTTCAAGAACATACAGGCAAGTAATCACAGAGCTCCCAAATGGGCTACATTACACATGCAATTAATTATGGAAGATGTTGCTGCTCAAACCACCCTGGGATCCCTGAGATTTAAAGCAAGTGCTGAAGCATTTCAGCACAGAAGGCAGCTCCACTAACACAGCCAGCAGAGTAACTATTATACTTAAACCAGATGCTGCATTGCCACGATATGGCTCAGATCTTTTCCGCTAGCAACAATTTTTACTTATCTTTTTAATAGCACAAATACTTCTTCTTTTGCCTAAAGTAAAAGCTGGTATTTTTAAACACAGGCTGTGAGAGCTTGCAGGACAAAAAAAAAAGCCACCTACAGAGATGTTCTTTTCACAATATGCCCTCCACACTGCAGGGGAAGAAAAGTTTAATCAAAGTACAATGCTCGTTCTTACTTTTCTTTCTCTTTGACACTGCCTCCACCCAGTGCTCCCACTCTGATGTCCTTTCATGATTCTTTGGGTTTTCTGAAGTTAATTTTTTCACTAGGGAGCAGGTCTGAAGGCTTCTTACTTTAATATGGGGGTTTGTAATAGTACCTCCAATTCACAGTAAAGTGGCTTAATTTAAACCATGGAGGGGTTGTTTAGAAACTGCCCTGAGTATACTTTGACCTACTGCTACCTGTGAGCCTGAATACACATTTTAAAAGAACTTCCATGTCCCTCAGTGAAATTAAATCATTAATCTGAGAACTGAATTTCATACTGAGCTATTCTGAATGAACCACTCTGCCAATTCAATCCACCCAAAGCTTACTGTTAGGAAAAGTGAGAGTCTAAGAGCATTCAATCTTGTTTATAGATTTGAGGCTTCATGCACAGCACGATCAAATATACTTAAAAATAAATGGGAGTGGGGAGAAAGAATGGAGTGACCTTTTCAAACTCTTTTCCAAAAGGCAAATGCTCCACTCTTTGCTTGGCAGGTGCCTATCTCCAAATGAGTCCCTAAACACTTTCCAGAATCCTTGCTGGATAAAAAAAATTCTAAGTAATTTCTGAGCCTATTGCTATTGAGAGTTCTGCTGCAGAAGGAAAGGGGAACATTAGACCTAAGACCTTTCCTCTACTTCCAGACTCAAAATGCTACTCATATAAACCTGATAGTGCTGGGGGCTGTTATTTCCTCAGAAATGGACATAGGTGTCACTTTGCAAAAAGCAGCAATATCCTATAGGCCTATCCAGGTTATTTTTCTGCTACAGGATTGTGGCCGCCACTGATCTCAGCAGCTGCTCTGCAGCACAAGGTAACTCAGCTGTGAGTGTCATGAAGGAAGCAACAACCTAGTTTGGAACATTTATCAAGCCTGTTAATATGATATTAAAACTGAATTGTAAGACGTTTAAAGTCTTGTTCAATGAGATGTCTGAGCTCTTAGCTATTGCAAATAATGGGATAAAAATCCAAAGAGCAAATACAGTAAAAGAGATGTGACCTACTAAAAATATTGTTCCACCTCTTTGCCAGCTTGAGAAATATACAAAATTTGAGTTGAAGCAATGTAAGATATACAGCATACCAGCATTTTTTATTCTGTACAGTCCTTTGGGGTAAGATGCTGCACTTATGCTTCGTAGAAAATCTGGGTGTTCAGCTCAGATCAGCAACCACTTTCTTCCAGAAATGCAAGGTACCTCTAAGCAAGAGAGAGAGGCAAATTCTCCAGTGTTTTGAACCCTGAATCATAAGCCCACTGTTTTTCCCTCTAACCCCCGAGAATACAAAAGTTAGCATTATCCACAAAAATATATGTCAAACTCATCCTATTGGGACTCAGACTACTTGTGAATTCTGGGTTGCTTAAGGAAATATCACAGAGGGAAATGGCAAAGCACTGCTGCACCAGAGCTTCTCCTGTCTGTAGCAGAGTAGAGCTGTCCACACTTCAAAGTATGGAGGCCACAGTTCTCTGAACAGAGCTGCATGGACCATGGGGGACACTTCAAAAACTGATTGCTAAGCTTCAGCTCCTAAATGCATGTTTATTTTCTTAAATAAGCAAATTGATGTTTTCATAACAGCTTTTTTTTCTCAAGAACTGTTGACATTGTCAGTGACTTTGCACTTGTGAAAAACACATGTTCTCTTTCAGTTTGTTTCTCACTCCTCCTTTACTTTCAGATTTTTATCCTGCAATTGACTCAATAGAGGTACAGAAGCATCAGTATTTGCAGTCACTTGCAGTTTCAGAAACTATATTTCTTACACACACTGATATTCACTCTTTTTGCAGCTCACTGCACCACCTCCTTACTATCTCACTTTCAAAAGACAAAGATAAGATTCCAACTACAAGGTTATGAGGCCAAATAGGAAAATGTAATTTCAGTCTAAAGTTCTTTGGTCTAAAGTTCAACTGGAATACTTTTTATCCTTTTTTTCCATAATTACTACAAAATTACACCATGTATTAATGAAGAAACATATAAAGTGCACAGTTACCCTTCATCTCATACAAGAAATTGAGATTTAAATGGAAAATAGGCAAAAAAGTAGACACCCAGGCAGTATCTGGCTTACTTGCTCTCTCTTTAACACAATGGTTCCATGAAGACAGAGTTGACATTAATGGAAAGGTCAAATTCCATGCAGGAATTTGTCACTGGAAAAACTCTGAGATAACTAAGTAGTAGAAGAGAAGGCAAGAGAACCATCAGGGACCAGCATCCTTGGAGTATTTAGGGGCAATAACTCAGAAGGAACACAGTCGACATGTACTTGACATTGCCTTCCTTAAAGAGCAAGACGTAATAACATTCTTTCAATCATACTAACTTTTGAAACTCCTGGGAGCTATTTTAGTGGAGATTTGAGATACACTAGGCTGAGGTAGTTACAAGGCATAATTTAAGTGAGGTTGTCTGTGCCATACAAGTTTTTCAGCTTCAGCCAGAGTTCAGTGGAAAAAATTCATATGAAAGCATGAAAACGGGGGAAACAACAAAAGCTGCTACAGAGTGCTCAGTAATAACATTTTTTCCATATCAAATGGTCCTTAACAATATTTGCTTTACAGTATTTCTGCTCAAATGAGAATTTTCTATGTTCATTTTACACAGTATCTCTCAATGCTGAGTGCATTGTTACTAGAATAAACTCAGGGCAAGCTGAGGGGCTCGAATAAAAGATGCCATTATTAAAGGTCAAGCTTTTAATTTTTAAAAAACTGAAGAACCACACTCCTAAAAGATGCAAAGTATTTCCCCTACTGATATGGAGAATTATAATTTTTCACATCGTTTTCTTAAAAGGGCAGATACCTGACATTTATCATTAAAAACAAACTAAGTAGCAGAGCATCAGGGAATAAGCCTGAGTATTTCTACATCTCTGCTTCTTATCACCTGATGCTGTCAAAAAATTCTGCTGGGACTAAAACACAAAAGGAGAATGATTCACACTGAAAACAAGAAATCTAACCATGTGTCTTTGTTCATCAGGCAA
>VWZV01015119.1:615865-683137 GCA_013397155.1 Irena cyanogastra
AACAAAAACAAAAACAAAAAAAACTTGAGATTCATTTTGGAACGTATAGATCATCAAAAAATCATTACCTGTTTTGTGAGCATATATTTCAGCTGACAGCCTATATCAGTGAAACCAATGGCAAAAGACAGTGGAAGCAATCCACATGGACCTTCCTGTTAGGAGATGCAGGTGGAGTCTTGAAATGCCTCAGGGAAAAGAGGGTGACTGGCTGTGAGCCTCTCCTGAAAAAACTCCTGAAAAAGCCTCCTACCACCAGCTAGAGGGAAATGCCACTACTGTTTCTGGAATGGTGCTTAAGTGATTTTGGTGCTCCAAATAGGATTTAAGCATTTTGTGTTTCTAAGATAACAGAGTCTGCTAACCATGGCATTTCACAGCCGTAGACTGACAGTTCAATTCACAATTTGTGGCAACACAGCACTCAATAAAGCCACTCTAAAAACAACTTTGGAAAGTAGCTGCAGTTTTCAGGTCAGACATAGCATGCAATGCCACTGAAACAGCCTTTTTTTTCAACAATCCTGGGTCATTCAGGAATCGAAAGTGTTGACTGTCCCTCATTTTTATGATGAGGGATTTTTATAACCCTCACAAGGTAAAAAAAATCTGTACAAATGTCTTGTCCATGTGTCAATGGCTATCATTACCCAAAAAATTTTCTATCAGAGTGACAAACAGAAATAATCCTTGCAGACTGCCATCATCAGTGTTGGTACTACCAAGCTCATAAAAGAGCACAAAATGGCTGGCAGAATAGGAAAAAAACATTGTCATATATTAACTATTTCCATGTTTTTAAAAGTTCACTGGAAACCTTAACACATGGATTTTGAGTGGTTTGAATAACTAAAATTTCACAGCTCCATTACATTCTTTATTAATTTTACTGAATTCTGGTAGCATTCATTTTTCTGCAGTGGAAAACAATTCCCTCCATTTCTCTTTGTCCTTGTCCTGTGGCAGCCAATGCTGACAATGACTTGTGTCTGTAGGTCACAACACATGGGAAACTGGACACCTGAGTAACCTTCTCTAACAGAGAAAGCTAAGAAAAAAAAGGTGTTATAAATAGATGGTGTGGCTCTGAAGTCTGTGGATGACAGATGAGAGAATGAAGTGTTTAACAGGACCCAGAACGTGGATCCATAACATCCCTGAATTCTCAACTTAAGTGAAAAATATTGGGCTATTAACATCAGGGAACTTTGGCACTGAGCAGAAGGGATATTCTAATCTCCTTTTAGTAGAGGAAATACGGTCATATGTTCACTTAATTATGTGTCTAAAAGCTTAGGTTAGGCCAGACTTTAGAAATTAGCTGAAAAAAGTTAGCTTAAATTTCCAGTAGATTCACAGCTTTATTTGATCAGCATCTCCTCATTGCATGCACTTGCCCTTTTTATTTAGTATAGCATGTACATGAAGCTGCTTAAGAAGAATTGGTGCTAATCCTCTGCAGTCCTTACTGCATCTAATATCTGTGGTGTGGAAGACACACTAACATCCTTGTGAGGCCGAACTTTACTTGCTTTTCTCCCCTCATTTACCTTTTAATGATGGGCAATGGCAAAAGCAGGCACCAGGTCATGTCCTCAAAACTGTCCCGTGTTTACATGTGCCTCCTGTCAAGATCATAGCTTCAGAGCTTAGCTGAAACTGCTAGGACAGCACCTGACATTATTCATTCTGGAGCAAATATTTCAGCTTCTTTATCCACATAGGGCTTTTTATCTGGGGAAAAAAAAACCAAAACCAACAAAAACAAGACAAAAAAGTACTATGCCAAACAGTTCTCTGTGGGGCTGACATTCAGTCTTAGACAGGTTCAGCACCAAGCCTGAATTTTCCCAAGGAAATACAGTTTGCCTTCCTAGAGAACAGTTCTGTAAGAATCTGACATTCTCAGGAAAAGATTGATAGAGGTTTTGTAAACATCTCGTGTTCTCAAAATAACAGGTGCTGGTTTTCACTTTAGTTTGTTCTTTTCTTGTGTGTGTTCTCAAAACATGCTCTATCTCATCCAATGGGTGGTAGAGAGGTGTTGTGTCATTTAACCAATCAAATAACTGAGCAAAAGACCCTATAAAGGGGAATGGATTGTTAAAATAAACACATTCTGATTCTTTGGAATTTCGGAGTCCTTCTCTTCATTCTACGGTAAATAGCAACATTCTCCATATCCAGCTTCTTTTGTTGCAAAGGGCTTCCAGAAAAATCACTGACCATTTCAGAAGGATTAATTTTCTAAAAAGAAAAGCTGGAGACCTAAAGCACTAACTCAACCTAATAAAGCAAAGTCTAGTCGACAGCCTAATTCCTTTACTTTCAAGAGAGCTGGACCCCTGAAAGCTATACCAAAAACAGAAACAAAGAGAAAAGAAAGCCCAGAAACTATTGAGTACCCTTCTTTCTCTAGTCTAGTAGAGAAAAATTTAAATGACAGTAAATTGGGCCATCATATTCACAAGCTTAAAACATTGTCAAATATGGGCAATGAAGGGTCCAGAAATAGCAGGGTAAATGCCCACCAGAAATAGCACATTCAGCCAAATGCCCACCACAATAGCACATACATTTCTTATGCTTCACCAGTTTGGATCCAGTGTGAGTCCTACTAATAAATACTGATCTATGGCAGAGCAATTGGAAGCTGGATCAGTCTCAAACTGGGGCTCACCACAGACAAAATTACTCTGCGGTACTCACACTGGCCAAAGAGACACACCTTGTATTGAGGAAAAATATTGACAGGTGAAAGACCTGAGGGGACTGCAGGAGCAGGAAGAGACTCTTAGTTTAATCAATGTTGGATTCATGTCCAGATGTCCCAAGTGGACCACTAAGGCATTGCATTATACCCTCCAAAAGTTCTGCTTTTGGAGAGCTAACATTCTTGAGAGAGAGAGGAGGGAGGGCAACAGCTTTCCAGTGAATTCTGAACTTTCCAGCTTTGAAACTGGAGACACCTGGCTTGCTTCCAAATTAACTCGCCTTTATAATGTCTAAGTTTATTGCCTTGTATAATATTTCTGTAGTTTAATCAAGCAACAAACTGACTAGGAACTGAATCCGCTGTAGTCAAAACATACAAACCCTCTTTTGGACTGCAACTTTTTAGACCACTTTCCCTTCCTTCTGTGACCTAGGATGCAGATCTAGCAAGGCAAGTCTTTCTGGAAGGAAACACCAATTGTACCTTGAAGTCTGTAACTCTGTCAAGAGTTGGCAACAGCTGCGTTTGCTGTCAGAAACACCGAGGTCTCCGAGGTCCGTCTGCTGTGCACTCTTCACAGTCTCCATGGACACTGACTCGCTAGGATGAAGCTCACAAAGTGATTAATTTTCAGGGGCATTTAGTACTGGCTTGTTATTTCGTGCTCCCCACTGTTTCCACTAACTCAGAGAGAAGGGTTTGACCCCGCTCAGTGTATCCACCAGAGTTTGATCTCTCAGAAAAGTACTGTGCTCTAAAGAAAATATGGCTCTGCAGTGCTGCTGGTGCATATGCTGATCGTCTGTACCACTGGTACTGACAAATCTGATTCAGAAAATGAATGCTTCATAGCACGAAATAACCCAGGGACCTTTTTGAATCTCAGACATCTTTACAGATATTATATAGCTCGACTCACTCTTGCTAAGCACACACAGAGAACGGCCGTGTAACTACTGTGCTAGAAGCAAGGCTAACAGTATCCATGGGGACTTTTAACAGCTACATGCAAGGGAATAGTCTATGAATTCACATCTGAGACTTTCCCTGGTTTTTATTTAACTCCTACACAGTCAAACTTCAGCTGAAAATAACACGACAAATCTAATCAGTGCAAATCTATCCCAGCTGAAGAGGTTTTCTCCTTCAACAGGTCAGAAGATATTGAGGAGGTTTGAAAGTTTGCCGTGCAAAATAAGCCCAACCCAGGACATAGTTCGTTTCTTCATATAAAACACTCACACACACATATAAATTAACCAACCAACTCCCAAAGAAACAGGAACCTGCAGAATGTTTATCTAGCAAGATAGTCTTCTATGGGGAAAACCATATTGTTGTATGAGTAATTGCTCTAAAATAATATTAATCATTGTCAGTGCAAGAGCATTGAAGAACTGGCTACAGGACAGCAACTGTGGTAATGACATGAAGAAGAATTGAGGAAGAATTTACAACTCACTGGAGAACATGGATATTTTCCCTATTTTAATATTATTTTTTCCACAACAAACATGATTAAGTAGGGAAAAACATGCAAAACCGAGGTAGGGAGAAACACTTAGGAATTACCTCAGTCTGCATTGGCATTTCACATTTTACAGGGTTATTTTAGTGCTGTGCTTTTTTCCCCTGTTTATATCAAATATAAATGGCCCTTCTGAGTTGGGTGTTTCTTTGCATTCATTGCATGACCTTATGCAACAAATTAGAGTCTACTTAGCAAGGAATTTACAGTCCAGAAATCTCACTCAATTCCAAGAGAAAGACATGAATTTTAAACTGAAATAGGGTCAATTCAGAATATATAGATATAATAAGGAAGAATTTTTTTTATTATGAGGTCCTGGAAAAGGTTTCCCAGAGAAGTTGTGGTTACCTCATCCCTGGAAGTGTTCAAGGCCAGGTTGGATGGGACTTTGAGCAACCTGTTCAGTTTGAAGATGTCCCTGTTCGTTGCAGGGAGGTTGAACTACGTGATCTTTTAAAGATCTTCTCTGACCCAAACCACTCTGTGATTCTATGAATTTCCTCCATTCCCCATTCCAGCGTCCTCAAAAAAGGAAGGGCTAAGACACAAAGAACCTACAGAGCTCAATTTTCTTGGTTCACATGTAATGCCTTATTCAGTAGACCAACCCATCAGATCTCTCAAATTATGAAAGGAATATGTTCATGTGCACTATTCACGACAATTAAAAAATATGACATAATAAATGACAGCTTGAAAAATTAAAGCTCCACACTTGAATGTTTCATTCATAGAAGCTGTAAATTTAAAAGCTCTCTACAGACTTGTCAACTCAAGAGTTTTTAAAGTAGGCAGTTCAGATGCCCAGGGGGGCAGGTCTTCTCTCTGCTTCCCCAGTTTGTTATTTGGTATCTAGACACCTAAATATACAGTATCTACACAACTCCCTGGACATTTCTGCATGACAGAGAAACATCCCAAACAGCTCACGAAACATGCTTAACAGTGGAGATGGAAAAAAAATAATTTGGAAGAAATAATAGTATTTTTTTTAATCATTTCATTGACTAAGATATCAAAATGCCATTGTGCAGCCCAAAAGAAATTTTAAATAATTTATCCTAAAGATTAAATAAGTATCTAATTGAGTTAGGAGACTGAATCCAAAAGTGGGAGCCTTCTAGGCATTTCAACCTTTGCATCTAGTAACAGCATCTTCACATACTCAAGTCAAAGTCACAAGTATTCCTCAACAGATCCAACTCCAAGAAGTGTGAAACCAGAAGATGAAAGAAAACATTAATTGTGGTCACTGAGATGTTTTGTCTCTCTAAGGAGACCACTCCTCACTCCAGAATCCCCAGTAAGTTAGCTGGGAAAATCCACATAACTGTCTACAAAGAGAAATACTTTGGTCAGGCCAGTGTGGCTCCACTAAGTGATTATACCTTTATTTATAGATGCCTCCAAAGAGTTTACTCAGTGTTTAACAAGAGAGATTTTAGGAGGGGAGGGAGGGGGTTCTGTTCTTATCACAAACAGTTGACATTATAAAGCAACAGATTTTATACAACACCAGCAGAAATTCGTTCCTACTCAAGTTATTTCCTCTGCCCATTTGATTCCATCCTCCACTTCTAGCTCTGTGATAGACAATTGCTGAAGGCAAGGAATGGAACCAAATCATTTAAGAAAAAGAAATCAGAACTGCCCTCAATGTGGCTGATGTTTTCAAGATTTTGTCTCTTTCCACAGGATATATAGTAATACAGTTCTTCTGAGCAGAAAACATACGTTTTGTGGAAGACAAATAAATTGTAAAGGAAATTTCCATATCCAACTCCCTCTCATTTTTGAAGGAATGATTGCATCTCAGTTGCCTTACATACTCATAAGAAAAACACTTTTGTGTCTTCTTGGCTGCTAGTCCCCAAAAATTCGCCTAGGGTCTCACAAGAACTAAAACATAGAAGCCCAGAAGGCTTTATGCTTTATGTACAGGAATAAAAAAAAAAATCTGATTTTTAAGCAAAGTACAGTTGCAACATTTGCTTCTGTCACCTCAGAAAAACAGTGATGGATGCTGTGCACTGCAAGTTATAGCTGTAGAAAAATGCCAGTGGGACAGGCATTCACTGCATTTCAGGGCACTCAGCAAGAAGTGCAAGTCTTGGGCCATTGTTTCTATTTAACAGCTTCATTACTAGACAGTCACAGAATTAAAAATACAGGAGGACTGGCTTGAGCAGTGAGTTGTCAGTACTCAAATTCCTCTGTGCTTTTGATCTTATCTGGCCTGACTGGATAACACATGGAAGCCGCATCTGGACTATAAATTGAAAAATTTAAAAATAATTCATTGGTGTCAGTAGTGTTACTAAGATTGAATAATATCTTTATTAAAGTTTAATATATTGAAAATTCAAGAGAAAAGATGGCATGCAGTACTTGCATGTACTGAAATATGAAACATAACCAGGGCATTGTTGGACTCATTTCAGTGTAATTCTTGAAGAATTGTCCCATTAGTCTCTGGCAATTTGTGAACAGCAAAAAAGGATCATATGAAGTGAAGTGAAAATAACATCACCAAACAGCCTACAAAGGACAATAAAATAAGAAAAATGGTGTGAAAACAAGGTCAGCACTGGACAATAAACATCTAATATATGTGGCTGCAATATGGTTGGTCACATTTTAATATTAATTCATTTTAGGGATAATTCAGTGCAATAGCATTATAACTCTTTTGCAGACCTTCTTATTTGAGACATCCTTCATTCCTGTGTCTATGTAAATCTAAGAGGATGAATAAAGTTGATAAACAGCTTCTGGATCAGCTGAAATTCTCTGTGGACAGACTTTGCTTGGTGCTTCATGGATTTCATAGGTCATGAAGCTGAGTCCCATAACCACTTGGGCTAGACTGGTGATGGACTCCTCTGGGCTAGGACAGCTGTTCATAGATCAGGATAAGGGGGCTGTGAAAAACATTGTAAAGATTATTTCTTTTGAAATGTATTGTAAAAATACAAACCTGAACAGTTCTTCAGAAGCAACTTCCTGCCCTGATCTTGTAACAGCCCCTGAAAACCCTACAGGTCCTAAGATCACACACAGGGTTGCACTTTGCCAGCACTTAATAAAATGTCATTATGTCTTGCTGCTCCGGCTCAAGAAAATGCTGCAGGGATTGCTTTACCCCAGGAACAGCATTGTCATTATCAGGTAAGACAGGAGAAGGGGAAGGGAAGTGGCAGAGAGGATTTGGGACAGGAAAAGAACGCTACATACTCCTGTGGCTTTGCCACCCTTTGATTATTCCACCAAGGGATGAAACAGTGGAATGATTTTCATGGCTATTGCATCCCTGCTAATTCTCTTCCAGGCTGAAACAGCTCATTGTTCCTAAAATGCCATCTTTGATCAACTGTAAATTTCAAGCCTGTTTTGTAAGGGTCACAGTAACATTCAGCAGCATTTTAAACCCCGTGGCTTCCCGAACACCCTGTGCAGCACTGCTTGTAATGGTACAGTCAGGCACTGTTTGTCACAACTCTGCAGTGACAAACTTCTGTGGCTCTCCTTGTCTCCATGGGCGCGTCACAACCGAGCAGTGTGACAGCCTCCAGCGTCTGGGAGCTAAAAGGACATTTTAAAAAAAATAAATTTATTATGAACTTTCAACCTTTCGACAGTTGAAAATGCTGATGCCAACAGGAATTTTGTTTCCCTGAAGAGCACTTGGTCCAAGGGGTGCAGTCCTGGCAGCCCTGGCTTAGGGAGCCCAGCATCTCGGTTCCACGTGGCATTCTTTCCCCCTTTCATTCGCCCCCTGCACCCAATGCAAGTTTGTATCTGTTACAAAGGGTTTTTTTCTAGTTCTTGTCCTGTGCAGAAGTCACTGTTAGCTGTCAGCGAAGAGCATTAATCATCTGCAGTGTTTGCATTTATTATTTGTTTTTTCTCCTTCTATGAATGTACAGTATTTTGATGTTTGTTAAGTGAAAAGAATTTTGAAAGCAACGAAAATCTGGGCCCTTTCTTTCACCCCACTGTGGCATTAGTTATCTAAACAGTGACAACAACATATCTCATTAAAAAGTCATCAAATTCTTGCTGCAAGCAATTCATTTAAGGAGAAAAGGAAAGGGAAAAGTAGGTCTCCCTTGACATTCAAGAGAAATGCATTTCTAATTAATGTATTGTGGTGGTCAAATGCCAACACACAGGCAGATCACTTAACCAGTCCTTCTGGGTGGCAATGTTAAAAGGGCTTTCCCAGTAGTTCAAACCAGTGAATTTAAGGAATTATGGCTCCAGTATCTAATTTATGAAAAAAGGGCAAACACTGCTGTCAGTATGAGGGGGAAATCAAATCTGGGAAGAAGTGCAAGGAAGGAAATGTGTATGTAACTGGGGAAATGATGAGGAAAATTGTAACCAAACTATGAAGAAATAAAATGAAATAAAATTTTAAAAAATAAAAATGCCACCCTAATGTTTTGTATGAACAAACAAAATTAAATCACAAAGGACTAAAAAGGTATAGTAGGAAAGAAGATACCCCAATCGACTTTAGGGAAATGTCAGTTCAAGGCAGTGATGAATAAATAATAAGGATGGCTCGGGGGCTGTGCAGTAGTAAGGGCATCACCTCAGTAATATTTGAACCTTCTGACCCCCCAGTGAGATCTGCAAGGTATTTGTTAGGCTTGGACTGTGTCTTAGAAGCCCAAAAGAACCAAGTTTTGATTTTTCACAAGAATTAGTAGCCTAATCTCTTAAGATCAGTCTTGCAGAATTCAGCAGGTGCCTAAAGCAGGTCACTGATACTGAAGTGCCTGCGTATGTGCTTAGTTACTGTTCCACTGGCACTCTGATTTGCTCAGCTTTTGAAAGGTGCTGGTGTCCTTTGAACTGAGGCCCAAATGTAGGAAATGCAGGCAAGCTCAGGCTGTGACTGTCACTGCTGGATAGCCGGGTGCTGCCCCTGGTGCGCTGCACGTTCCAGATGTGGGAGCTCCAGAACTCTGTGTGCCAGCAGCTGGGAATCACAGCACCTTTTTTCAAAGGAAAGCTATACAGTAACTTCTTGGCCCACTTTGCTGTGATCACAGCAGCTGCCTCATGAATAAGGAGCTGAACTTAATTGTTCTGAAGGCTTAATAAATTTATCCTGTTTTTAAACCACTCGAGTCATTAAGTTTATGCCAAGTTTTACAAGCTATCTGTTCCAATGCCCATTGATTTGGATATATATTAAACTGTGTGAAGCAGCATGTATAATCAGCATGTGCATTTTAGGACTTGTAAATTGCTGCTTTTGCAAGAAAGTGCATGAAAATACCCTGTAAGCATCATTTGGAGGTACTGTTGCAAGTAACAGTTCAATGGCAACTTCAAATCTGGCTTTTATTCCTCCTGCCCAGTGCTAAGGTATCCCAAAAATATCTCCATACAGCACTGGACACAGGATCAACTTCTCCATTTTTCTAGCTAGCCGAAACTGTGTTTTGCCTAGAAAATGCACCCTCAGCTTTTAGAATTGATAATTATATAAACTTTCAGGGAAGTCAGGATGTAATTCTGGCAATCTGGAACATTCAAACATCATGCATCAAAATAAAAAAGAGATAAAAATAAAATATTCCTTTTGCTTATAAACTTGCGAGTGAAAAAAAAGCAGAAGAATTTTTAATTTTTTTTCCCTTCATTCCATTTGTTCATTTAATTTCTGAGATTTTTTATTTAGTCACAGAGACCACAAATTCCCTTTTCCTCTTTCTCTTAAATTATTGTTATTATTGCTGTTGGTAAAATTTAGACTTCTCTACAAAATCAAACTACTCCTCTGGCTGGAGCTTCAAGAAACCTCAAGGAAAATAAGGCCTGTTGAGGAAGCTGGCAACAATGGGAAATTCATACAGAAAGGTGAAAATGAGATTTAACTATTCTATTTGAAAGTTTGAATTAATGTGTGACATAGAGGTATCTTTTTCTTTTTTTTTTTTCTTTCTGTTTTAAACTCAGAAATACAAGTCCACACCTTGTAGTAAAAATATTTAGAGACACAAAAGGCACCTGGAGTTACTGGTCACCAGAGTGACCAGATAAGGGAGGGATAGATGTACCAGAAAACAAATCTATTGCTTCAATTTGCTACTTCCTGTAGCAGAAAAACAGGATGCAATGAGTAAAAACATGGACAAAAGTATACATTTCTTATGTAAGATATTGTTACTCTACAAGTGACAAGAACTACAGAGAGTTCTCATGACATGCAGTGTATCTGTATGGGTAATAAAGATTTATATTTCTTATTGCTTGTAAAGGTATATCATTGTAGGACAACAACCAGATGATACAGAACATCAAGTCAGGATAGCAGTTCAGAAACATTCCTGTTACTCTGAATAAACAATTCCTGACAGAATAAATATTTACTACAGAGATATTGCCCTTTACATTTATAGTGTCTCCTAACCTGAGGTCACTACCTCATACGTGAGGAGAGCCACCACCTCTCCAAGTAAATACCAAATAACAGTGGGTGATCTATATTTACAACATGTATGTTGGCATAATCTAATGTGCAGAGAAAACACCTTAATATTTTGCCTAAATCTGTGTCCTGCAAGGAAAGACTTTCATCTCTGTCTTTCCAAGATAGTAAATGTTTGTTTAAGCATGTTGCCTCCTTTTTTTTTTTCCTGTTGGTATTTGTCAAGCCCATAGCACAGCAGTGCTCTGTGTAATGAGGGAGACAGGGAAGCTGTCCAGGTGAAGGGAAGCAGGTTTCCAGCCACCAGCTGATGCACCAGTTGATGAAAATGAGCACTGATAAGGCAGAGCAAAGGCACTAGCTAAATCCTAGCTGGAAATGAGAGGCTGAAGGGCACAAGTGCATACTGATGACCTCCAGGTGGACCTGGCAAATATTTGTGATGTCACGCAAGCATGAAACACTGTTTTCTTTATTGGACAGCCAAGAGGATTTACTGAGCCTTTTATCCACCACAGGTGCAGCTGGCTCACAAAACACAAATATTTGTCTTTCTACCTACACAACACCTCTCTGATAGCAAGGGAAAGAAGCTGCTCAGAAGACATTAATCCTTCTTGTCCCCTCCCTCACTGCTCTGCCCCTCTCGTGGCTGACAGCCAGCAGTCCATGGATACCCAAGTACTTCAAATTTCAAGCATCCTGGGTTTAAAGCAAATGCTGCTAAGTCTGAGTGTATCACAGCACACTCTACAGCATAGGCCACATTGAGATAGCCACAACACACAATCTAAAGTGACACATACCACATCAGGAGGCTTCAGCTCTCTGCTCAAACAGAGTAACATCATCAGTCTCCAAAGGCTGCAGGCATCTGCAAACCTCTGCTCCTTTAGCCCAATCTTTTCTACTTTTCCTGGCTAATGCACTGCAGCTGTGTGCTCTACACCCCAGCACTCCATCTCATTATGTTCTATGCTGTTCACCTGGTTTTCACAGCTGAGGCCCATTGGGGATTAGGCTGCGCTACAGCCCCGCTCCCAAGCATCACAACCCGGGTGCCTACAGTGTACCTACATGAGTGAATCCTGAGAAAACTCTGGTTTGATTGCCTCACAGTAAAGGGTGTAATGCTACCTTACTTGGGGCCAGCACAGTCTGAGCATGTCCCCTACCCTCCTTCCCCATCAGTAGCTCAGGTCACCAGAGCCGTGGGCGTGGCTCGGAGAGCGCCGCCGGCTGCCGCAGCCTGCAGCCCGGGTAACACACCCCAGGCACACAGCACGGGCACCTCGGGCACTTGTGCCTCCCACGTCCTGGTTTGTGCTTTCACAGCAGGGAATGCTCCGGACCTGCCTCCAGGGGAGCTGCTTAATCCTTCCCACTGCAGGAGAATCACAAGCTAGAGCAAGACTTCTCAGCTGAGCAGTGGGGCGCTCGCCTGGACTGAGGCCACAGGTAACCCTGCCTGCATGTTTTCTGCAGTGGTGACAGTGCCAAGTGCTACCCCACACAAGAATCAGCAGGACACAGCCCAGTTTAGCCTCCCTGTTTCTGGCCCAGTCAGTTCTTCCCTCTCTCCTTCCAGAGTCACAGCTTCAGCCATGGCAATGAAATGACATTCCATCCTAAACAGCCTTCAGTGACATGAGAAATGAGACACAGATGTAGGGCTGACGAGTAGAAAGTCTTCCTCAAAATCAAGAAGAGTTTATTCCCACATCTCAAGCCAAAATAATAAATTACTGGACCCTCCAATCCCTGGCACTGGTTACACCACTGCATAGGACACGTGGATCTACCTCATGCCTCCAGATTCAAACACCACGTGCCAGAGGGCACCTACTCACCATTACATTAGAGGATTTCCAGGAGAATTCTTATTTCGTTCTGTGAAAAGAATCTTCCATCTTTTATACAGTAATTAAATATTGATTCCTCCAGAGACGGAGGCCAAAAGTCACTCCAGTCCTATCAGCCTGGTTCTTGCTGAGGAAGGAGGAGAGCTACATCCTTCTAACACCAGAAATCATTCACTCCAAAATTACCTATGGAACAGGTATCCATCCCTATTGTTGTGACATACAAATAGACATGTTCTTTTTCATACCCAAGCCCTGACTTAGTGACTATACTGTATAAAAAAGTGAAATGTTTAAACAGGGTGTACTGATGTCTCTCTCACACCAGCCCTGGGAAGATGCCATTTTAATTGTCTGTACCCAGGACTCAGATTACTGAAGGTGCTGCACTGCTGCCACAGCCTGAAAGAACCTACTTTTTTTTAAATTTAATTTTTCATGCTCCTAGTTATGCACATATGCACCTCTGTTTTCAGCAGCTGTCTCTTTCTCTCTCCTGGAAGTCCAGTCTTCATAACCACCTTCTAAATTGACCATGTAATACACATGATATTTCCTTCTAAATGGCAAATAAGCATGGATATTTGTAAATCAGATGCTACTGATAGATCTATTGTTCCTTTCATAGAAAACAAACCTGCAGGGGACAGGTCTTCTGGGCATTAAGAGCATTAGAAAGTAATGTAAGATATTACTTTGTCTCTTTTTAGAAATAAAAATTATTCCTGCCTTTTTTTGAGCTTGAGGGTTTTTTGGGGGTTTTTTTTGGTTTTTTTTTGTTTGGTTTGGTTTCTTTACTGGAAGAAGAAAAGTACACAAAACAAACTTACTGATTCAAAAGTTTAACCACTTAGAAAAACCTTTTCAAAGTTCCTTTGGTAATATTAAAATAGCCAGTGAGATAAAAAAAGTTCTAATAACCTCTGGTATTATTTCCTGTATTTCCTAACCTATTATTTCATATTTCCCTACAGCATCACACTCTTTCTACAATCAGTGCAAGTCATGAACTGTAATTAATTTTAATTACTGACACTTTGAAGGATAGTTTAACACTCTCTATCCCCAATTTCCTCATCATGTTATTATTTCTTTCAATCATCCTTTAATTTACAGGTGCCTTCAGGACTACTTAATAATTAAAAAGATTTAACAGATACAAACATTAAGTGCTCTTTTACAGCCAGGCAAAACCAATTTAAAAGTTTGAAACTTTCTTTACTACAGAACTTTCCTTCTTCCTCATTGCCTGGGAACCTAGAGCTCAAGAAAGCTGAATTCCCAAAGTGCTGACAATTTCAGTCAATTGGTAGAAATATCAAGAGACAGGGGAAGAAATTAATTTCTCCTATTTCAGCCCAAATCTTCATGGTCACATGTTCACACTCTTCCTCAGAATAACTGGATGAAGGAGGAATGCCAGGGATGCCAGGGCATGTGACCATCAGGGCAGAGTTGGGCAATGGTCCTAACTCTCCAGAGGAGGCATCTGCTATCATAGCTAGAGCTCAGTAGAAGTTATTATTCTTTTCTCTTCTTCTCACCCCCCCCCAAAAAAAAATTTAAAAAAAACTAGAAAAAAATGTAGTCAAAGCTGAAATAATACAATTTGAAAATGCATTTGCAATGCCTCACTACAACTTTTTCAGACTTCTCCAATCTCCATTTTCCCCTACATGCCTGGCTTTCCAACCAGACTACCTCTTCTGTAATGTACAACGTCTCCCACGAGAGATCCTGGTCTGCAAGAGAGATGTGGCTTAACTGAGATTTTAAATGCATGAGGGAAAAAGAGTATAAGATGAAGCAAAATTAAATCCCACAAGATCCCAGCAAGTGCATCAACAGAAAGACTTCATCTTTTCATCTAAAACATTTTAGCTTTGGGACTCTTTTTTTTTTTTGTAATAACAAATTTCTGAGCTATGCAGATGCTTTTCATACTACGTATACTTTCAATTAGTATTTTGTTTTCCCTTAAAAAACAAAACTTTAATGGAAAATAGGCCAGTACCCTTAGCTTGAGCCTCTGTGGGGAAGCCACGGCCACTTTTGTGTGACTAATGGTGTCTCAATATAGGGGGAAAATCAGTACCAAAAAGGAATTTCCTTTTTTTTTCTCTGAAAGTGTCTGTGCAAACTGTTTGTCTTATCACAGCCATCTGCTCCTAGTGTGTACTCAGTAGTGGTATCTGTTTGCTTTATTGCCTGAAATATACTTTTATTACCTTTACTACTTCTTGTTAGCACTGCAGAGTCCATTATGATACAAGGGAGTGATATGGGTTTTAATCCATCTTGCACATCCCAAACAGAATTGCTAAGGCCCAGATAAGTACATTATTGTTGGTAAACTGTGAGCATGAAGGAAACCATCCTCTTGAGAAGATGACTTTCATCTTCCCAAGCTATGTGTTAAGGCTGGCTGAGTGAGGAGAAAGACACAGTTTTATTTAGGAATTGAGCACATGAGGTTTCTCATTACTGAAAATTATCACAATGCCCATAATATCCTTTTTGCAATCATTTTTTTAGAGTTGAACTTTAAAAGGTAAATGGTTCACTGTTAATAAAGGATGATCTTTTCAATTTGAGACTCAGGGGCTCAAATGTTGAGAAACTTTCTGGGAGCTTCCTTCTGCCCGCATGAGGTTTGTTTAGCATGTGAGTCTCCATTATTATTCTCAGGCAAAAAGTGCTTCTTTTTTTTTTCCTTGTCATAAACCTTTTTTTTTTAATTGATGAAGCAACAGAAGTTTTTAGGTAGCCTTGCTATAACTCCTGTTCATGGATGGAAATACATATATGTGACAATAGCAGTGTTGACCACCAGGTTGGCTGGAAACTTGACTGAACTAAGTAGATGGATGTTAATTACTTTCACCAGGTGTGTATCTGAACATTTATATCAAAATTATTGCAGAAAATTGCATGCATACCTGGGCAGGTATAAAAAGACAAAATTAACATTGTTCTTGCCTGCATTTTTAAGCAAACATAAACTTATAATGTGGCAGTGCATTTGTAGCACCACCTTCTATCTGGCAGAGCAAGCTGATCAATAGGCAGTAAAGTTGTCAACACCAAGAAAAGCCTAATGAATCATTTTTAAATGCACCCCTTTATCATCCACACCAACAAATTCACATATCCATGTAAAATTGGGGGTGATCAGCTGTCCCATAGAACATGCAGCTTCAATAGTCCCAAGGAATTTTGCTTTGAACAGCTTTCTTTGCCTCAATTTATATTCACATTATATCCTCATTAAAGATATCAATTGGATCACAGTGGCTTTACCTCAGGAAATTATTTTGGTCAGAACAGCCCAGATTCTCAAGCACTTATGAGCTGTCCCTGGCCATCTGAGGACATTTAAGCCCAAAAGGATTTCTGGCCGTGTTACACAAACTCCAAATGCATTCCTTCATCAAGGATAAATCATTTCTATTCACATTTCTTTTTCTCTTTTTATTATTTTTTCTGGTGGCAAACTTTTCAATCAGCTAGGCTGTTCAGGAGTCTGAGTTCATTCTAGTTGCATCCTTCCAATTACAAAAGTTTGATATTACCAGGGGTATAGATAGGATCCAAGTTTGACTAACACATGGGACAATAATCACGTAACCAATCACGTAAAACTGTAATGAATTGTTTTCTCTCCTGTGTTTTCCTTGCTAAAAGTCATTTACAAACATTCATCACCTGGTTTACCTCACCACCATTATCCAAGCAGGCTCAGTGTTGTTATTTTCTTGTCAGAATCACAAACATGCCATATCCTGTTTCAAGATATCCCCATTAGGTTCTTTTCTTACCACCATTAGTCAGTGGTAGGAAGAGAAGGTGAGTAATGAGAAAAGATCATGATTAAAACAATTCAATTCTTCTTCTGATTGTTGCTAATAAATCTGAATATTTAACAATTCAATTATTGGTGTCTCTACCTTAGACCAGTAAGTCTCCTCACTCCATCTGGCAGAGGGAATAAATGAATTGTGCAACAAATGAGATGTGCAAGGTCTCATTCAATATCCAATAATATCAATCTGATTAATGCAGCCTAGAAGTAATGATACTAATAAAATTAGTTATGAAAATTGCATGTTCATATCAATGAAATTTCTTCTTTGGGGTGCCAGCACTAGGTTTCATCCCAGCTGCACAAGCTATAATTTGTGATTTAAAACAGCTGGATGGCCAAACCTGAAATTAAATAGCTGGATGGAAGGTTGAGAAGTGAGACAGGAGGAGGCTGAAGCAGTCTATAAATGAAAACCAGAATAAGCTTTGACTTTAACAACAAATATTCAGTAAAAAGACATGTTGAACACCATCAAGCCTAATTAAAATGCAGTACTTCTACAGCTCAGAAATGGAGTTCAGGTTCTTGCAGAAATTGGTGTGAAACTCACATTCTTCCCTTTTATCATAGCCAGGCAGATTAAGTGAGGAGAGCTGGTGTCCTTGGACAAAGTCTAGCCAGACAACATGCTACTTCTTTCTATGCCATTCCTACATTTTATACCAGTACAGTTCCCTTGGTCTCAATGCAGTAACAAAGGCTTTCTCTTCAAAAAATGAAAATTAAACTTCCCATTTGTAAATATGATTACCTTCATGATTTGCATAATTTTATTTAAACTTAGCCTGAAGTAATGATGACCATGCATTAAGATGTGTTCTCAATAGTAATTTCAATATAGGTTCAATAGTAATTTGCCATATAGGTTCAAATTTTTTATTGTCTTTTTTTAATGCTTGAATTATTCATCTATTAAGCCACTCTTTAACAAAACAAGTGCCTTCTTGAAACACAAACTTGACAAGTATTTTAAATCAAAAGAAAAAAAAAATGAAAACACATTTTTCACCACTATTTCTGATTAGTTTGAAATCTTTGCACTAATTTGCCAAGAAATAATTTTTCCTTTATGCTGGGGTCTCTATCAAGAAACAGCCATGAAATTGTGAACACTTAGAACTGCAGTGCACAATTTCACTTAGATCTACTGGTGCAGCACAAGAGTGCAGGACTGTAAAGCCCAAATGTTTTCCTTGTGCTGCATGTCAGAGAGCCAGGCACTCAGCAGTGACACCGGGGGTTTATTTCAGATGAGTAAGCAGCAAGTGTTACGAATTCCCCCTCCCCTCAGTGTGCTCCAGAACTCATTATCTCCTGGGCTGTCCCTGCAATGCGGGCTGTGCTCACAGATGTGGTAGCTCTGTGTACACAATGATAGGTTTAAAATGGATGAGATTTTCAGGAACATAAAGTTCTTGGAAAAATAGGACATGATCTTTGCAGTCGTGGGGAAACGTAGTCAGAACCTTGAAATAGCACGCTAATTGCCCTGAGTAAAGTAATTTGTTTTATCTGTCTGCCACTTGGTTTCCTGCGAGGCACAAAAAAACTATTATGGGATTTTACTGAAACTAATTACTAGTATTTTATCACAAAGGCTGCTGAAGCATAATCCTCTCACTTTCATTCTGTGTTTCTCTCACAAACTATGCCTCCTTCATCCTGAATTTAAAATCTTGTGGAAAGTCAAGAAGTACTCTAATCATCCAGTGTTGTAACAGACCCTGCTGATATTCAGCCCACACTATAATAATATGGAGCAATAGCACAGCACATCAATGTAAACTCTAGTAAGCTGCATACACCACTGCTTATTTGTTCTTAGGAAACCTGCACCCCACAAAGTCTGAGATGTGCAGTAAGGACACCACCTGCCTCCCCACAGAAACTTTCCTGAATAACAAGCTAAGCACAGGGTCATTTGTGTCCCTTTTCCAACTTACGCACACAGGAACTAATAAGAATATGTTTAAAATACTGATGATTTGGTGACTAAATAGTGACAGCATACCCTGGTATTAATGCAACGTCTTGGCTTATAATCATGATTTTTTAGAAGCCCTGAAATCTCATTTTGATCATTAGCATGAAATCCTGCTGATGTTGAGATACCTCATTAGAATGGTAGGCAACTTGTCTTTAGTGGAAATTATTATTCTTTTGAAATTAATGACACTGCCTGAATATGTTCTGTCACATCTTGATAGTTAATTAAATTGATTTTATCAGAATAGTCAACCACACAAAATGCAACATATTAAAGAATGTATTTGACAAAAAAAATAATTCGATCATCATATTCCCATTGAGATGAAGTACAGACACCACCACCATCTTTCACCTGATATAAGCAGCAAGAGTTCAACTAAGGAATTACACTGCACTTTTAAAAAGTGCCCTTCTACAAGGCTAATTATTCTGTACAGAAAAATAAATGAAGACTGATAGTTAGAAGGCACAGCAGTAAGGGGATCTTGAAGTAGGAGATGAGGTGAAGATTTTCTTTTCTCAGAAAGAAGTGGGGAGAAAATAATGATTTTTGCCATTGAATTGTAAGGTCAGAGCTGCTCTTAAAAGGAAAACTCTCCTACAAATGTTTTATCTACCCAAATGTATGTGCCTTCAGGGACTCAACAATAATCACTTTTTAAATCATACATGTGCTGCATATCATATTTCCTTTTTTCCCATTTCTAGTAGGTTTTCTACTCAGTATGGTGGGATTTTTTAATTTTTCTGTCCATGTAGACAGATCCAATCCTGTGATGTTCTCGCTGGCTGACTTTGAAGGCAATGTTATTAAAGACCTGTTATTCAGATCTTCATCTGAATCCAGCCTTCAGTGTGTTAACCATTAGAGCCCTTATTTTTGTGACATTCCGAGTCCTCTTATTGTAGGTGGGTGGATGCTTGACAGAACCGGCCAACGAAGCAAAAATATTCCATGAATAATCATCCGCATGTATGAACAAATGCACTTTCCCTGTGCTACCAGTTATCCAGCTCCTTCCCCAAAAGCATGCACACCTCAGGAAGATGAAAGCAGACTCAATCAGATCCCCTACACATCTGTGACAAAGGCCAAAACCAGAACTTTCACAGAAGGAGCCTGAAGTCCATATTGCATTTAAAGCTCTCAAGATACAGCCCATGGACACTCTCATGGGGCCCATGAGGCCCCAAAGCAGATTTTTAAAGAAACTTTCAGATGCACACATCTGGGAGAATTAAATCCTGCAGGACATCTCTTCATAGTGCTTGCTGCAAAAGGCAAGGAGAAATCATCTGCGTATTTAGGCATCTAAATCCCATCTTAAAATCCACCTGTAAGTAGTTTAACTGCAGGTCCCCCTGTCCAAGTCTCTAGGATTCAAAGCTTATTATTAAGTATAACTAATCCTAATATTATATCCTATAGACTTAATGTAGCCTAATATTATATCCCATAGACTTAATGAGATACAAGCTCCTAAATCAGTTATGTGGGTTTCAGTTATTTTAAGGATGATCTGTAGAATTTAAAAAACAGACATTATAACTTTTCTTTAGCCACAGGGAAAGCAATGTCATAACAATGAGGAAACTGGGTCCTGCAATTAGACATTGTACATCACCTTATGAATGACACATGGTTCATATAAAGTTAGAATCAAAAGGGGAAAAGTTCTGTTTCCACAGCTTGAAGGAACAGCACTGGTAAAGAGTCAGTCTGCTTTTGCAGCTCCCCTGACAAGCCTTTGCAGGGTCCTGCCCAAATGAGTGGCTTGGTAGGAAGCGCTGGTGGGCTGATAGGAAAAGAAAGGAAGAGCTGCTTCTGCAATATTGCTGAACTATTTTTCTTCAGTCTTTTAATCTGATCTACTATTCCTGAGCTTCAAAATGTCATCTGACAAGACAGCAACTGTTGGAAACAAACAAATGCACATTCCTTGTCTGAAATTGGCAAAGAAGTTGTCACAGGATTTTGATCTGATTTCTGCCCTTATCTGTACCTATGATGGAGGCCACACAACCTGCTCAACTTGATGTAAAATGCAGTAATTCTTTAAAATGCCACACATTAGACATGCTGTCATCTGCCACAGCTAAACTCTGCCACATCTGATAGTGCAAAATAACAACTGGATGACTTCTCTGATTAATCACTTGGAAAGAAAGCAGGGAGGGGAAAGGGGATGAAATCCAAAATCATGTTGAAATCATATAAGGGTTGAAGTTACCTGTCAAAAGGAAAATTTCTATTTCCCTCCGCCTTTGTCAAACATGCACTCTATATTGCTATTGCTAGACAGACCCATGTTTGTTTGCTCATCTGTCTGTGCCACTTAGACACATGGCACTAACATAAAACAAGATGTAGCAAGGTGCTCTGGGAACAGCCAGAAACAAAAGTCTCCCATAAATTCACAACAGCTCTCCCACCTACAACTTGATTTAAAATCATGCTTTAAAGAAGGGAAAAATAAACTGTATATTAGAAAATGAGGTTGCTGAATATCGGTGTGCAGGCAGGCGGAATGAGATAACACACTGTGTAATATGCATTTTTCTCACTGCAGAATTAATGCTGAAACATAGTACAAGATATGTATGAGAAAATCAAATCACTAATAATTGCATCATGTGTTCCAAGTGAGTGATTTATGCAGTGCTAGTGGACACAAAGACAGTTGCTGGGAAATCTGTAAAATCTGATCCAACACTTACAAAGATGTTGGTAAAGGCCAGAAGACACCAGTGAAGAAACAAAAGCTCTGGATCCTGCCTCAGAGAATGCCTGCCTGGAGCATCACAACAACCTCTCAGTGTAGCCTCAGTGTATGGTGGTAAAGGGATCAGACTTCCTTGTCTGAATTATGACTTAATGCTCTATTCAGCTGGATACAAACAGCATTATCTTCTTTGGTAACATGAATGTAACAACACATGAAAACATCATCATTTTACTGCCCTTTTCTTCAGAAAAGTGTCATCACCTTACCTGGAATCAAAAGCTTTGTATTACTACTGCTTCTAGCTGACATTAAGATGTCTCAGGAAGCTCCTGATGAGCCATGAAATATTATCACAAGATGGAAATCGTATAAATGGAACTGCTTAGGTTTGTGGTGAAAAATTAGATAACCTAATTTGTAGTTCAATTTCCAAGACGCCTATTTGTTAGCTAAGTAATTTACCACCATCTTTCATCATTTAAGTCCTTTTCCTCTCTGAAGATTTAATTAGTTTCCTTCTCTGTCTCACACACAATTTTCTTGAATTGTTTCAGGCAGTCCCAATAACCCCCAAGAAATGTGCCCATGAACTCAGAGGAGAAATCAATAACTTCCATGCCTGTTCAGTAAAAGAACACAGCATTTTCTGATAGCTGCAAACAAGATGGGATTTAGCCCACAAATGTTTCCCAGTCAAGCATGAAAACACTGGTTCCCTGCTGGTAAGCAGCCATGCAGCCTGAGAGTGACCAGTGGCAGAACATATCCAGGTTCAGGCCTTTTGAAAACAATTTGTCCTGAAGAAATCCCATAAATAATCTAATATGAAACAAAACCATGCTTTTCATCTCTCATAATAAGCACACAGCATGATGTGTGAG
Organism: Irena cyanogastra; assembly: GCA_013397155.1. Taxonomy (NCBI): domain Eukaryota; kingdom Metazoa; phylum Chordata; class Aves; order Passeriformes; family Irenidae; genus Irena; species Irena cyanogastra. The sequence goes on from VWZV01015119.1 coordinate 637,881, forward strand.
AACAGCTATCAAACTGCTTCCAAGATGAGAGCTCAGTTCAATAAATTCCCTCACATTTGTCTGTGCTTTTTTCTTCTATTATACATTATCAAGTTTCACTAAACTGCCTTATGAATATGTCTCTATATTAACCTCAAGTCTACTCCTACTCACTTTCACAGAGGTCAGTGTAAACCTGTCATTAAATTCAGCAGGGATAGGTCTGGGTCCACAAAGAGTAACCTTTCCTTACTTCCTTGTTTGCTATCTTTATTTCACCTTGGTCTAACCTTAATTACACAGTAACTTAATATTATCCTTCCTAGTCACACAACCAAGTAATTGCCCTCTTTCTGTCATCTCTGCTATTTTTAACACACCCTTTGTTGTTTTTTGAATACTAATACAAACATTGATACCAATCAAAGAGTATGCAAACAGGCTACTGGGCTTGCACTTAACATTACTAGAGGAGGACAATAACTGGGACTTGGGGGACAAAGTGTCATTCCCTACATCTTTACATGGTACCCAGCACACCAGACCTGGTGATGAATGCTACCACCTCTGCCTGAAGGGATCTTTTTTCGAGATTCCCATTAATTCAGTCTTCAAGTATCTCATATGATTTCCTTTCTGTGTGAGCTGATGAAGTTACTGTTTTCTCAAGTATTTTAGACATTAGAGACTGTGAAATGTGGGAATGATTCATTTGACTTCAGAGCAAGAATCACCTATGTCCCATTCATGCCTTTCTTTTCCGCTGGAAGAAAATGTTGGTAAACGAATTAAATGAAGAGTCAGTGAGTTCGACACTATACACTCAGCTGTGGGGTAGCTCTGGGTTATGGCCTCTTCCATTAGTCCTGCTTTACTTTTATCATAGCACTGATGCCTTGGAATGGCTACCTAGAACAGAGGCTAGACAGGGAATAAAATAGGTATTTATTAAAGCCCTTCAATAGATACACCTTGGGCAGTGCAAAGGCCTCACAGAGGCTACACCAAAGATGGACAATGGTCACGAGTTTTTCAGACAAAAATAAGTTTGGTCTATTTGCATATCAGGGGTTAATTGTCCAATTGCAGCTTCAGGTAATGAAGTCATGTTCCCCCAGTTTGCTCTTCCCCCCCATTCACTTTTGTTTATGCTGTTTGGGGTCTGAGGCTGAGGATGTCCTTGGTTCTCAGGCTCAGAAGGATTGTTTAGTCTGACCAAACTGTGAAGAGAGCTTACTAACACTCTACATGGAGTTCAGAGTTATACACTAATGTAATGCAGGATCTGGAAAATATAAACACTAAAAACTTAAGGCATCAGCACTCATTAAACATATCAACAGTTATGCATGTTGCCTCTTTTGGATCTAATCCTCAGGCACTTAACAATGTCTTGTCAGCTTAGAAATTTATATTAATGGCATATATTACATTAGGAGAGTTATACCAGGTGTGTTCAATGGTCTCTTAAACTCATTCTCTGAGGTTTGCTGGAGTGCCATGCTTCATGAGAAGAAGACATGCATGGAACTTTGGTTTCATCATGCTCTTACTCAGCATTCAGAGGATTTTGGACTGTTTCTCTGAGCTGAGCATGTAAAAGACAGTTGTTTTGGCACAGAGTACTAAGCACTAGTGTGCTTAACCCTTTCATCTTGGATAGTTTTTGTTCAGATGGTAGGAGGAATCTACAGAAAGATGAAACTTTTACTCAGTGCAGCTTGGGACCAGCACACCCTGCGTTGCAGGTGCAGCTGCAGGAGCTTGTCCAGATTACAAAAGCAGGTGAGTGTCAACCTACTGAGATGCATGCTGCCCTCCCAAGCCTGCCCTGTTAGCCTCTGGGTCGTGCTACAAATTAAATAAAAGTGAATGGCAGCTAACTATAAACTGCCACATGGAATCAAGCTGTGGTCGTTATGGCAGGTATCATGCCTGATGTAGAGCAAATGATTTTGGTAAGGGCTGTAAAACCTTCTCCCCTGGGAATGTTCAGGCACTGTACTGCCATCAACACGATTTATGGGCTATATTAGCACTCTGCCCATGAGTCTTACCCTCCCCAGAAACTTTTGGAATTGGGAAGGTGGAAAGATGCTCATAAAACAGCAATATATTTGACACGCTGTTCAGTAGGATCAGAAAGCAATCTGCAGAGGTCTGACTTCTGACAAGGAATGCTGTTTAAAAAAATCACAGTTACTGTCAAACTTATTCCTTCTACCATCCAGGATACGAGGCCAATTTACAAAGAGACCTTGAACGGTCATCAATCACCCAACACATCTGACAGTCACATCAACAGTATAGCCTGGGCAAGCACTTTGTGTCCTCAGAGGCAGCTTGATGGTTCAAGCTTCAGTAACACAGCAGTAGTCAGAAAGGCCACCAGTCTGTGCAAGGGAGCTAGAGGTTTCCCTACACATCAGGTAGCAGCTTGACCTTCTGGTTTTTCATTTTGCTCCCTAGCAGCCTTCTAATGCATCAGGACTCAGCTGTGACTTTGCCTCAAGTCCTAATGAAGGTACTTGTCACGTGTGCACATAAAAGACAATGTTCTGGAAAGGATTTTCTCCCCAGTGTATTGCATGTTATATGGGAAAGTCCTGTGGGAGTCTTCAGCTGTTTCTGATGCTCCCTGCAGAGATGTGCCACAAACACCACATTCCTTCCTCTGCCAACACAGAGGCTGTGCTATGAGACCAATTTGAGCTAGATAAAAATAAAATTCTTCCATGGCATGTACCTCAAATTAGAGATTCAATGGCACATCTCACATTTATTAACCCTCACAATGGCTTGCTGCTTTTCATTTTCTTTCCATTTTTCTTTTCCTTTCAAATTGTAAAAACAAACTTTGCCTAAGAAAATTCACATTAATTATGTAAGACATTGTACAGAAAGGGGATATGTCCAGGGACTAAAGCCATTCCTGCATCTGAGATAATTTCATTGCAGCTAGAGAACTCACATGAATCCCTCCCCAACTCTTTTCCTTTCTTTTTTTTATTGTTTTACTGCTTTCCTTTGAAATATTACTACCATTATTCATGCAGCCTCAAAATAATTTCTTGGGTTCACCTGTTCTAATATCTTTTCCTCTCTCTGTGACTCCTTCTCCCATATATCCAGCACACGACATTTCCTGTAGGGCACAGGCAGAGAATGCCACAGACCTGCTGCAGTATTCCTCAATGCAGTTCAAAACATGTATAAAGCTGTTAATAAGTTCTCTTTAAACAGCTTTTGCAAAGACCCTTATATGCAAGATAGAAGCAAACATATGATCATACACTGGGCCCAGAAAAATCAATGTCAATTACTTACAGATTTTGGGAAAAGTCCATTTCTCCTTCTCTTTTTTATTAAAGTTCCCTCTGAGACATTTGTACAAAGCCCATTCTTTTTAACTGTCTCCTTGCAGTCTTGGAAACACTTTGTCTCAGTCCCCTCACAGTTCCTGATGTATGAGCATCTGACAGGGTTCTCAACACACCTGCTCCAGCAAAGGAAAACTATTTCTTCACAGGGTGAGATTTGTTCTTAGCTATTTCAGGTTAGAGCCTCTGCTAAGCTTGTATAACACTTGGAAATAAAGCAACTTTTTAAAAGGTGGGGGGAAAAAAAGAAAACTTCCACACTTTGGGAAGTATACCTTCATCTCATTCTAGGTCAGTACTCTGACCTGGACATACATCTCCTCCTTTTGCTTCTTCTCTGCCTTAGCAGTAGGATGCTTAATATATTAAAGCATTATTTTTCATCCTCCCTTTCCTTGCAAAACATTGCCCTTTGTCTGAAAGGTCTCCAGCATTTACTAGCAGTTATGTCTGAGCAACAGTAAAGGCAAAGCAGTATTTTTCTTATACCTGTGGCACAAAATTCTAGTTCAAAGCAGCAATGCCTAAAATCCAAGTGACTTCAATATACTGAACCCTCATGCTATTTTCTGATATTACTGTATGGCAGGAAAGTCTAACCTCCCCTGGCTGGAAAGAGATGTGCCTAAATATGTGTGTACGTGCACTTGCTTTTAAATAAACTCACTGTGCTTTTCTTCCTTTCTAAAAGACAGCATGCTTCAGATCCACTTTACTCTTGCCAGAGATGAAGTAGGAACAATGCAATCCATTTTTCACAAATAAAAATGTCCAGATCTGCTTTCTGGCACACAGCCTCCACTGTAGCTACCACAGACATTGCTGCAGAAAAGGCATAAGGCTTTGCCTGTGACACAGGCTGTAGGAAAGGGCAGGAACAGTAACTTTCCAACTCAAATCATTTCTGTCCAGCTGAAGGGCCAGTTGTACTCATTAAGACAACTAAACCTCCCAAGGAAAGGAATTTGAAAAACTACATACCTGTCTGATTTCTACAGAGCCTGGCCAGCTTTATTCCAGTACACTAGTTTTACTCTGGCACAAGCCAATGCTTTATTATTGCATACATATCCAATACTGACACACTGAAGGATGTGGAGGCCAGGTGTCAATCTCATGTGAAGATGCTTAGCCATGGTTTTCTTGTCACTAATGTATGATCATATTATCATGTGAAATCTCACTGTATCTGAAGAAAATAATTCCAAAATTGACATTTCATCAGTTCACTTGACAGGGACAAAGGCAGGAAAGGAACCAGGTGCATCACTGAGTTGTGGCTTCTACAGTCACATGCACAGCATGTTAAATTCAGCGGGGTCTATACAGCTTTTTAGCCTGGAATACCTATAGGGCCTTGTTCATATTTTTCATACACTTCTTCCAATTTTCAGAAAAATCTAAATTGTTCCTGGGGTGCTATAATTTGTATCCAGGAAAGATTATTTTTAACAGCCACAGGTACTTAGCTGTTAGCAAAGCAGAAACATGCTTGGGTTTGTCTGTATTCTGCATATTTCCCAGCCCTACCTTATTGGGATCACATGGATCTCTCCATTTAAGGTGTCTGGGCATGACATTCTCACCCCACAGAGATCCATCAATGGTAAATTTGTCATTAGCCTGGTGTCAGGTAAGAAGAGAGATATGAACATTGCTACTATTTCTAAGGAATGTCATAAAGCCAATGGCAATTTTCACGTGTGTGAGGCCATGCTCTCTGCAAACACAGCAAGTTATCAAATACTAACAGCCACCAGCCTCTATTTTACCAGGAGGATGAATATGTTTAGAAGACTAGGAATTTCAAGGTAGTTTTATAGGTTAATATTTTGCACAACTAACTTCTAAGACTTCTGCACAATTCTGTGGTTTATGGACAGCTCAGGAAATTAAAGGCCAAAAGATTGTCAAGAAAGAGTGAATTACACAATACTTTCAGATATCAGAATGAAATTTCCATTCCCTGTCTGGGTACCTGCCCAATTTCTACTGCTGTATAGTAGAGGGTACTAAGAAGCATTTCAGAAAGCTTAAAAGTGAATTTCTAGCCTCCCTTGAATTCAGAGAGGTAATTATTTATAACATTAGAGTTGCTTTTAGAAAGACACACTCTTCAGTCTTCATGAGTTATGCCCAAGATTATTAACAGGCTTGAGTTTCACAGCAGGTTCCTTTCCCAAACTCTGCCTTTCAGAGAACAATTTTCTGCGAGGCAAGGCCAAATTCCTCAGACTACACAGGAAAGTTTACAATAAAAACCAATAACTCTACTACAGCAACATTAGTGGAAACACTTAAAACTACATATCCCTTTAGAAAAGAAACAGCTTTCTGGAAGGATGCAAACTTAAAGGTCTGAAGATCTGGTGCAATTTGCAAATGGAAATCAGGTCGGCAACAGAGATGCCAACTTTATGAATAAATACCTCTAGCTGTAATGCTTCATCTTCAGTACTCAATAGGCCAAGGCATTTCTGGTAATGTGAGTTCTTCTATGGTTTTTGATCTAAAAATATCCAAAGTTTCAGAAATAGAGTTAAAAAAAAGTTTTTCAATATGGAAATCCTGTTTTCTGTCTAGCATAAAAAATATCAAATGTCTTTCATGAAAAACAGCTTTCAGAAGGAAAAATATCTGCATTCCCCCTCCATTTTTTTCCCTTCCCATCACTTTACAGGGGAAGGTTAATGCTTTACCATGTTGCCAGGTAAATAGGTGCTTGCCCAGATAGTTGGAAAGAATTAATGGCCTTGTGGAACTATCTGCATAATCTAAAGAGTTTACACAGTGCTTTGCACATTTATATTGATTAGAAACAGCAGTAACTGATGCCAGTGATGTCGTTTCAGTAGAACATGACACTGAAGTTTCTCTTTTGTGATTCTGACTACAGCACTGCAAGCAGTATTATACTGGCTCCAGTCCATCTCATTTCCTTTTGTCTGCAAGTGCATCAGAATGTTACCACCTAGTCTGAGGGGAAAGAAGGAGAAGAAAATATTTCAGCCTGTTGGAAATAAGTAGCTAATTTTCTTATTCTGTGGAGTGAATTCCAATCAGACCTGCAGAGGCAAGGCTGTCAGATATCAATGCCAGATGTCTGCCTCACTCCTCCAGCACAGGCAGCTAGGGAGAAGTACTGGATACCTGCTTGGTGCTGTAAGGCAGCCTGATGGCTCCCCCAGAGCCACTGAGCACCTCTGCACAGCTCAGACAAGAGGAGTGCAGCCTGATGCTTGGGCCTTTCCTCAGGCTGCAAAGGTTTGATGCTGTTTCTGCTCTCTGAGAAAGCCATCCAAACTAGTGACCTGTGTCCAACTCCCATGAAAGCTGGATCCAGGAATGTAAGAGCTATGAGTCAGAAGGTGTACAGATCAAATGGAGCTGGACTCACCTGTGGTGGGCAGAAAGAAAGCTGCTAGAGCTCCTACAGTTAGTTAAACAACTCCCTATGTTTACTTTAAAAAAATCCCAAACTGATCCTGCTCTACCATAAAATGTCTGTGCATGTCACAGAATAGGCTCTGTGTCTCTTTCTGCCCACCTAAATGTGCTAACCAAAGGCAAGCTGGCTATTCCCCTTCAGGTCCCAAGTTTGCTTGGGGCCTGAAGGGTTTGCTGCTTTAAGCACACAGCAGCACAAAGTGAACAGAAGGCACCAGCAGTGCTCTTTTCAATGTAGTGAGGAGTTCACCAGCTAGGGCATCACCCTGGAACCTGTGCTGAGACACAGCCAGCTCCCAGCTCTTACCAGAGGTGATTGTACAAACAGTCTCTCTTGTCTCTGCTGCTCCATCTCATTCCAGAATTATGTGATCTTGGTTGGAACTCCATTTATAAATCTCACGGAGGAGAACATTTTAATAATTGAATTTGAAATATATAAGACCACATATACACACATGCAGACATTTTCACACACCTGTACAGTGACCAGTTTACAAGCTACGCTGGCATTTCAAAAGACAAAGTTCAGCCTGTCTCTAAACTGAGGTCTCTTGAAGCAATGGGCTGCCTAGGAGAAAAGACTAGCAAAGTAAAGCCATGATTAAATAACTCTGAGTTCTAATGCTGTCTTCCAACACAGATGTTACTGACTTGTTGTTCACATTTGCTTTTGATTTTTCTATATTAAGTGCCACCTTGCATGCACAAGGTATTCAAGGCAAAGCAAGTGACTACATATAGAAGGCAGAAGGAGGAAAAAACCTTAAAAAACCCTAAGGAAAACCACATTTAGACAAAGCAGAAAAGAGTCTGAAGAAGGAACAGGCACGGCCAACACAGTTTCTCCTATGGGTGATGTAAGCAGCTTCGGAGAGAAGTTTGCATCATTCTGAAGCCCCATTGCTCCCAAGTTGTTGCAGTGGGTGCACTGGCACAGTCATGTCTTGGTTGCATTAAGTCTGGTGGCACTGGTGTCTTGGATTTGTGTGCCCTGTCTATGTACTCACAGCTGTTTCAGAGAGAGATGGGTAATTTTTCCCTGGCATGATGAGAGCACTGGAAGAAGATTTTTGCCCTCACCTGCAAGACGAAGAAACTCCACTTGCTAAGATCACCTAATATTTCAACAAGGCAGTTCCTGTCACTGAAGGAACCTGGGGCTTTGCCCTTGACCTTTTCCTGAAGAACAGCTTGGTTGGGGAGGTTTTGTATTTTAGGCCAGCCCATAAGCTTGTAAAACTTTGGGGAAACATTTTGCAGCCTTTTGTGAATTGAACAGACATTTTAAAATTAGATATTTGTTCTCTACAGTTTCTTGGGACTGAGTTGAAGAATTAGGAAGCCTCATACGTTTTGTTTGTTCTTTCTGCTCCTTCATGCCTGGCTGGCAGATCTCCCATAGAGCATCCCAGAGCCTGCAGAGCAAGGCTATCCTCAGGCTTCCTAAGGCTTAAAGCAACCACTGCAGGCTACTCCTCATCCCAGCTACTTCATCCCTCCCAAAAAATTGTGCAGGCTTTGGATAGCATGCCTTCTAAAATCATTCTGTAATACTTGGCCTTCTCCTCCTTCCTGTCCATACCTCTCAGGAGCTGCTGCAGACCAGCTGCTCAATCCTGACTAAAAGGAGCAGTGTAAGAACCATTTCTGTGTCACTCAGACACCTGGAACAGTCACAGGCAAGACCCTTCAAGGTCTTTAAATGGTGAACACAATAGTTTGAAGTAGGAGGACAAAAGAATATTTCAGACGCAGCTGAATAATATTAAGGAAATAACAGGTTTCAATCCTGGCCCACCTAAGGGAAGGGGAAAAAACTAAGAAAGAAAGCAACAGATGTAGTATTGGATAATAATGATTCAGAATTATTTAATGCATTGTTTTGACAGACTTCACATCATAAAAGTAAAATCAGACCTTCTTAATAATAAAACACAGATAGAGACAGAAACACAGCAGAGCAACAAAGAACATAATGGAAGATATTTGAAGCTATTTTGACATTTTTTCTCTTTAAACAATAGAATTTAGGTAAATTTGTAAACTAGTCTGAATATATTCATGAGACATGGAAAAATAACAAGAAATACTTTTAAAATAAAGGCTAAACTAACTGTTCCAGCCATTTCACACCAGCACCAATATAATAAGGACCTGAAAATTACTGTATAGAAAATATTGACTAATGGCTGTCCTGTGATCTTCAGTGTCATTGGACATCATCCCTTTGACTTCTGTAGGATGAAGTTATATCTGACTAACTGTGGGATGCTGGTCTTCTGCTTTTACTAGAAAATATATTTATTTAAAGATGACTGCTGTGAAAAGCCTTGGAACTTGAAACATAGCTTTCTGAACAGAAGACTAAATGTAAAAATACCTTCAAATTCAAGGTGACTTTAGTCAGCCAAGATTCATACCTCAGACTGTGAAGCAACAGAAATACTTCCTGTTTAACATCCGAATTGAGAAGACAACCCAACACACACATCTATAAACTATCCATCTTGCAGGACTTGTCACTGTCCACTGAATCCTCAGCTGACCTCTCCTTCCCATGCCAGCCATCTGCCGACCCCTGCATGGGGAGCCCTTAATGCCACCCACCCCACAGAGATTATTCCCAGCAAATGGCTGCAGAATCTACACTGCTGGGGAAAATGGAGCAATCAGGGTCCCCTACCAGTACAAAAGTACTTATAAAAGTGTATTTAGTTCACCCTTGAGTTTATCCAAGTGTAGAAAAGGGCAGACAGTCTGTTTGACAGTCTGTATGTCAGGAGTGAGTTAGGAAAGATGTCAATTAAAAAAAGATAGTGTGGTTAACAGTGGGCAGCAATAAGAATTTGGCCAGAGAAAGGTTAAGCAGGCATGAATGAGAACCTGAACTACAAAATCAGGAGGAGAAATAGGCAGAATAGGCAGAGAACAGGCAGGCAGAAATGCATGATGGTGAGGACAAAGGCAAGTCTGGATAGCAGCTACCATATTCTCATCAAATTGAAATATGATTCAAATTTTATATTTTCATCAAATTCATATAACAGCATGGGTGACTTCAGAGGAGCCGTGGTTGCACATCTGAGAAGGCAGTAAAAGACACAACACCCACATGTCTGTGCTTCAGCTGCCACAGTGGTGTAACTCAGCCCCAACAAGCAGCATCACCTCAAACTGATGCCACACATTTTTATTCTTGGAGACAGCCTGGGCCCTGGGAATTGCAGTGCTGTTAACACTATGCCAACAATTTGCATGAACACGTTTAGCATGTGCACGTTTAGCACATTAACAGCAGTTTTACCCAGCAGATCTGCCCTCTAACTTAAGCCATTTTACTGCTTCCAGAACCAAGATAGAGGTGTGGATGTTTTTGGATGGTGTATGAAACAATTTAGCAAGTTGTCAGTCAGTTCACAGATTGGAAGCGGCTGTAGTGACTGTGTTACATGGCTTGAAGAGGTAAAGCTGGAGATCTGGAAGGGACAGAGAAAGAAAAATTTGGATATCAATGGAGATGGCTGACCTAACAGTAAAGGGAGCAGTGAGCAGAAATTAAGTCAATCAGAGTTAAAAATGCAAAGTACAGCTCTCTGATATGGAATAAAGGACAGGAAAGGTTAGCAAATGGAAGAAAAGCAAATATAGGTTCTGTAGAGATGCCTACTGAAACACTTTCTGTGTCTGCACTGCTGGGTTAAAGCAGCCCACCCTAAGCAGCAAGAGAGCACCGAGAAGTGATGTTCTGGCAGGGCTTTGAGAGCTTGTGTCTCTTCCCATCATCTTCAGGCTTTTCTTATCTCAGAAGAGGGCACTGTGGGATGGAGAGCTACTAAACACAAGAAAATTCAGCCGAGTTCTCAACAGGAATTGCTATCACCATATAATTTGCAATTAATTACTTCTTTTGTTTTTATCCAGAGAACTGTGTGTGATCTATTTGCTCAAATGCATGAGCATTCAAATGCAGAGCTTGCTCATTCTCTAATGTTGGAGGAAATTCTCTACCCTTTTGACGTATCATCATCCCCAGTCACAGAGAGGTTTTCAATTGCTGAGGGGTTTTATTCCCAAAGGGATTGCATTTCCTTTTTGGTTTTTTGCACTTTATTCCTTATTAACAACATACAATGAAAATGGTCTTTATCCTTGCAGAGATGTAATGTCTCTCTGGCAATTAAGGTGAAAGCAGATGAAGTCTCAAAACAGATGAATGCCAACTATAGTTCATGGACAATTAAACCCAAATTATATGAATTCTACATATTCAGGGATAATACAAATATTGTACCTACTTCCCTATTGCCTTGTTCTTTATGTAACTGTACCTGTACAGCATGGATATAAAGTGCATTTTGAATTACACAAGCCTGGTGTTGTGTATGTATGTATGTTTTCCACTTCCTGTCCATGAGTGTAAATGAATGCATGAGCAAAAGGCAATAGTAAATCAGTCACTGGGTTTTCCCTCTGTGCTCTTTCCTTAGGTGAATCAATAACAAAGCTGGTCAGCACCTGATGAAGCAAATTTCCACTGCTGGCAAGTTGAAATTAAATATTTTGTAGAAACATGGTTCTTCTGCAAACACTTGCTTGGGCAGGGAAAATAAATCATTTTTAAAGGGAACATTCTGGGGTTTGTTTGAAAATTGATTTTACATTTAATTTCATTTTTAACATAGTTGAAGGTTTTCTTACATCCTGTGGTACTGTAAAAATTAATAACATAAACATTCACCTGAAACATATCAATCTAGAAGAAACAAATGTTATAGACTGTAGCATTTCACAGAAACTTAAAATTTGTCATCTCCATCCTATTTCAGAATGGAAGATGAATACCAATCACAAAATTGGAAGCTGATTTAGAACTAGCCAGGTCTAAATAACAATCCATCAGAAACTACTAGGATCCCTCTAAAATAGGAATTATTTGGGGTCTTCAGCAGGTTTTCCACTATCTCTGTTTTGTTTTAAAACATTGCAATTTTTGGCTTTTTGTTATCTAGAGTTCATTTTCTACTCCATTTCTGGCTTGCCAGCTTTATTATTATTATTATTATTATTATTATTATTATTATTATTATTATTATTATTATTATTATTATTATTTCTCCTTCCCTTCTAATCTTTAATTACTGATAAATTCAGCTTGGATTTCTTTCATTTATTTTCTATCTGTTGTGACCTGTCTCTCCTCTTACTTCCACCTTAGTCCACCAAATGTGATTTTGTTTCTTCGCACATTTAAGACACAGTCGTATCCTACCTGCTTATCCTGCAGCTGCAGTGTCCCACGGAATCCTGTGGCTATGGCAGTGCTGTGGCACCCTGCCCTCCCAGGCTCCTCCTCCTCAGCCCACCCCTGTTCAGCGCCGCTCTGTCCTTACCCAGGTTTGCTCCCAGCAGAGCCACGCAGCCGATGGAGGTGCTGAGTACCCAGGTCCTTCCCCAGCACGTAGCCAGGGAACTGCAGGGGTTATTGCATGCAGACAGACAGAGCCACAATGCCAATTCCTAACATTTCTGTTTCTGGACCAGAGCCCACACCCAGGTGATGTGTACAGAGCAGCTGTAGACACCGCAAAAATGCAGCCATCAAGCCCAGCTGGCCTGAGGTTCTTGGCAATGCACTCGTGCTCCTCTCTCCTTCCTCGCCTCAGTACTAGGGTCTGACTCATGGGGCACCATGCAAGATCCAGGCTCCTGGAGCTGACAAAAGTTTCTGGATCACAGCAAAGTGTCTGCCGGTTTGGCACTGGCCCGAGAGGCGGGTTCAGAGCTTGGGGAAGAGCAGTGGTGTCTGCAAGGTGATCTCTGAGAGCAAGGGCAGCAGATGAGCAGGGCCCAAACGGGGAGGAGGAGGTCTCAACTGCTTTGTAATGCTCAGCAACAGCCATAGCTCATTTCAGAGCTTGCTGCCTCTCCACAGAAGCTTCCCTCAGGATGCATGTTAAAATTATGAACAAAAAAAGAATTCTTGAGTTTCACTAAATCTGAGGAGCTTGTATGGTAGTGTAAGCGTGTAATGAACGCTGCAGTTAAGGCTGAGGACTGCTGCTGCTTTGGATAATTTATGGAAATTTTTTGCATGGAGCTGTTTTTTGGAGAAAAATGGACAAAGCTTAATCACACCTCATATTACAGTTTAAAATGGTTTTAAAAGAATTAATAACTTACCAAGACATTTTGGAAGGGAATGTTTAAACCAATAGAACAATAGGGGTTAGATTAATGTGATGTGTGAATCTGAAACCTCAGGCCATCTTCTACCTAAATTAACTTTTGTTTAAATTTCTCAGGATGCCTGCATTCCTATCCACAGAATTCCCCCAGTACTGGATTTCTGCCAGAAGGAATACCAAGTGTCACGTACAGCTTGACAGAAACAATAATCTCAGCAGAGCTCAGGCCTGTGTACGAGCAGCAGTGACAGTCTGCCAGATTTCAGCAACAGCAGCAGCAGTTTCCAGCAGCAGCTCACCTGGAAAATGCCCTCAAGCTCTTTCTAAGCCTCTTAAAGAGTAGAGCCTTACCTTGTAATCCAGTCAGCAGAGTACTTGTTTGGGAAGCAAGCAGACAATTTGACCTCCTGCTCCTGTGGGAAGCAAAAGTAACCCACAAGTCCATCCCCAAGAGACCCTGGTGGAGGAAGAGCTGCCCTCTGCCTCAGAAGGAGACCTCTGTGGTGTGCAGAGGTGATCTGTCTTCTCCAGAGGACAGGGGCATCTGGGAGAGGGCGTTCAGCTCTCAGCCTTGGGGAAGCACGTGGCACTGCAAAAGGAAGAGCAGCACCCAGAGCTTGATGTGACAGTGGCAGCCACAGGAGGCAGAGACAGAACTGCAGGCACAGCTATTTGTGTTAATCCAGTCCCAGCTAAATCCCAAGCTAGCAGTAGGAATCATTTCACTTAGCTCTAGGCACACAAACTGAGGCATCTCTTCGGCCAGTGAAGAGCACTGTGTCCCTTTGAAAGGATATCTATCCTTTCTTAACCTACATCATCACTGTTCTCCAGCTTAAACCATCTGCATTTACCATGAAGTAGAGTACGAGGCATGTTCTTGGCCTGACCTGCACTTGGTATTTAACAATTAGGCTGTTACACCAAGGAACACGAACCACAGGATTTGCAGGAAATGTCACTTTTCAGACAGCAGTGCTAGGTTACACTTTGCAGAAGTAAATCATTAGTAGCCTTCATCTAATTATCTGCATCTTGCTAAGCAATCTCCGCATTAAATGCCTTTGATCAAATCTTCAGATGGTTTAATTAGCAGACTTCAGGAGCCCATGTCAGTTGTAAGATCTAAAATTCTGCCCTTTGATAATCATTAATAAGTACATCTTTCTGCCTTTTTCTATCACACCAATATTACCCTTGACTGCACAGAAGGAAATGCAGCTGAACCCTTCTAACCTACACTCAATAGTTAATCGGCAATTTTTCAGTTGCATGTGTTTTGTCTCTGTTAGTTGGCTTTAAAAACAAATATTTATGTCAGGAATGGCGCCAGTGGCATAAAAAATATGAGCTTTCACAATCATAATCCTACACTCATAAGGCAATCCCCCACCTCTGTACTCACAGTGTTCCATCAGTTGGAAGTGTCCCAGACTAGTATTTTGGATCTTATTTTCCATAATTTGAATTTTGTGTCTCTGTGTGACACCAGACAGAATGCTTCTATACCAGATGTCAGCATATAAACCTAAAGTTGTCTAAAATTGGGCTTTGTAGGAAGACAAATCTGTTTTACTTCTATGGAAATTGTCACTCCATCTAAGGCAAATATCTAACCTGTGTTTGCCAGTTAAACTCACAGAGGTTTAGTCTCTCTCCTTCCATAGGCTAATGAGAAAATTTAAAGTTTCTGAACTTGATCCCTTCAGACCACATAAGCATAGGGCTCTGGAGCACCTGCCAGGGTGATCTCACAGCCACGTGGCCATTGTGGCCTCAATGCTGGAGACTGCAGAGCGAGTCAATGTCCCCTCATCATCCATGCCCTGGCTTTGCAGGGAGAAAGCTCAGGCAGGCAGGGGAGCAGAGGAGCTGCCGTCCTCTCCCGCAGATCCCAAGACTTGACAACAGGGCATCCACCTCTAGAGAGAGCTTGTCTCACAGCTTAATCTGAGACAATCCTAATTTAAATCCCTGGTGTTGTGCAACTCAGATGTTTGAGAACCCCGTCCTCCTTCCTGCCTGTAGTTTCTTTCTTTCCTAACATTCCCTCTGGAATTGCAGACTGTCACCAATATTTTTTGTTCTGTTAAATAAGATGTATATCAATAGGCCTATTATTCCCTTTGTGCTTATTCATTACACCATGTGGGAAGTTATGGCATACTAGTGAAATCATAGTGAGAAGCTGATTTGTGTCTGCAGGTTTTATCAACATATATAAAACTGACATTCAAAAGTGTGTCTCACCCTTCCATTACAAAAATTTACCTATCTTCTCCCTTCCTCCCACATCCAACAACAACAACAAGGAAGAAGTTTTCTTAGTCAAACAACATTTGACACTCCAAAGTGCAAAATGAGCTTGTGAATGATACTAATTTACCCAACCATCACAGCTCAGACAGTTTTACTTGCCAAGCAAGTGTGACAAAGAAAATGCAATTGATCAGGGAATTGTGCAAGCAATAAAATGTTATTTTACTGTACTTAAAGAAAATTAACAAGAGCAGGCGTAAAATAGTTACACTGATGTCTTTAAAATTACCTAAGTGCAATAAGTGAACGAAGACTGAGATTGAGAAAAGGACTCTTTAAAGTTGATTACTCTGATGAGCAATTTTGTTCTTCAGCCCATTTGTTTTGGATAAAATGTCTGTGTCTTCTCTGTGTTTTACTTTCCCATATTACAGAGGTATAGCAATTCTCTACTCTCATTTGTGAGGATGACGTGTTTTGGAGGATGGAAGATGTACCAGGGTCTTGCTTTTCAAAATGCATGCTCAGCTCAACAGTGCAGTGCCCAGACGTCAAAAGTCTCACCTGAGTCTTCAGCCCCAAGACAGGCTTTCTGTTTCCCAATAAAGTGTATGCAAGGAAAGAAAATCCAGATGTTAAAGCAAAGCCACCCATGTATCAGTGAGGATGGCTGTCTCTCAGAGGCTCAGTGCATGCCTCTCCTGTTTGGGTCAGCAGGCAAAGATTCCAACAACACACGGGTGTACAGCAGCGCAAGCCTCTTGTTTACATCTATGCCTGTCAATAAACTGCTCTGACACTGTCTATTTGTCACTCACTTCTCTTGATATCAGCTAACTACTAAATACCCCAGGTGCCACATGTTGGCTACAAAACTTGTGATCTGCTGGCCTAACAGTCACACCACATTTGTATGAGTGCCTGTGTCAGAAGAAATTAATCTTTAATTTAGGTGAAGGAAGTTTAGATTGCACTCAGACCTGCTTTTCATGTATAATTTTAATGTAGTTTTTCCTTTCCTTTCCCTCCTCTGGTAATGATATAAATAGCAAATATCTTCATAAGTTGGACTGGTTGAAGGATAATATTTAAAAGGTAAATCTACTTGCCCATGTTGCATTCCTTGCCGTTCACTGGGACATACCCTTAAATCACTTCAGGTGGTCCAAATGAGTGGATTTATGCTAAGTATTACTGAATTTTCTATTTCCAAAGCCAAAGCAATTCTTCAGCATGTAATAACCAGTCTTTTTCAGCCAGAAGCCATTTTGGTGGGTGAAAGAAATTAAGTGCTTTTGTAACTATAAAGTGCAAAAAATAGAGACATGACCTCTACATTCCGATTTTCCTAAACCTGAAAGGCTGCCTGCTGACTCCAGGTTGCAGTCAGATCTCACAGCCTGGACAAATACTTTCTCTTTCAAGTGATTGTCTCTGAAAAAGGACAAAATGCTCCAATTCTTTAAAAACATATATACACAAATAACCCCCTGATAAAGAAGAACCGACAGCTATTATTTTCCAGGTGTCAGCACTTCATACATGGCAGGCTGCAGGGCACCCATTCTCTTTCAGACAAGGCAGAGCAGTCACCCCAGTATTTGCAGCAGTGTCTTTGCCCCCGTGCTCGCACTGTCTGATATTGTAGATCTTGGCACAGTCATGTAAACACACAGCTACAATCTATATCCCCCCACACCATATCCCTGACGTGTTTTCTGGCTGCTCAGTTCTGTTTTGCCTCATGAATTGCAATCGGCATTCAAGGACTTGCTGCAAAGAATACAGGATTCCTTGGCCTTTATATTGGTGGCACAAGTGTTTCCCTTTCTGAGGGACTTCCTTGTCTATCAAAGTCTCCAATTTCTCCCCAAGAAGGAGATGCATGTAAAGGTATAGTTCAGTTCTTCAGTTTCATTCCCATTACTCTTCATTTTGGGAACCTTTCCTCACATGAAGACACACTGGAACACATTTCTACCCACCAGTCCTGGGAACACCTAAACGTGAAAGGCTCTGTGCTCTGTTTACCAATAGATCCTGTCATGATGCAGGAAACCATGGAAAGGGGAAAACTGCTGTGTGGAGTCTAACATGACAACTTATCAAAGCTACCAAAGGCGAAAGAGGGCCAAGCAAATTTGCAGAAGTGAGGGACATCCAGCTGGACTTACAGAAGAGTGGCCAGTGCTCTGCTCCCATAGTGACCCCATGGGCAAGCCCCCTGTGGAGCTGGCAATGGAAACAAACCAACTGGCAGCACAGAGGTTAACCCACAGGGGCTGGTGCCAGTGGCTATGATGCAAATGTACATCAGTGTCTGCTAGGTGTGCTGCAAATGATCTGCAGTGAGGGTGGAGATTGCAGTGGGTCTGGCTGGGATGAACTTAACTTTGCTCACAGCAGTCAGTATGATGCTGTGCTTTGGATTCGTGGCTAAAGCAGTCCTGATAACACACCACACACTCCTGATAACACACCAGTGTTTGGGCTGCTGCTGAAACAGTGCTTGCACAGTGTCAAGGCTCTATTCTCCTCAAAGTGAGTAGGCTGGGAGTGGGCACAGGCAGGACCGCTGGCATGAAATGACCAGAAGAATATTTCCCACCAAATGGCTGCATTCCCAGCAATAAAAGCTCAAGAAAGAAAGGACAAAGGGAAGGCATTTGTTGTTACATTGTTCATTTTACTAAAAAAACAATTGCATATGCTGAGGACCTGCTTTTCTCAGAATGACTGGACATCTGTGTGCCTATGGGAAGTACTGAATTAATTCCTCCTTTTACTTTGCTTGTGCACTCAGCTTTTCCTCTCCCTGTTAAAGTGTTATTATCTTGACCCATGGGTCTTCTGACCTTCCTTGTGTTTCCCCTCTCCCCCACCCCAATCCCGTGAGACAGGAGATTAAGAGAGATGTCAGGTGGGTATTTGTCAGCTGGCCAGGGTCAACCACCCTAGGAATAGTAAAAATTGCTGCATCTGGCTCCTTATGACCCAGGGAAATTCATACATGGGGAAGATGCTGCAGACAGATTTTTAAGCAGCATGAAGCCTGACTTCTTGAACCAGGTGGTCAGACATGCCAATTCTCTCTTGTCAATATTTTAACCCAAGGCACAGAAGCTGTCCCATGACATCAATCAAACAACCACCCTAGGGTAGTAACTGCAACGTACATAAAAGGTACTCAAAGTACAGAAATCTCCTAGGAGTATTTCTTTCAACCTCCTAGGAGTATTTCATTTCAAAGAGGGGAGAATGAGAAGGCTACACAGCAGGTAGTTCAATGGACTGGCAGGGGCACAAAACATAGGTAGGAATTCTTTACAGATTGCCATTTATAGACTCAAAATGCATTGCCATCAGAAAAGATAAAAGATTACCATCTGACCACAGTAAAAGGCAAGAGTGTTCAATGGCAGAGTAAAATGCTGCCATTAGAGGTAAAAAGTAACCTTAAAAAAAAAATAAAAAGGCCTAAATGAGAAAAATTTAAAAACAGCTTGAAAGTTAAGAAGGTGTCCGTAAAACCTTATACAGGTCTAAATTACTAGGAAAAAGATTTTTTAAACAAGTAAAAAAATAAAAAATACTAACTTTTCCAAACAACTTTACCTGGAAATCTGGCAGTGAAGAAGACAGGCTGAAAAGTCCTACTTATATCTAAAAGTAATGTGCAGGGAAGATGAATCTGAAGGAAAAAGACCTAATTAATTTTTCCCCAGGGTGTCCCTCCTGTAGGAGCCGTGGGACTCACTGACACCAAAGCCTTTGCTCATGAGGATGAGCCCAGGGAACAATCCCAACCCACAGTGTGATGAAGAAACTGGAAGAATCTTAAGAAATTGAGAAGATCAAATGGTCTCCAGGTTGAAGGAGCGGAGGTACAACACTGTTAAACTATGAATCTTGGTATTTAATCTCTGGTTTAGAAGGTCATCTGTAGAGGAGAAAGAAAAGGCACAGCATGGGACAATGATTTCTAAGAGCTGTGCTGATGGTGACAGCTCCTGTGTACTGAGCCTGAATGGCAGAGTGAACTGAATAGTGGTAGTTTTGTCATAAATAGCACATAGATATATTGGAGAAAAGTCAGATCCAACATGGCTTTTTATGGGAAAGAGTACTTCAAAAAGCTAGAGATGTTCTGTTAAGAAGTCAGTGAGCATGTGGCGAGGAGTGACATGGTTATATCACACACCTGATTTTCCCAAAAGCTTTTGAAAAGTTTGGACATTTAACACTCTTAAAGATATTAAGCTGTCATGGAAGAAAGAGAGAGAGAGAGTCTACTATAGTAATTAATTATTAATAATTTTTACTTTAAAACTAATAATAATTGTTACTTTAAAAGCTGAGCAGTCAAAAATTGTGGCTAGTCATTTCTTACAGTGGAGGGAGGTTCTCCCACGTGGAGTCAATCTCAGGGCTACAGCCAGCTCTGTTCACCCTTTATTCATAAAGGAACTGTAGAAGTCTGTTCATCACTATTAATGCAATGAATCTCTTTTAGTGAGGTGGCAAATATTCGGCTGCTAAAAAAGCATTCAGAAAAATCAAACATAAGACTGACCTCAAATACTTGCAGAAAGCTCTCATGGTGAAGTAATAAATGGCAGAAGAGATTCAATGTCAATAAATGCAAAGTAATGCACATGGCAAAATAATGATCCTAACTATACATATGCAATGATGGGCTCTACATTAACAATTCATGAAAGAGGTCTCAGAATAACTCTGGATAATTTCCTGAAATGTCAGCTCAATGTTCAGTAGTCAGAAAGGCAAAAAAGACAGTAAGGAACAGGAGGAAGAGAATGAAAGCAAGCAGAAAACATCACTGCAACATTGCACAAAACCACTGTTCACCCACAGCTTTCCCAGCCACTCCATCCCAAATCAAATGGGGCAGACCCATGAGGGGACAGAGCTGTTGAGAGGCACAGACACCACAGAACATCAGCTGCATCTTGAAGGATAACAGGTCTTTGCTTCATGCCTGGACCATCCCAGCTGAACTGCTTCTTTCTGCTTCCTGCGACAGAGAAACTCATCTGCTGTGTTCAAAGCAAGGGCAAAATAGTCAAATCATTAAACTGCACAGCAATTGCTCCTGGTTTTAGTGCCCTCCAGAGCTGTGTTGTAAAATATAAATCATCCACCAAAAATGTAAGCATTTAAGAGTCACTTTCACTGGATGAACCTGCTATTCTCATTTAGTCCTTCATAATCTTTCATGTTGAAAGAGAAAAAAAAGGGACAAAGATCAGAGAAGATGTAATATGAATTGCAAGTTAATGGGAGAGGGGGACAAGATAGAAATAACATTTATATGATGCATACTTTTGAAACTGTTAGGCCTTTCCTTGTTTGAACTTACATAATGCTTAAATTATATTTTAACACCCTTGAAGTCCTGAAGTTATCTGCAAGCTATGAGTTAATCTTGTACCTTTGCTCCAACCTCCTCCTACTACAAATAGTCACAAGATATTAGTTGACTGAGTGACAGAAAAGACATAACAATCATAATCTGAAGTAGTTCTTTGCTGAATATATGCAACAGTAGAATGCAAACCAGAAAGGTGATCTTGAGACATATCTTTGATCAAAGAATATGTACCTGGACAGTGCCTAAAAATTGCAACACATACAACAACAATATGAGATGGACCAGGAAGGAAAATATTTGTTGTTGAACTCTCTAAGTGCTGTTACAGGAGATGGCAGTGTTGGTAGGAATGGTAAATCTACACACAGAATATCATCGTGGAACTGCCTCCGTCAGCATTTCAGAAAAATAAGGCCAAGGACAGAGAGGGAAAGAACTAATGGTCTCTGCTACATGCCAATTTATTTATTCTGTTCACAAATACCTTTATTTTCACTTCATTTATGCCTTCTGGTCACATGTGAGTATCAGCTATTTTGATACTGAAAATAAAAGGGCTCTATGAGAAACAGTGTGGCCAGCGGGGAAATTATTGTCTCCCTGTACTCAGCACCTATAAGGTTGTACCTCAAACCCCATGTCCAGCTTTCAGCCCCACCCTACAAGGAAGACATTGAGGTGCTGGAACATGTCCAGGTGAAGGGTCTGGAGAATGAGTCTTATGAAGAGCAGCTGAGGGAGCTGGGGATGTTTAGCCAGGAGAAAAGGAAGCTCAGAGAAGGAAAAGGAAGCTCTCTACAACTGCCTGAAAGGAGGTTGCAGTGAGATGGGGGGCATCTCTTCTCCCAAGTAATAAGCAATAGGACTAGTGAACCAGCCTTAAGTTGAACCACAGGAGATTTAGACAGGGAATTAGGGAAAATTTCTTCACAAAAATGGTTGTAAAGCATTGAAATAGGCTGCCCAGGGAACTGATGGAGTCACCATCCCTGGAAGTGTTCAAAAAACATGTGGATGTGTCACCTGGGGACATGGTTTAGTGGTAGATTTGGCAGTGCTGGGTTAACAGTTGGACTTGATGACTCTACAAGTCTTTTCCAAACTAAAAGATTTTATGATTCTATGAATCATGGTTTCTGCATACCTGTCAGCCTAATTTCTACAAATTAATTTTTGTTCATCCAAACATTTTTTGCGTGCTTGCAATTCAGGTAGCACCATCCTGCTACACAGTTTCTGGGTTTACCTAGTCCACAGGTTTGCCTAACCCTTCAAGGGAAAAACAAAAGCTTGCCTTCTGGAGACTGAGCAAATATTCTGCCCTTGAATATGAGAACATTAGCACTGTATTCATTCCACATGACATTTCAGACTGTAATCCACGCTGTGCAAAGTCTGGGGGATCCTCCTTTCCCCATGACTCATTTTACTTCCTGCTTGGCCTCTGAATCTAATTGACTCTTCCAGTTAATTTCATTTGGATTGCCATTAAGATTATGACATTTAACAAGATTCCTTTCATGTTTAATACATTTAAATAGTAAATTAAAACAAGACCTAGCCACTACTGACATTTACAGAATGTAGGTATTTGCAGTCATATTTTCCATGTACTATGAATTCAGATGGTTGGAGAAGAGTTTTTTGGCAGAGGAATAGCACATATTTTTTGTTTGTTTCATTTCTTATTTACTTTCACTCTGTAAAGAGCTTATAGGCAGTGCAGGAGTCTAAAGCTGAGATGACCCACATACAATTTCTTGATCTCATTAATCACTGAATTAAGTGATTGAATCTATTTGATTGCAATTACAGACTCTACCTCTCTCTCATTAATCATGGCAATAAAACCACACTTTTCAAAGTTATGTGGGTGACTGACTTTTTCTAAAATCAGTGACAAGAGTCTTTTCCTATGTAATTTCTTTGAATAACATCCAGTCTTTTTTTTTTTGTTTCCACACAATTCACATATAAACCTAACAGGCACAGGGGTTTAGCTATGGCTTACTGACTCTGCACAGTTCAAGAAATCCGAGGATTTATGTGTGTGTATAGATGAGGGGCTGAAACAGAGAAAGAGAATAACTACACAAAACGTACGTCCTAAAATTGCTTCCTCTCAGGGATAACATTTTGACTGCTAGATAAATTACATTGTGTTTGCACTTTTGTGGAGCAATCATGACATCCAGTGGGCATCCCCCTTACTGCAGGGCACCAGTACCTTGACTTCACTACAGGGCAGGTGATGGGTCATGAGAGGAAAATACCAAGAAGATTTCCAGGGAAATAATGTTTTCGTTTCTTTTTTTCTTTCTAATTTTTTTTTTACTTTTTTTCTGAATGATTTCCAGACATTTCTAATTATTAGTCTTGCTAACTGTGTTAAGTTAATATACTGTTAAACAGTATTTCAAGACCTTAGAACCACAACACAGCATAGAATACTGCCTGGCATACCTTGATGCCTGTCATCAAGACCAGTAGTTTTGTCACAAACTCAGAGTAAAGGGCAGCCAGGTCTGCTCAGAAACAAATTCAGCCCTTAGAGGACTGTCACAGGTGTTCCATGATATTCCAGTTTGCTGTGAGTTGGATGTAGTAGCTGCAGACTCTTTGGGGTATTTCTTGTCTTTCACAAAACTACTTTTGTGAGCTCACTAGCCTTCATGCAGGGGCAAGATAAAGAAGAGGGACAGAGAGTCCAGGCTTCAGACAAAGAGTCACCTTCTTGATGGCAGCAAAGTCTGGTAACATCATACATCATAATGAGGAATCCATCATACATGGTGGCAGGCATTGCTGTAACAGAGGGATCAATTAAATTGGGATCAATTGGCTGTGGGTGTGCTGATGAACTTAAAGGCCTTTAAACATTAACTTTCTGCTCTTGTAATTTGCAGCAGCATTTAATACGTGTACACATTTTTCTCTCTACAGCTGTTGCTACATCCATCACTTCCTATTCATTTCCCTTCCAAAAGTTCACAGTTGCTATAGCTGTGCCTTTGCCAGCTGTTCTAGTCTGCTCACCTTTCTGTGACAGATTTCTCTTAGGAGACAAACATGGCCAACTCACTCCCCAAGTTTTTACATTATTGTTTTGGTCAGAATCAGGTCTGGAGCAAAGCACCAGACTCAGCTTGAGTCCTCAAGTCTGACTGGCAGCCTTTGAAGTGACTATGACTGTGCTGGGTAAAGTTATCCCTTGCATAGTCATCATCAGGTTTCAGCTTTGATGCTGAAGGCAAAAGAACTGGGTACACCTCCCAGATACAGATCAAAGGAAATTCCCAGGCTCAATCCCACTGATTACTCAGGGTAGACTTTGATTCGTTTTTCTGCCATCTGGCACACACCCAGTGTGACTGCACTGTACAGTTTCTCATCTGGAAGTTTCTCTTCCCAGCCAGTCTTAGGCAGCCCGCTAAAAATATTATGGTGTAAA
Organism: Irena cyanogastra; assembly: GCA_013397155.1. NCBI lineage: Eukaryota > Metazoa > Chordata > Aves > Passeriformes > Irenidae > Irena > Irena cyanogastra. Next base: position 661,977 of record VWZV01015119.1, read on the forward strand.
TCCTGAAGAAACTGCTGGGTGCACCCAGAAGATGTTGGTAGGAATCACTGAGCCCTGGCTCCAGCTAATCCCTGCAAACAAACCAGCATATAGGATGCTGTGTGTGTAAGGAGAATGACAGTGCTAACTAAAACATAAATTCAGGGTTGTCATTGCGTTAGTAACTGAGCAGCAATGGCAAGAAACACCATCCCTCCTCTCCATTCACACTGGATTAAAGGACTGTACACCTTTCCAGCACACAGCATTACTCCAAAGCCTCTGGAAGAAAATGAGAGTAACCTTTTCTTCAGCCTGCCAAGGGACTACGTAACCTTGTAATTATCCAGCTTTAGATAGAGGAGATATACTGCAATTTTTTACAAAAAAGGTCACAGGTTTATGCATCCTCTGACAGACTGCAGGAAGAGAACTATGGCAAAACCTCTCCAGCAGACCTTTTAAATTTATTTTTCCCAAGTGCATTAAATTTTAATGTCATCTTTCTGACCTGTATGTTTGAGTATTTATGAGCATGTGATTAACTGATACCACTGCAGAAAGCCACAAGTGTCAAAAATTGTTTGGTTTTAATTGATTTTGGCTCTCTTTTCTAAAAAATTATCAATATTGTACAAAGAAAAACAGATTGCAGTGCTGAGAAGGAAGAGAAACTTAGATGAACTCATATCAGTGACTGACATTCAATAAAAACAGACTGTGGTTAAAAACCTACCAGCTGCCCTGTCAGCAAAACAAAGCTGTTATTTTTGTTTTACAGACTGAGATTTTGAGGAAGATATACAGTACAAACACAAAGCAAAAGAGGTGTCCTGCAAGAAAGGAGAATAATACAACAGAGATCACACCTGTCATGTGGTGAGTGGGATCATCCCAGGCAATACATACACTGTGCTAGTCCCCACCCAGTTTTGGTAGGTACCCAGCATGTGGGAGAGTTAGAGGGAAGCTGGAGGTGCACACTGTGGTGGTCTGAAATGTCTCAGGAGAAGCTGATGGCTCTCCAAACTCACAGTAAGCCTCTGTTGGCATAACAAGGAGCAATGCACTGCATGCTCGTAATTTAAACTCTGTCTTCACTGCAGGTGGAACAGGTTTTGGTGATCCCCTTCTAGTCCATGGTGAAGACTTCTCTTGCCTGTTGAGGTAGAGTATTTCTTATTCCTCAGGTAAGAAGCATTTCTTCCTTTACTAAGTGTGCCTCTTTTAACAGCTCAGTGTAGACACTTCAGCTTCCTACTGAAACAGCCCAGCCTGAAACATTGCTTCCAGCAACATAAGGCTAGGGACCAACTCCAAGCCATTTGAAGAATAAAGTGACCTTCACCAGTGCACTCTTCTAAGTAGGAAAGGCCTGCTCTGTGCATGTGTAAGCTGTTCTGAGCATTATTCCTAGCAGATATTGACAGCAGAGGAAAAACAGCTGAAGAACACTTAAGAAATCTGTTAAATGTGTAAATGGAGCACCAAGCAACCTCAGACAGCAAATTCATACCCCAAACAGGCACAGGCCAGAATCCAGTTTGTTTGGGAAGAGAGGGCTCTTAGTGCAAGTCATATTGGACAACTCAAGTGCTGCCATCCTTCTTCAGTCCAATTTTAAACCCTCTGATGCCACTTATGAAATTGATGTATGTCCTGAAAAGAGGTTGTAAAAGAAACTTTGTTCAGTTACTTGTGCAGATAACTGAGGCCTAAGGAGATATTGCATTCAAGTTAACAATCTGTAAGTAATAGCTACAAAAACTTTTGAATCCTGATTCTTTTGCTTTTTCTGGAACTCAGGGCCTCAGATGCTGACACTTTAGAATTTGTTATAAGACTAAATTAGGATGAAAATCTGGAGTTTTAGTTTTGCTTCTAACAGAAATGTATTCCCTATATTAACTGTGGAGCAGCCTTCTCCCCATCCTCCTCCTCCACAGCCCTGACCTTCTTACCTCTTCCCAGGTGGGAAACATGACAGGCCAGGCACTGCCCACAGCTCTCCATTTGCTGCCCTGCAACTCCCAGAGCACAGAAAGATGATGTTCTTAATATACTTTCTTTTTCCTTTGTAGGTATGTTTAAATTACCTTTAAACAGGTTGAAGTGGTCAGGGATCTTTGTAAATTGGAAGCCAAATTCTTTGCAAGCAGCTTCTGAATGCTCGCAGTGTGGGACTGCTTCACCCTTCTCCCACTTTTGAAGCTGGAGAGGAGCATCAGTTCATGGTGGAGAACCGGGCAACTTGGTTGCCCAGATGATTAAAGTCTGAGGACCACAGAGAGAGGCAGGCCTGGACTTAGGAAAGAAGTGAGCAAGGGCAGATAAATAACCTGTGAAGAAAAAAATCTAATTGCACAACACAGTCCAGGCTGTCACGTCTCTTTTGTCATCCACTCACTGCTCCCCCCAACATGGTTTCTCTAAGAGCTGGGTTTTTAAACACCTTTTATGTGCCTCCAGCAACATTTCTGTGCTGTGGAAAGTAAGAGAATAAAATGTGCCAAACAGCATATACACAATTGCTCCTCAGGTAAATGACCCCTTGTATGTTGGAACTAGATGGTCTTTAGGGTCCTTCCAACACAAGCCCTCCGATAAATCACGAACAAACTGAAGCTTCTTTCTCCTTCTTTTCTACTCTTAAAAATAAAAATTAAAAAATAAAAAAACCACACATACGCATTACATTTAGTGATAGTTACAGTGGAGGTGCTTCTTCCTTCTTGGAAAGGCTTTAAAGGCCATTCTGCCCCATTCACTATCTGTGTGGTGGGGAGTTATGGAGAAGCAGGAGAGCAGGATAAGGGTGTTTAAACAATATGTAAAAGGCATCTTTGCTTGCTTGAAAAATCTGCTGCATATTCTTATTCGTTTGACAATTTAGCTGCCCCTCCAAAGCTCCAGAGAAAAATTAGGGTTTAAATACACTCGCAGAAAACAGTCTGGTGTGCCCCCATCCTCTGACTGATATGGTCAGAGGCCCTTGCTCCTTTGCAAGGTCTGTGCAGCAGGCATTACCAGATGTTCCTCAGCCAGCACCAGCCATTTCCCACACAGCTCACAGAGATTTAGAAAAGCAAATCAGACCACACATCTCCAGCTCCAAAGCACCCTTGGTCGAGGGGCAAACTTCTGATCCTGTGTTATTTAGGGAGTTCGAGTATAGCACACGAGAAAGAGCTTCTCAGGAACAGCTGGTTAGAAAGCATAAGTGTTGGTAACAGCCTAGCACAAAGGAGATTGAATGAGTGGGTAAGACAGTCCACATTTCCTTTTGTGTCTAATCACTAATCAGAAGGAAATTTCTCCAGCACAATTTTCTCAGAATAAACAAGATTGAGAAGGGTAAGCAATCATGATAGAGACAGGCAAAAAAATGTATTATACCTCAGATTGGTCTGGTTACCACAAGATAATTGGCCTTCTTCCTTCACTTTTGTCTGCAAAACAATTTGGTCATTTCAGGGGAGATAATTTTGCTCTCCATTACACCCTTAAGCTGGAGAAAGAATGGAAAACTAATGCCTGAAAATGGAAGGTCTCACGCAAGGCATTTGAGGGAGTGGGAAGATGAAGGGCACGAAACAAAACAGACATTTTTCTTCATCTGAGTCTCAGCCAAACTTTGCTGCTTGTTGCTGGTCTTGGAGCCTCTGGGAGTTTGCTTTTCTGGCTTTCTTGTCTAAACTGAACTGTGAAAAATACATTCTTTAAAGTTTTATCTCCTCTGTTAAAAACTATTCACTTTAAAGTCTCTTTCTCACATATAAAGTCTTAGTATTTTTCATGAGATTTTTTATTTAAAAATAAGCAAAGTGTATGTGAAAGACAGTTTTGCTTTTGACTTTAAGCCTTTAAAATGCAAACCAAGTCTGCTAAGGTCTTCTCTGTTAAAATATGGAAAGTGTTTCTACTTTTTTCCAACAATTTAATAAGTTTCTCTATCCTGCTGGGTGCATTTGGAAGTAAAAAAGAAATTATATAGAATATATTATTGATCATTCCTGGTGGAACACCAGCAATGATAAATCATATGGAACTGCACAGTTCATTAGACATTGACAGGGTGAGATACTGTCCTTCTAGAGCACGCAGTGCAGACAGCAAGCAGATGCATTATTAAATGCTCTATTTTTATTTAACTCTTCAGGGGCCCTTAAAACTCAAGAGAATTGGTTTCAGAAAAGTTTCACTTTCTTTTGTTTTGATTTTTGTGGAATATACACTGAAGGCTTTGGGGGAGCTTTGCTTTCATAGGAAGTCCACTGGAAAGCCAACAGTTTGCTTTTCTGGAAAAACCAAATTGCCCTGTATGTACAATCTGATTTCCTTCACATATAAATCCCATCTCTACCAAGTCTTCAAAGAAACAATAATGAAAGATAGAAATTCAAAATCTGATGCTAGCATTGAAAACAGACAGTCAGTTTTGGCTGTTATTATTTACACATCTGATGCAGTCATTGTCAGCATTATTGATGTGGTACTGATGCTATTGGTACTTGCTTTTCCTCCACTACACACACAGTAGAAGCAGGCACAGGCTCCCACACATCACTGCAGCCTGTGATGCCCACAAATGGATTAATCAGCTCTCGTTTGTTGCTAGGTAACAGTGCCTCGACCTTAGTGTCTCTTCAGCCAAAGAGGGACAAGATGTGGAGACGTTTCCATGTGTGCTCTGCAGCCAGGCACGCATTGTCACCACATCTGTTGCTGGCCAAGCTGCACGGCTCATCCCCCTGCAAGCTGCACTACGCTGCTAAATAAATTAGAAAACAAGATGACTGTTCACCTCATGGTATGTCTCACAATTTCTGTCAACACATCTTGTGCTTCTCTGCATCAGATTGGGTGAGATGCAGGCATGATTCAGAAGAGTAGTGTGAAAGCTCCAGAAGCAGTGGAGTCACTCTGTTTTCTGTTTATAAATAATTGGTTCCACATATCTGGTATTACCTGGGTTTAATTACACAGCTGCTGTTACTGATGTGCATCATACAGCCCTTCAAGATCCCAACCAAAATTGTAGAGCTCATAAACGCAGGTGAAAAAATTGTCTCTGCTCTGACAATTTACATTACAAACAGGTGAAACATGTAAAAGGTGAAGGGAATGAAGTGAGATCCCCATTTAACTGGGTTAAGAGCAGGCAGTGAGGCACAACCAAATGAAGAAACTTGTGTGAAGACAGGATGAGCTGCAGCAAAGCCAAGAACTCAGTTTCTGCTTTGTTACTTCTCTATAGTCCTGAGAGAATATTCATGGTCACCACCACTTGACCCAGAAGTTGCTTTTTCATCTGGAGACTTTTATATGCATTTCATGCCATCCTTGGAGTAGGACCTAGGAGCAATGTAATGGACTCTGCTTATTTCAGTTAAAAGCACAGAAATTCTTGGGAAAGTTAATTGCTTTGTTCAGGATTAAAGCCCAATCTGCTATATTAAAAACACACAGACTTTTATTAGAATGAAGACAGGCATTAAAATTCAGCAAATAGATAACATCTAAAACTACTGCTTTACTTTTTTTTTCTTAGACTAAACAGACTTTAATTCAATAGTGACATCAAGATGTCATTAAAATTGCATCAGGAAATTAATGGAGGAACATTAATAATAGGTTAAACCACCAATTAGTCAAATCACCAAATTAATGCAGCAGGAGATTGAATCATGAGATTAAAATAACAAAGAATCTTTACTTGCCAATTCCTCAGACTGAAGGGAAGTAGAATGTTTGCTTTAGCTTAAACCCAGCTAGAAGTTTTGCCCAAGGCAATAAAAGTAATTAATTTGGTCTCAAGGAGTTACAGAAATCAAGTTGTGGTTTATTTTGAGTGATGATTTAGTGCTAATTCAAGAGTTTTCCTTAATGCTCACCAGTGCCATGATGACAAATATTTCCTTTTTTCAGCCACATTCTCAAGACATAGATTTACCAGCTTATTTAAAAGGAGAAGGTTTCATGGAAGTAAATACTTTAAATATTGTGTCATTTTTGCTAACCCAGGAATATATTTTAGTGAAATATGCTAAGCTAAATACAAGATTTGTTTATGAATACCTTCTTTACATGTACTTTACAGAGAGATAGACATTCAACCCATGCCCTAATTGCAAAAGATATATCTCTTTTGAAATTCATTATAGAAAAGGAAAAAAAGGAGAAAGCATGATGGGTTGAAACTCTTCTGTTCTGAACCAAGGGGAAAGACTGTTCACAGAGATGACTTGCAGTTGAAAGGACCTGAGGAAGAAACATTGGGGCCTGAAGCACTTTGACTGGACTCTTGCTGTCTGGAGAGATCCTCTCTAACAAACTGCCCAGTGTCACCAACAGCTCCCTCCTGCTCTACCCCTCCAGGTGTCATGGACAATAGCACATGTGTCACACGAGTGCCTGGGGCCACCGAGGCATTCCTGAAATGGTACAGCATGTCCAAGACAGCTGAGTGTGTCATCCCTTAGCCCACAAAAACAGGGCACTGGGAAATGTGACCATATTTGTGCAAACAGCTGTGACTTCCAGTCACTTCTCCCAGCAAGTGAAAGCATCTTCAATGTGAATGGCTGGTGGAGGTTTTTGAAGAATAAGTTTCACCAAACCATGTCAGGAGACCACTAGCTAAACTGAAATATTCATTAAACTGTATTCTCAGAACAGCCATTTTTGGAGTGTACCCACCATCTGTAACAGTCACACAATTTCAGAAGGGATTTTGAGGATAATATCTGATTCAACATTTTCATATAACTCATTTTGGTTTTCCTGCTTTCTGCAGGCAGGATCACTTGCAGGGTCTTCTTGTATCTATTTTGCAATCTGCCAGCAGTTTTTAATCACTGACAGTACAAACAACAAGGAGAACAATTGCTCTTGAAAGAAGGAAGTTTCCAGGGTGGGTTTGTTTGTTTTCTTTCTGTAGGTCAGATATACTTTAGATCTTGGTAATCCATGGGCAAGTGATCAAATAAGTTAATAGAGAACAAATACTCCATTGCTGTACAGAACTGTTTACTAATGGGATTTTTAAGATGCTGGAAGGCTTTACCTCAATGGACATAGATAAAACTAAACAGATTTGATTTAGAGAAGAGAGTTAGAGAGAAACAGAAAGGTTTAAAACTTTTTGGTGTGCTTAAAAATATGGATAAAAGTCTAGCTCATTATCTCCTTAACACAAAAGTCTGGGAAAGCAAAAAGCTAGACTGGGGAGACTAAATCCAGCTAGCTCTTTTTTTGTTTTTCATATGTCCTAACAATAATACAGCAGGGTGAAAAGATCAGGACCACTTTATACACATTGTGCTAATTACTGCAAGTACTTAAAGTTGTAATTAGCTTATTATACTGCAGAGAACCTAACATGGCATTTCTTTCAAAAAAAATTTCTCTCCAGATCATTAGTGGGAAAGCTAACAACATCTGCTTCAAATAAAATCAACCAATTAGCAGAGGCAACTTCGCATAGTTTGCAATCAGAGAATTATATTGTGCCAAGTGCTAATTTCAATGTGAATTCTATCTCCTTCTTATATCCCATGCTTATCTGCCAGCACAGCTGGTGTTTAACACCACTGACTTCAGTGAAGTCTCCAAAAACTTATGTTAATTTGAAGTAACCTAATCAGAAGTGTGCAGTACAGACTGGGCTTGATCTCAGCTTAATTAAAACTGACCTTGTCATTTCACTGCATATAAAACAGCAGAATCTTATCATTTATTACTCAGCTATGATAAATATGCAGCTTATATGAGAATCAAGGAAGACAAGCACTGTACCAAAGGAGCTATTTTCAGATATCAAAGCCTGGTTTTAACACACTGTAAAACACCACTCGCCTGTGGCTGCCAGTAAATAACTCAAATAGTTCAGAAAGCCCAAACCCAAAGTAAGCTTCAAAACCTCCTTTTAAAATTATCAAACAGGGCATCATTGCCAGGCTTTCTCATGTTGATGGTATCAGAATCACACATCAAAAGCTGACTATTGTCACTGACAGTAGATGTGAAACACAGCTTGTTTTCTAAATGAAGTTTGTCCTTGTTTCGTTTTAATGTTACAGTTTCCGAAGCAGATGAGGTGAAAAAGATGAACTTGAAAATGAAAAAGTGTATTTACAGAGTTCAACATAGCAATCAGAAACTAACTTGAAATTACTTTTTTTACTTCACTTTATAATTCAAATCAAATAATGACAATTTGGTTTACTTGAGTGTGTTTATCAGTTACCTTTGCTCTCAGGTGTACCTGGTTGCCAGGATCAAACTTTAGACATCCAAAATTACAGTTTCCATGGAGTTAACTCTGGAGAGCAAGTTTACACTGTGTGTTCTAGCAAACTCTCCGAAGGACTCTACCCCTTATCCCTGATGTTATCTTATCCCCCAGGACCATCCCAGCAGATTCCTGATCTGATGCTTCCACGGGTCCCAGATCTGAGCCTGCCTACAGACACAACTGCAGGGCCAACTTCTGTCAGAAGCTTAACTTGTACCAGTGAAAAACCAAAGCTGCTTTGTCACATTGGCTGATATTCACTCATATAACAGAAAAAGTAGTAAAGGAACACTTTTCCTACCAGGATAACTCCATCACACGTGGCAGCTTCCCTCAGCAGAGCAGTAGTGACCAGCCACATGTGCAGGCACATCCTACTGCAAATGCAAGGCAAATTACCCTAGTCCAAATCTTTCACTATAGTGCTGGCAGTACAGCTAACCTCATGCTTACTGAGGGCAGAAGGAACCTCAGCCAGCTCCCAAAGCTCAGCTAAAAGTCATTTGATCCAACACAGACAACTTCAGCATATGCTGCAGGTGTTCCTAGGAGCAAGGTGCTCACTGCAGGAAGTGGAGAGGGCACGACTGCAGCACCATTCGTTTTAAAGCAGATACCTGAAACCAGCAGATAAACTGAACTCAAAAAATGCCTTGGCTGTGTATCTGGAGCTCAGTGTGACTGACTTAGAGATGTCCACTCATGCTGCAGTTGGCAAGGTGGGGCAAGATGTACCAAGACCTTATGCTTGAGCAGCTTGTCCTGCCTGCCTCCAGCAACATAAAGCAGTTGCCAGAAACAGACAAGCAAACACACACTTAATCTTAACTTCTATGGCTCTAGCAGGAAGGTCTCCAATTAGATCTGGTCTACTTTTCTAATTATTGTGGTCCAGTCTCACCTGTTTATAAACTGCTCTCCCTGAACCATGTTTTTGGTTATTTCCTGATTAGCTTCTCATGAAATGCAGGAGGTTAAATATAGTTTCTTCTGCTGGTAAGTATTCAGCTCTTTATTTTAGATGGGCTTTTTTTGAATTTCAGCATGTTCGGAGTCAACCTTTCCTCCTTCTCTCTCAGATCCTGTTGTTCTTGAAGTCGCAGCTTTAGCATGGAACAAAGGCAAGCAGCCTAAGTGACTGTGCAAGGATGGGGACAACTGTGTGTGAACAACCTTGTCTTATGCAGCAACAGGAACAAATAATGAATAATAATCAGATGAAAGATGCTGTAGTTTCTCTTGGCAGCATCCCAATGTTTCCTTCTTATCCTGCTGTCTCCAAGGCCCTGTGAGTCTGTATGCATACTAATGCAAATGTATATTGGTCAATATATGCACACCTAGGAAACAGGTATAAACCTAATAGAGCATGTATCTGATCTTATACATGTAAATGTATCATCCCTGGTATTCAATCCATAATAAAAGTTCCCTCTAGAACAATGAGTCACATAAAGCAATTGAAAATGTATGCAACAGCTCTTTTGAGTGAGGCTGCATATTACACAGACAAGTCAAGAAGATAACAGTTTATGACAAAACATAAATTAAATTGATCATCATGGACTCATTGTTAGGACTGGATCACTTAGAGAATAAAGCCAAAAAAACTCCTTCCAAGTTAGACTTCACTAAATACTGTAGGTGGCAAGATAAAAGCAGAGAAACCTGGAAACCTACATCCAGTAAAGACTCAGTAAATACTCTCACAAGTTAAGTAATAATAGAAGCTCTGAAAGTTACTTAATATGGCATACTGAAATATCAAAGCTACATCCTAGTCAAGCCTTTTCATAAGGTCTGCCTGGTGCAAGCCCTGTATGAAAGGGCTGTGAAGCTCAGTGCTCCCAGATGTAGCTGGCTTTTTAAGAAAGCCTTACTAATTAAAGTGGAAAGATGGCTGGAAGTAAAATTATAGGAAACTGAGGTTAGATTCACATTGTAACAGAAGTCATAAAAGTACAGAAATTATAGGGTAAAATACAGCTGCTGCTCCCTGGACAGAAAGTGGTTGGCACTGGAAACCTATCCCATGGTGATTCCACGTGCACACAATCCACAGCCATGGCACCTGCTAAGAGGGATGGAATGGAGCATGGAGCAGGGTGGCGACACCACAGCCAGGCTCTGCTGGAATCCTCGTAGGGAGGGGAACTCAGTGGTGCTTTGTAGCTGATACACCCCATAACACCTGTCAGCCAGAGGAGAGAGGAGGAGATGCATTGCTGCCAAGGCAGCAGCTGTGGTGAAATCACTCTCCTCAGATGAACATGGCTCATCATAACCTAACTGTAATATTAGCACACACCTACATCCCAAAGACACTCCCTCCAAGGTACAACCAACCCTCAATGTGCATGTGCTCTATGCTTGATTACCTTTAAAAGCAAAGTGAGTTACACCAATCAATAGTAACCAAGGTATGCATGACTGGAGTGACTCAAGCTCCACCTAAATATGAAGAAATAGTATAAAACTAAGTAGAGGCTGGGGAGAAGTAAGGGAAGACTCCATTGTGGCTGCTGGGATCCATCAACCAGCTGAGCCTGTCTCCTCTCCCAAAGGGACCCCTCTTGGGTAAGACCCACACTCTGTGGCTGAATGCTTTTATTGGGTATTGGAGCTTGTCTCTGCACTGCTTTGAATACATTTTTGCAGTCAGACACTTCACCTGTCACAATTTTCTGTTAATAAAGAGTGTAATACAATAAACTGTGAGTGTGAGTCCTTCACAGGCAGTGGCCAGCAGCAGGGAACATACTTGAATAATGTGGATGACCTTCTGAGGGGTCTTCCTTACGCTGTTGATGTGTGCTCCTGGGCAAGTCAGTCAGACCAGCCTCTGACCCAGCAGGGCTATTCAGAGAAAGGTCCCCCTAAGAGGACACTGGCAGGCTGGTCAGGCACAAGGATCTCATCTTTCCTGGGCCACTGAAGACAATTCAAACACTAAGGGTAAAAAAATCCCCCTTTTTCATGTGATAACTTGTCACAGCACAGGTCCCAGTTGAGACAGCCATGTTACACAGAAGATACAATCATACAATTTCAGAGAGCTTTAAGCATTCACACAGAGTAACACCTTACCACACCAGAAGGATTCAGGGGTCTGCCCATACAGAGCAACACCATTCCACCTCAGAAGGCTGCAAGCAGCTGCTCTCCCTACTCTTTAGCCCAACCTTTGATACCCTCATGGTTCATGCACTGCACCTGTGTGCCCTCTGTTCCCTTTGGTGCTTGCTCAGCACACCTGGGCACTCCATGGCTCATTGCTGTCAATGCTGCTCACCTGCAGCTCACAGCTGTACCCACTGGGGATCAGGCTGGGCCACAGCCCCACTCCCCAGTTCCACAAACCTGATACCTAGAACAACTAGAAAATGTTCTGAGAGGCTTGTACAGTCTTAATAATGGTTTAGTAAATACCTTCACTAAATACCTTACACTACACAATAATGGGTTGGAACTAGAGACGCCCAAAGGTGTTTGCTATGATTTACCTCCCTGCACAGAACCATATAAAACATAGTCTTAGATCTAGCCCAGAGGCTGGTGTTCAAAACTGAGGAAAAATGACTGTGATTGAGTAAGAAAATTGTTTTAAAGTTAAATAAAATATATTTTAGCTCAAGTCAACATCTCAGCCCACCATCAGGGAAAGAAATTATTGTTTCAAAGCTTTTTATAGTCTGCTAATTATTATGGGTTGTGTATTACTTCTTCAGCAATGGCTACACAGCTGGTTTGCAGGAAGAGTGCACAATTAGGCAAGATTGTTCTCTAGGCTAGGTAACAATATTAAGGGGGAGAGAAGCTTAAGAAGTGGCATGGATAAAAGCAGGAAGAGATGTATGGGAGAAATAGAAAACAGTATTTTAATTAAGGAAGTCAGAGTGGAGCAATGAGGGAAAGAGAAGCAGGAATGGAGCAGTAGGAAATAAAAGCAGAGATGGAAAAATAGCTTGGAAGGAAGTGAGGGGCATAATAACTGAACACTCATTAAAAAAAAAGCAAAGGCAATTCTCATGGTTCAAAGGGCAGAAAATTAACAGCTAAAATAAAAGCACCTCCAGCTTTACAATCAATTTTCCTACCTCATCCACAATTATGACCTCTACCTCAGTGAGGCTGTACACAGCAGAACATATGTTAAGAGAAACTCAAGCAAATTTTGCATTTTTCTTTTCAAATGTAATTGCCTTGCATAAAGACTCAACCATCATCCTGTTGCTGGAACAAATTGAGACACTGGACCAAAGTGGAAAATAACTTAAGGATCATATGAGAACAGACCCTGCAATGGGATATAAGTCATGAGCACAGAGGTCTCTTTCTGACAAGAACAGGAAGAGACAGATGACTGAGGGAGTAAAACTCAGGCCAACCCTGCAAAGCTGACACCACCATACTCATCTAACTCCTGAGCATCCTGTCCTTCCTCTTCCCACAACTGCAGAATCTAGCAAGCCAGGAGAGTTGTCTGGATTCAGATAAAAGGGAACATAATCATCCTGCTGGCACCAGCACTGTTGCTCACCTCATGTCTCTTAATTTCTTCCTCCATATGGTCTGTTGCAGAAGAGAGGAATGGTATCTTGCTAAATGCATTTTATTCTACTGCTTTGAATGTGTACTGGAAAGGAGAAGTTGCTGTTACTCATACACGTAATGATTACAGATATATTAATCCACACATTTTAAAAGATTAAAAATTGTGTATCCCATTTCCAAAGGAAAAATGTAGTCTAGATCTAAATAAACATATATTTATGTTGTTATATAAATGTACATGGAGATTCGATATGTCCTACTCGCAATGTATTTCTGGCAGGCATGAAAATCCTTTTCCAGCTTTTTAGCAACTGTGAACTCTGCAGGTCTACATATCACATCCCTGTAGAGTGCAGAACACAGCAGAGCTTTGATTACCAAGCAGCACTGTCATACTACAAGAAAAAAAAAAAAAACAAAAAACAATGTATCACCTCAGTAACAAGAAGACCATAAGGCTCAGTATTGTGCAAGAGTTACTTAGTGTGTTAAGTGCCTTGAGTTAATCAGACTTATTTTTATATGCATTCATTTTACAAGTATTAGGTTTCAGCTTAATCTTGTCATATGCTTATAAGCCATATGTTTTAGTTTATACATATTAATTATATGTAATATCTTATATTTTATTTATTTGATTTTGATTTCTGCATCCATATTTCAGATGTGTGCCATCCAGGATGCCCACATTTCCCAAGAAAGTTTTTCAATATCTCTCTGTCTCTCTCTCTCTCTCCCTCTTTTAGAGAGTTCTTACCTTTTCACTCCATGATTGAATTCGAGTAGCTCTAGTGCCTTGCAATAACAAAAAATTAGACTGGCAATAGTCACAGCTTTACAGCAATGCATCATTGACATTCAGCTATCATGACAGAATGATGGAAATCATCAGACCTATCAGCTCTGAGTTCAATAATGCTACATGAAACTGTTCTTCAGTATGCTATTGGAGTCTATGTAAAAAACTGATGGGAGAAGTCTAAACCCATAGAGTCTATTCATATAAATACAACTCAGTACAAGTTGAGCTCTAGTACATAACTTAAATTTGAGCTTCAGTCAGTTGCTAGCACATGCTGAAGGATTTTAAAAAGTACAAAGGCAATTCTCCAAATTATATACCTACTGACAGCTGGTTTTCTTGAATTATTCAAAAGCAGAAGCTTTTGGCAATCAAGGCATCAAGCTGAACAGAGTTAAAATGCAGAGTACAGAAGTTGTAAGATTTAAAATGTATGTCACCTGAAAGTATATTGCCCCTGTGCCAGACCAATAATGCTTGGTGCAAAAAAGTGAAAGGTAGTGTCAGAGTTGAGGGCATCTGTGTAACCCATAGTGCCAGCCTGGAGATGGGCAGAGTGGTCAAGGCAGCTGTATATTCTTCCTCAACTTTAGCCTGACTTTCCACTAGCTACCTGTAATTTGCTTTTTACAAAATTGTTTCAATTATATTATTTCTCCTACTGCATTCAGAGATGCTCAGTTTTATCCTTCAAGTTCTGGCACAGAAGTCCTCTTATCAGAGGCCATAACATTCTAAGAAGAAATTGTTCAGTTAAGAGACATTAATGAAGCTGAGTCATCTGCAAAAGAATGTAACATCTTGGCTTTCAGTCATACTGTGTGAGGACTGCTACAAGAGAGATTGTACTTAAGAAGCACAGAATGTTTATTGATACAATTTCATATTAAAAAAAAACAAAACCATTATCATCGCCCTATAATTATAGTAACACAGTTTCGAGTATGATGTTCTGTAGCATTTAGGAAAAGTATTATTTCCTTCTGGCTGCTGCTTTGCCCCTCATTTCAAAGCTTCTCTAATATTTCATGTGAATTCATAACATTTTAACCACTTTTGCCATTACTAAAACATAATCTCATTCACAGTGTATATTTACAAATTATGTGAGTCATGTGACCCTACAGCAATTCAATTTAAAGTTTTACCCCTCTGGAACAGAAAACAATAGGCAAAGAAGAAGCACTCACAGCAACATATGAACGCCATACAGTAGGGATTTACTTAAAGATTTTTTCCTTTTTCTGAAAATATTGTTACTACTATACTCACTAAGTAAATACCTTCACTATTGCATATATTGTCATTTATCCTAAAATTATGAAAATGTCTGCATTATAACTGTAAATAAAATCAGACGATAACTGTCTTGGGTTTGAAAATCACTAATCCTAACCCTTTCTTTTTTATCATAAAAATGGAATTGAGATCCATGTTCCCACTTTTGTGAGTTTTGTTCTCTCAGTCCTGTGATTCACCTGCTTCCTGTCACTGCAACAAGTGAAACAAGAGCTGTGCTAGGAGGATGAGGCAGAGCTCTCAGACTGGGCCAAGCTCTTACAAACACGCAGCAGTCCTTAAAATGCCAGCTCTCTCTTCAGTGACATCCTGTCTGCAGTGACAACTACTTCTGCAATGCTTATTCAGTAGCAACTGTGAGGCTGCCAACAGGTGTCCTGAGCCAAGGTTTCCTTTCATCTCTTGTTGCTTAATGGGAACAAAAATTATTATAAAGGATCTGCCAACATGATAAAGTGCTACAATTATCCTAAGAGTAACACCTATAGGCACTTTAGCAAGGGAAGAACTATTCTCCAGAAAAGCTAACCTCAGTACATCATTCACATTTTTGTTTTCTATCATTGCTTTAATGATTAAAGAGATGTAGAAATATAAAAAGACTTAATTTCTCTAGAATATAAGAATAAAGGTACCACAGGGAAGACCACCCCAAGTATGATGTTTCCTATTTCTCCTTGCTTCTTTTATTTTGGAACTTTTACCTCTCATTAGTTATTTTCCTCATTCTCAGGAGAAAAGATCATGTTTGGGAGAATACCTAAATTCTCCCAAAGTTTGTCAATACACAAATATAGACTTTTCCAGGGTTCTTTCTGCATTTATTAGGATCAGGTATACTAAGTATAACTTTATTAAATCTGTTAGGGGGTGCCAAACCCAGTAGACCAAAAGAGGCAAGGCCATTGCATTTCCATGCCTCCAGATCCAGCCAGGATCCATGTATTCCCAGCAGGTCCCTGCATACACACAGGTATACAGCACATATGTATGTAAAAATCCAACAAGCCACACACACACGAAATGGGTCTCTCAGGCCATGCTCACACTGTGTCCCTAGAATTTGTCTCAGAGTCTCTGATCCCTCTAGAAGTCAGCTCTCAGCCTCTCTGGTCACTCTAGTATCTGGCCTAGATTTATATATTTGCTTAAATATTTGGTCACTTATCTATGTCGCCAACTAAACTGCCTTAGTATTTCCTAATGATCACTCCCTCACATGCCCCATGTGCCTGTATCCTACTCCAGCTGGTGGAGCAGACCTACATGCACACACACATGCACACAAAATTCTCTTTTTCTCACCCTCAAAAACAGTAATGGGATTTGGTGAGAAGACCAGGAGTCAGGCATGACCAAAAACCTTTTTACATGGAACCAGCCCTTTATCCCTCCCTTTTAACAAATTCTTTTCCTCCCCAAATCAACTAGATACATCCCTTTCCCCACTTTTAATTCCTCTCCAAAACATCCCATAGAAATCTTGTGCAGTCCCAAAATATGCTTTCTGGCTTCCCATAAAGAGTTTCATATTCCCAAAGGCTATCCAAAAGGTGATTCAGAGACTCTTTCCTCTGAGGCATTGTGATAGGTGTCACTCTCAGACCACAGGACGGGTCACGGTCCCAAAGAAGCTGGGAAAGGGGTTAGAAGGGTGTTATAAATGTTCCCCATTGCTATTGTTCATCTGTGCTCCCACGTCAGTGTGGGCATGAGGTTTTTTTGACCATTACCCCAAAAAACCGAATGCCATCTCATCAGAACACATTACGTGGGATAAGCAACAAGAGAGAATAAATGCTGCAGGCTGAGACAGAAAAGTTGTTCAATGCTGCCAGCTGTGTGATGAGCCAGTATTGATCCTACAGAAAGTACATCCATTATAGGAGATGCAGTTGGCTCCATGCTGATAAGTCATTGAGGAGAAGGCAGTGATATACAAGAATCAATGCAGGCCCCCCCTCTCTTTTTCCTGCATGATAGCACAACAGTATTGGGCTTTCCCATACCAACTCAGCTCTCCTTCATCCACCCACCTTTACTTCCTAGGAATGATATTTTTCCTCATGCACAATCTTTATTTTTACTTTTCCCATACCCTTTTTAAAGTACATGCTTCAGTTTGACCTGAAGTGAGAGCAAAGAGCTGTACATTACTGTACCTCATTGTTAGCTGCCCCTATCTGATCTCCAGGAGGTTTGGGTTTTTTTTTCATTTGTACTGCAAAATCATGTACACACTTGGACATGCTTATGGTATGCTTGGCTCTGTATCTAAATGCTATCAAATTGCTTCTACCAGCCTCTACTTCAGGAAAAGACATCATTACAAATATTTACAGCAAAGGTGATTCCTTCAGGCTGTGCAGAACTGGTAGGTCTGAAACAGTCTTGATTTAGCAACTCAAGAGAACAGATAAGAATTTCAAGGTGTCTAGGGAATAACAACTAGGATAGAAGATGACATCAGAATCCAGATTTTTTTCAGAGTGATGTAACTTCTTGAGTAAAATCACTATGCACTGGTCACCAAGACCCTCTCCTACCAATGAGACCATACACACAATCCACTTTCACAAAAATTCAGATGCTATGTCACATAGTGAGAGAACCAGAGAATTGCTGATTCAAATGAGTAGAAAATGCATAGCATCTGCTACATGTGGTCTTCCCCAATCATGTTATGGATGTCTGAGTGTTCGTGTGGCAGACATGAAGCAAACTTTAGTATTATATCTACCAACAGTCCTCTACAATTCCAACAGATAGGTTGATATAAAGTAATATCCAGAGAGTGGATGGAAGCGGATTGTTTGTGAGATGGACACCACCATGTCATGAAGACTATGATGACAGCATTCCAGAGACAGACTTGATATCCTAGCTAGATGTTATTCTTTTGTGAAAAAGAACACCTGAGTTTTCCTTGGGGTGTTATATTTTTAAAGCTTTCTCCACATTTGCCCCTTTTCTGAAAACTTACTTTCTAAACAAGTTAAAATCAAACAAACTTGATCAAATGCAAGTTTAAAAATTCATAAAGCAGGTCTTTCTCCCACTGTCAGCCTCAAATCCCTTTTAAACTACCCAGTGTTTCTCTCCCTTAAAACAACTTGGCTTCTCCTAAACAATATGTTTGGGGAGAGGGGACACACAGAGCTGACATTCTGTTCCCAGAACAGGCAGGAATATAGATGGGCATATTGCTTTGGCAGCTGAGAAATTTATTCCCCCTCCATGCTCATTCTTTCATTAGTTTCCCTTCTGTGACTGCCAACAACATTGCCAATTAGTGCTAATCATGGTATGGACACCTGTCCACAAGAAAGGAGGTTGAGAACAATTACACAGTCATTTTCCAAAGCACATGAAACAGCTGTCAAACAGTAATGACTTGCAGTCACTGCTGGCATTGGCTGTATTGCAACAGGTGGCCAAAAGGTAAAATAACATTAATGCCACTATCTGCTTTCTTAGTTGCTCTGTCCTGGACTTTCATTCTTCCTTTACATTCCACAGCATTTAACCTTGCAAAGAGCAGTGACAGCTATAATGTCTATAGATGTATATCTCATGTTCTTTTACTGAGTATAAGAACTTTGAAAATATGAAGAAATTTATATTTCTATACATTTCAAGAAGATGAAGTGACAGATTTAAGCATGGGGAGTTTTAAAATTGAAATCAGAAGTTGTAAATTGGAATTCTATGAGTTTCACATGAGCTGATCTTCCGTAACCTCTACATCATGCATCATCTAATATGTTCCAAGGACCTTTTTCTGGACAAATTCCAGTAAGTTCAGGAGGTACCATTTGTCCAAAACCTCTGCAAATCAGGAATCACATTCACTTCAAATTTAGGATGCGAAAATACAGACAGTGTAAGTAGTAGCCAAATGTGGAAAAACATGGATTAACAATTTTCCCATCACTGTGAAGGAACTGTTTGACAGAAACTGAAAATCCATTTCTCCATAACAGCACATCACGAGCTGCACATTCGAAGTGTCCCACCTCTTCTCTCAGTCCTTTGCCTCAACTGCTATATTTTATTTGACATTGACAAATCCTACAGACAACCACTTCCTTAACACAATTGATTCATTGTCAGGACAGCTCTATGATATCTATTGTATGGGCAGAGAGCCTCAGGAAGGATAATGTGCAGGAGCAGTAGGATAAATTAAGCTGGTTCAGAAATATTTATTGTAGCCTGTGGTAACTCCTCACCACCAGGCCTTGCTAAGTTACTGTTATTTCCACAGACTCTGTATGTGTGATTTCCCACACTTATTTTAAAAGCTAAATGCAAAGCCATCTCTGCAGAAATTGGAAGGCAGTCACTCAGTGATAATCAGCAGGCTCTAAGTTATTAGCTGCACTGCACAGATCTCTTGAAGTTCAAGTAATAGGATATTTCTACTGTGTATTATTCTTATGGAATGGGATCTGCAGAAGAGAGAGATGAAGACCAAGACCCTTCACCAGGTTTGAGTCCAGATTCTGAGGTCAGATACCTCAAGCCTTGCTGCTGCTGGATGCCTCTTGGCTCCATCTCCTCTGGTCTCGCCATATCCCAGGAGTATCTCTTTCCATAGTATAGACTCTATCTGGCAGTGCCAGCTTTGCACCATGCTCTGCTGTTCCGTGCTTTCTCCAAGGCTCATCACAGCCGTCTCTGCCCAGGCACAAAAAGACCCTTCCTGGCCAGCACAACCAGCGTGCCTCCCTTCGGCGGACGAACGACGAGCGCCGCAGTCCCGCCGCTCCCGCCGCCTGCCCTGGCGCGGGCGCTGCCCGTGGTGCTGAAGCCTTTCCCTCCGTCCCGCCCTGCCTGGAGTTCTGGATGCGGACACCATGAGGCTGTATCTCCGCATTTCTGAAGACGTTTCCTGCCCAAACTTATCAGCCAAGAAGCTTCATGATACGGTTTTGTCCCCGCAGAATGAGAAAAACATTTCAGATAAATATTGATTCAAGAAACGTCTCACTCACTTTCTCTCTGAGACTTGATAGTCTTCCAAAAGCCTCATTAAGTTGTCACTTTGTAATCTTCAGGTAACCCATCTGTCTGCCAGATTTGGCTTGGGGTTTTGGTCATCTTTATCACAGTGAATCTAGTGATTTCAGTTCTGTTTGCTAAAGCTGGGCTGCTTGACATCTTGCCAATAGAGGTCAAACAATATGAGATTCTGTATGAAAGTATTTTGTGAAAGAATTAATCACTAAACTTTTCATAAGGCAGATCTGATACCGACTTAATTCACAGATAAGTCAGAGTTCATGAATCGCTGAGTAAGTCATACAAAGCTAACATAATGAAAACATAGATATTTAAATATTAACATTAATGTTATCAGTTCTCTTAAGTACAGGACAGATGGTTCCATCCAATAGTATTATTTTGGAGTTCAGTAACTGTACATCACGAGCTGTTTGTTATTAAGGACACACTGGCACTATCACTATTTCAAAATGATTCTTTGAAATTTCATTCCATTTCACATAAGATGTACATCATAGTTTCCTACATTAAAAAAACTCACAACGTAGATAAGCAAAATTAATCCCTCTGGAAAAGAATACCGGGGAAACCAAATTATTCTGACAATTAAAAACAGGAAGCAGATTCTTACAGCTCCAAAATGTGGATTTCTGACAACCAGAAACAGCTGGACAAATGTACCTATAAGAAGGATATTTGAATAGAAACCTACAAAAATTGATGCCCTTGGTATCCACCTCAGCCAAAGTGCTTGGCCATTGCTGGAGCAGGCTTCTTAAACTCAGAGATATTGCTCAGAACCTTCATACCATCCACAGGCCTAAGTACCGTATTCAGTTAATCTCTTAGACAAGTCTAACCAAGAAAAATCAGCATTCCATGATAGCCAATGTCCCTTTTGTGCTTTCAGCAAACAGACCTCAAAATCCAGATCGCTGAAGTATCCTAGAGGCAGCTATGCATTCACCATTAAAGTAAAAAGCTTTCCTTCCTCTACCATGTCAGCAAAAACTTCAGTTTTCCAATTCCCAAGGATGCTAGTCTAACTCTGTAATCCCTTTATTAATTGTGTTGGAAACAAGAGTTGCTTTTACCATATAAATTACTTCAAAGTGCAGGCATTTTTTTAAAGTATTATATCCCAATTTGACAAAATAATAGTGACTGTATTACTTTAATTTTCAATCAGTTCAGCCAAATTAGGCAATGAAATGGGGGGGGGGG
>VWZV01015119.1:683158-696530 GCA_013397155.1 Irena cyanogastra
GGGGAAATGAAAATTGTGTGATAGTTGAGATTATATCAAGTCTAAAACTTTCCATAATGTATTGGTTGAAGACCAAAGGAAAAAGTCTGACAAGAAGTCTGATTTGTTTCAAAAGTTCAGTTATTGCCTTTTATCTAGATGCTGCTTGGAAACAAAACATTATCAAGCAGAAATAGTAATTTCACAGTTGGCAAGGCTTGGCATTCAACAGCAGTTCTTACAGCACCACAGCAGTACAGAGTGTGACTCATCACTCGTCCTTAGGCTGCACGGGCTCATTCTCTGACATCTAACAGCTTCTCCTCTATCTTGGTTGGGCAGGAACATTAAGGCCCTCAGTTTTCCAATGTACTTCAGAGTGATTTACCTAAAACCTGAATTTAGCAAAGTAAAACTTCAGCACTTGAACTGGTTGCAATCAATGATTCAACAATGAGGGGAAAGCTTACTAGACACAGTGATTCTTATAGTTGGTTGCTCAAATACGTCATCCTTTTCTCTTACAGTAATGTTCAGGAAGGCCACTTGTTGGCAGGATAAAAAAGGTCACTGACCTCTGTTCAGGTGACAGATTTATTTGCAGTGCACAGTTACACTCCAGAAGGAAGCAGCGAGGGAGTCAGCCAACAGAGGTCTAAACCACAGACTCATCAACTTAAAAAAAAAGTTGACAAAGAAAGCTGTCTGAGGTCTTTCATCATCAGATCATTTTATGTCAATTGATTTTCTTTGTCCTTTGAGAGAGATTCTCAGACACCGGGCATTTTCATATGCAAATATGGCTACCACTGAAATTGCAAGGGAATATCCCTCTTCTAGGGAGGATGTATTCATTTGATCTCTTTTAGGTCAGCTTTTAGAATGAAGACATAAAAGCATGTGTTTCTCACAAATGACCATCAAAGGGAGTTGATGGAAAGCTCAGATGAAAACCTCAGTGTTAGAAGGAGAGGCAAAGCAAAGACAGACAAATTCCATCCTGGGATCCTTCAGGCTGGAGACACATGGTCCTCCAACAAGATCTAAATCTGCAAAGTATAAAACACACTGCCAAAAAAAAAAGAAAAAAAAAAGTTTAGATCACAAGGACACTAATGACACTTCACCTGTTCAATAGCAACTTCACTCTCTGTACAACCAGAGCACAAATATGACTCTGCTAGGAAAGTCTGAAGCAATAGCACAGGTCTTCTGCATAGTAATGAGTGCTTGGCACAATTCAGCTCCTTCAAGTTGAAGGTACTCAATAGGACCCAACATTCACAATCATTTAAGGGCAACATTCCCTTTTTCAATAAAGGTCACAAGATTTGATCATTCTGCATCTGCACAGTTGTTTGGAAAAAATTAATTTGCTCAGTGAAAAAACAAAGAATATTTTAATCATTAGCAGCATTGCCATGGCAATAAAAATGTGATGCTTCCCACCTAACCTCACCTCCAGCTGAGGAATTCATTCTAGTTTCTCCTAGTGATGTGATAAGCTCTTTATTGCAAAAATATTATGAACCTCAAACTGATTATATGAACCAGGAGGACTGCTGTGAGCTTCCAGTTTGCACTAAAAATCAGAAGCTGAGCAGAGATCATTTGGACCATCAGCATGGCTTTAACAAAGTAAACCAGACCAAACTGAAGGGGAAAAAACTATCCTGATCTTCAAGTCTGCCTGCAGAGAGCCCTGAAATTATAGCACACTGCAGCAAAAGATGCCTTTCTTCTTGAAATTACTGCAAGCTGACCCTATTAAGAATATGAGAAACACTACAGAAAAAAAGAACCATGGCACTCCACAAAATAATAACACACAGTACAGAAAATTAGGGGGAAAAAACAGTTACAATCACATTCTAACCACATTTTCCTCTTCGATACAACAAATAACTTCCATTTTCAACAATGGGAGTTACTCACATACAACAAATGGAAAAAAGGCCTCAGTCTGCTCAGAAATTGGTGTGAATGGAAAACACAGATTACAGGCAACAATAAAATATATTTCTACTGATAGCTCACTTTTCTTCTGTTGTTCTCATTCAGAGTCAGGGAATATGTCCCTGTATCTCTTTCCTCTTTCTTCTTTCTTTTTAGGACATATTTTCCAATTTTTATATATTGAAATTCAAACGCAAAATACATGCATTTGGCACCTTGAAAATTCTGATCTTGAAGAGTTTTTTTGACAGAAAGGTAGAAAATGTCCATTTTTCACAATGAAGGATTAAAAAAGCAGAGAGGAAAAAGTTGAATTCATCATCAGAATACTTCAGCTTACTGTTTATGCTTCCAGAAGCAAATATGTAAAATGAAAGCAAAGGATGTCTCAATACAATGTAACAACAATTTCAACAAAACTTTCATCAAATATTTTAATTCCATTTAAAAATTCTGTCTCTAGGTTCACAGCATTATGCATTGTCACAGCACACACCACGACATAGTCCACACTCAAGACAATCATATTTAAGACAGTCATGACACATAATAATCTAGGGTATCACCATACCTTGTCGGAAGGCTTCAAGCTGTCTGCTCAAACAGAGGAATATCATGAGCCTCCAACAGCTGCAAGTATCTGCTAGTGTCTGTTCCCTCCTAGTCTCAAGCCGAACCTTTTTACTCCTTATAGTTCATGCACTGCACCTGTGTGCTCTTCATTACAGTCTGTGCTCTTCAGCTGTTTTCCACAGCTGATGCCCATCGGGAATGAGGCTGGATCACAGCCCCATTCCCAAGCGTCACACACGGGGTACCTACAATCACAAACCGGGTACCCACGATGCATAGAGTTCATAAGGTGTTCTAAAGGGCCAAAATTGAAATAAAAATCTACAGAATATCCTTGGATCTTTCCTGTTCCAGAGAGAACCCTGCCACCAGAAACATGTCAGCTTTATCCCTAGGGAGATGTCAAAGTCTGGACAGAGTCACTCAGAAACAAAGGCAGTTCTTTATGGGAGACTGTGTGTAAGCCAAGCTCTCCCCTGTGCTTGCTCAAGTTCTTTTATTGTTTTGTTTTTTTTTTTTTAATCCTAAGCACAGCTATCCCCAGAAGTCACTTCAAGGCATAGTCAAGGAGACATCTACTCCCCGTGTCAGAAATACCCAGTTCATCTGCTCTGATGAGAAAGGTTTGTCTCTGCACAGTAAATATCAGGTTGAGTTGCAGATAAGATACACCAGAGCCAAGCTAGCAGAGCTGAGACTTTTTTCTGACCTAAAAGGACATCATTTTTTCTAATGTGAATAAAATTTTCTTTTTAATTTTTACTTTTGCCCTAGTCCCATACCTGTTTCATCTTTGCATGTAGCCAATTATCCATCTCAAGTCTAAAGAATACCTTCCAAAGTCTTTGAATAAAATTTCTTTCCATTTAATTTTTTTAAAATAAATAATTTAAATTTAAAAAAATAAACTGGAAAATATTCCAATTAACTTTAGGAATTTTCTCAGAAGCAACTTGAAATGTTGAACCCCAACTCAATATTTCAGTGTCTTGGAATGTGTCCTTTTTAATGACTTAAAATTAAAAGTACTAACAATCTCCCAAGATTTAACCTTTTGTTTCTCAACAAAACATTCAGACATTTCCTGCCTTGCATGGTGTTAGACTAGACTCAACAGTCAAATCTTTTCTGCACAAATCAACACTTTCCACCCTGCACTATTCCAAGAAAAGCTTAATCTTGTTATGACATGCCTGTGACCACTAATGTGATGAGGGAAAATGGAGAAAGAATTCATCAGCTAACAGGAGAAACTAGTACAGAAGAGTAAATGAAAACTAAGTAAAGAAATCTGTAACAGAACAAATATAATTAGAAAAGCTTTTTGGAAAGTTAGACATGAAGAACAATTTCTTATTCTGAAATTTTCCTGTTTCAACATTTCATTACTAGTCCCTTAGGGCTGTCCACACAATTGCTTAGAAACCATATTTATTTATGCATAACTTGGATTTTAGTCCAATAAATCAAAATCATTTTATTCCAGTCATAACCATTTAATATTACAGATGAAACTATTCCAAAAGCCTATTCAGAGAAATATAAAGAAAATTATTTGTCACTTATACTTTTGTCATCAACTTGAAAAGAGCTACAAGGGCTTTTGAAATGTTATGACTGCCTTTAAAAAGATGGCACTAGTGAGCCCATATATCACACATTAATTGTTACCCCTATCATCTTCTAAGGTGAAGTTTTGAATATAGCTCCAAACTGGGATTTACAATCATTGTCAATGAAGTCTGCACATTACAGAGATTAGTGGGGTAGAAAATAATGAGGAAGACACTTGCTCTTACAGAAGGTTTTCAATTGCATGGCAAAGTGGCTCGATGCATTGAACAAAACTCCTGAAATGTCACAAAGTGCGGGAGGCAGATCCCACCTACTGGACAGGAACTCAGAGATGGTACATGGGAGTTGTCAGACTGAGTAGTGTGAAGGGCTGCTTCAGGTCCTGACACCAAAAAAGGGGGGATATCAAACACTAGAGCAGGGATTTTGCTGCTGTACAGGGGGTTGGCCAGTTGGGAACAGTATGGTTCAGTTGTCCACGGTGATAGGGAGCACATTCAAAGAAGACAGGAAAAAAAAAAAAACAAAATACTTGAGAGAAAAGCTTGTGTTCATAAGGTATATTTTGAGACCTTAAGGCTCAAAATATACCTTATGAACAACAAAACAGAGAAGAGCTAGGCCTGAAGGGTCAAACAAAGAACAGACCTGGTAGAGAGCAACAAATATGTTGACTAGAGGCAAGGTCAGACAAATGAAGTAAGATCAGATTTGCTGGCACCAAGAGGTAATTATCAGAACAGTTTATCTTCAGAATGAGATGTGGTCATTTGCATATTACATATTGAAATGAGAAGTGTGCTGATCAGCCAAGGTGGTGCTTTCCAGTCTTGGCAATCACACTTGAATAGGAAAAGCAGAACTGACTGGTTTAACTCCAGATGACAACTAAGCACCACATATCTCATCCACTCTTCCCCAGTGGGACGGTGGAGAGAACTAGAAGGGTAAAAATGAGAAAACTCATGGGTCAAGATAAAGACATTTTAAATAAGCAAAAGACACTGGTGCAAGTAAAGAAAAACAAGGTTTTCGCTCCCTGCTTCCCATGAGCCGGCAAATATTCACACATCTTCAAGAAAGTAGGGCTCCATCACTCATAGGAGTGGCTTGTGAAGACAAACACCATCACCCCAAAAGTCCCTCCCCACTTCCTCCTTCTTCTTGCAGCTGTATATGCTGAGCATGACATCACATGATATAAAATATCTCTTTAGTTACTGAGAGTCAACAATCCTATCTGTGTCCCCTCTCTGACCTCTTGCCCTTCCTCTTCCAGGACAAGACTCCTCTGACCACATGAACCATCTGCTTGAGCTACACCACAGCAGTGCTTACTTTTCATCTCTGCCTGCAAAGAGAGCTGATGTGTAGACTACCACACACGTGCAGTCTCAGCAGTTGGGTTTGATGCAATGAATTCCATGCCTTGTGACATCTAGGTTTATGTTTTTAGATTTGTCTTCAAACACTGTCCCAGGGCCAATGGAGTGCAAATGTCACTGGCTCAAAATAACATAGGAAAGGGAGAGCAATTCGAAAACACCCTTATAACAAATAATTACCCCAGACATACCTGTTTTTATTTAGGAATACTGATTTTCTTCTTACCTTTGCTAAAAGAAAGTGTGAAAAGTTCTACCCTGGCTCCTATGTGATAGCACATTTGGCTTGCATTTAGGTACCTCTGCTTCTACATCAAAGAACAATAAATATTTTTACTTTTTTTAAACCGGGACTATGCAAACAAATGTTCACAGTCATATGTAGCATTTGTCCAAGAGCCAAGTATTTATCACCCTCATCCTGTGACCTTCAGTGAAAAAGAAAATGCTCACCACCTTACAACAGATGCCAATCAGCTCGGCAGTACCCACACCATTTTTATCATGTTACTACATTAAACACGGAGCAGCATTTAGTAGAAACAGAAATTTTGTGAGGAATGTTTAAGTTGCAGCTGGGGAGTTATTTTTAAAAACAACAAAAATGTCAGTGATCCAAGGATACAAAGATATGTGGCACGATGCCCGTGTCTCAGCCCAGGAAACAGGAACAGATGACACCAAATATGCTATAGGCTGTTAGTTAGAAGAGCGTGCCAACAGTGCAATGTGTTACTACACAGGAAGCCTGAGTTCAGAAGCAACAAGAGCTTGTTGAAACTGCAGCTGAAACGGTGCTCTACAGAAAATAGCTTTTTCACAAAACAGACTTTAAAAAACACCAAAAAAAGCCACTAAAACAAATTTCATTTAAAATACGTTAGGAAAGAAAAACTGTTTTCTATATAGAAAAGAAACGGGTTTTGATAGTTTACCAAAAATTGAAAGGATGGCTGAGTGTCACATTTATTTGCTTCCTGGCTTGAAGATTTTTCTTGTCAGTGATGCTACAGAAATAAAAAATGTTATTATTTTTCAGCTTTTTATTTTTGCTAAGTTTCTGCCCTGGAAATTTGCTTTCATCACCCTTCAGCAGTAAGCAGTTAATTTTCAAATAGCTGTAGCAACATTCACCTGGGTGCCTCTTTTCTCCAGTTACTGAATATGACAGGACTACATAGCATTTAAACCAGCAACAGCACCAAAGGCAAAATGCTGTGTATTGTTTTTCTTCAAACTTGCAATCATGGACAATTCCACATGGAATTACAAACAAAGCAATCTTTAATTAACTACTGTTGAAATATACCCTCCTCCCATGAGCTCCTCTCAGAACAAAAAAGCAAAAAAAGCTCAAAAACTGCATTTTCATGCTATTTTGTAAACCTGTCTTTCAGGAATGGTGCACCTCCTGCCTCTAGGTAGAGATTGTGTTTTCCAGGTCTTACACAACGTTCTGCCATTCCCAGTTCCTCCAGAGGAGTGGCAGCTTGCAGCACCTTTATAAAGGCTGGCAAGGATGACTTTAGCCCCTGGAGTCTGTGACCTGAGCTGGCTGGAGCCCAGCCACAGTGGATAGGGAATAGGCAAGGGCAGTAGCACAGGCAATGCCCTCACAAGAGCCATATTATCTCAGCCATAGCCAAGTGCCTGTGTCTCATGCTTGGAGGCTGGCAAGAGCACAGGCTTCTGTGTCTCAGTCTGTGAAGAAAGCTCTGAAAAGAAGGGGTGTGGGTGGCAAAACCCAGCCTGATCCTATTGCCATCCCATCTATAGGTCTCCAGCTCCTGGGGTGCCTTTGTAGGGCTGCTGTAGGGCAGTTTGTTTGAAACCTGTTGTCTAAGAGTTTGTTTAATCGTATGGTAGCATTTGTTGTGCCAGCTGTGGAAATACAAAGACACATTTAGATAAAGAGGCCGTATTTTCTTAAAATAAATTTATTAATGATCCTGATTTCATAATCCTTACAGTATGAAAAAAGTTAAACATTTACTGGCCTAAGTGCAGGTGACAGAAAATGAATTTGTACAAAACACTGATGGTGCAACTAAGCAACGGTTGTATCTAGTTAATATTCATATTGAAACATCAAAAATAAAATACTAAAAAAGCTTTCTGACTTTAAAAGGCAATTTAGGTGGGAAAAAAGTCATTGCAAAATCAATCTGGTTTCAGTCTCTGATTAAGTCACTGTTTCCAGGGGCAGCATTTTCAAGATTAAACTTTAAAATGCCATTAGGATCATGACAGAGATATGATCCCAGTATTGTAGCTTCCCTGCCCCACCAAGGGCTTTAAATCACCAGTGTGTAAATTTCCTGTAGGATGCTAAGTGACAAGGGGCATTAAGGAAAGGCATTGGCAGTTTGGAGTCACTTGCCTGCTCTTCCAGGAGCAGTTGCTTGAACCTCTGTGGTACCCTTCGGACTGAGCCTAGGGCTACCTTGCAATCCTTTGCAATACCAAGTGTCCTCCTTTTGATCCATTAAGTCTATGGGCTCCTAAAATGGCCTCTATATTTAGGTTACCCCCTCCAGGATTGGGGGATGTCAGGCACTCACAGCTCCTCTGCTGTTCATGAGACAAGTGGCAATCTGTAGTGAAACAGCAATCTATGGTGATCCTTCTATGGAAGGATTCAAATAATGGACTTTTCCAGTGTAATCAGATTATGGGAAATTTTTTGTGTCTTTCTGCAATACTATCAGGCATTAGATGGAGATACAACTAAAAACTGACTGAGCTTTTAAGCTGGGAATGTGGAGCTCTGAATTCTCACAAATACAGTTATTGCATATTTATAAGATAGCTTTAAAGAGTGAGTCAACAAAATCTATCCCTAGTGTGCTTATTATAATGGACTGATTTTTAAAAATGGGTTGAGAGGCAACCTGAGGACTGGAAAGTGTATTGTACAGAAATGAATAGGTCTGTTTAGACAAGTAGATACAAGGTGCATTTGTGGTGATTTCCTTCTATTTGGGCCCAGGCGGGTTTTCTTTCCACAAAGAGGCATATATTCTTTTATTCTCTGCATCATTCAAGTAGTCGTGAACCCAACTTGTCCTTAGTATTGTGTGACAGCCTGCTGAGGAAATGGCCCCAAAATAATGAGGGATGGGATTCAGTGAAATATTGTTCATATTTTTACTGCCACACAGATCTACACAAAGGCTCCACAATAGCAGCAGCATTCTGCTGATCTACTGATTTTCTTCTATGTAGACCCCGCAGAGGCACAATAACAAGAGCAAAATAATAAAGAAGCCATATAAAGCTTTGTGACTGTGCTTGTTATGACTGTTTCTTTAAATAAGGCAGACCATGAGAACATAATGTGTCCATACAGTGAGGCATTTCATCTCCTCACGAAAAATGATTCATGAAGGGAGCACTTCAAATCTATTAAAATATTCCCACTTCCTCTTCCATTGGTTTCCATTAAGAATAGCAAGAAAGGTTAAAGATTTAATGGATGTTGAGGTTGAACTTGCTGTCCTTTTCAGACCCTCCTGGTCAGAGCCAATGGCCACCACTCATGCTGTGCATTACCAGTGCCTGAATAAGCTTCCTGTTTTGCCTGTCTTTTTGATAAACAAAGACTTTCAGTCTCCACAGCTTTGCAGCTTAAGACAAGATCTTGTTTTCAATAGCAAAAATATACCTTGATTTATTCTCCTCTTCAACCAGGGTTATTTAGTTTTTAAAAGTTGTATTTCCAGATTTTGCAGAACTGAGTAAAGCTCTCAGGAATACACCTGCACTGAATGTAGGTATTCTTCCATCTCCCACCAAGACATGAGATTTCATTGCAATGTGACTTTTCGAAGCTGAAAAAAATGTCAGTATTTTCAGGACTCTGAACATTTTGATATGGAACTTAAAAGCTGGATATCACACCAGTGAGTTCTGGCTCTGCAGGACTCAACAAACTGCTGTCACATTATCTGAGCCACCCAGGGAGGCCACTGCCACAAAATAAGGAGTATAACAGCTCCCACAGCCCCTTTCAGGGAGCATTTTCTGGACTTCAAAACTCACGGCAATTAAATCTGGAGCAAATCCCAAAAGCAGCAATCTTTCTATTATTCACTGAAAATGCATCAAAGAAGAGACACATCTATAAGGCATTTAGATTTTATAAATTGGCATTTTTCAACAAAGGCATGCTTTGTCAGGAAATTCCTGGCCAGCTGTAATCAGGAATGCATCTGGGAACCAAACATTGTGTCAGATGTATGGGCAAGATGGATTTAGCCAAGAAAGGAAAGGGATGTGATGAGCAATCCAGAAGATCAAAGGACATGGAAAATCAGAAGGAGATAGAATCAGACAGCAAAATTCTTTACTTACAATTAAAGTAGTTTAACACCAGATCTGATGACAAGCATCGTGTCCACCAGTGAAAACCACAGTTGTGGACAAAAGGGGCTGCATTAATGGGGGCAGAGAAATAAGCAACCATAATCACAGTGCACAACTTTGATTACACGCTTTGTGGCCAGAGGCAATGGGGATAAAGTAGGGACTGGGATCTCTCCTTTTCTACTTCCAATTCAATGATTAATTACCAGTACATGGGAGTACTTACCCTCAAGAAACTTAAGTTTGTTTTCAAAGAAAGTTTCAAAATAAAACCAAACAAACACACAGGACTCTGTGGGTCCTGGGGAGCAGCCGCAGTTCAGCTGGACAGCAAATTTAATTTCTCAAAAGTAATGTTGTTTACATTGTCTCCACATTAGCCTCTAAAAAATTAGAAAAATAGAAGCTGAGATCCCCAGAGCACTACTTACAGGAAGGCAGTGTCTACAGGCAATAGTTCTATTGTTCCTCTGAGCAGGGGCATTTTGAACTCTATGTCCTATTTTTCCAGCCACTAAATGGTTATGAATTCTAGCATAAGGCTGAAGATGCAATTTCAAACCCCCTCAAGCAGAGAAGGAACTGAACTTGGCTAGGTTACTGCCTGGCGGGGTGACTGTCTGGATCACTGCCCTACTAGCCAAGTTACTGTACAACAGAGAGAATTTGGTTTCTTACTGATCCAGTGGCATCCCAGCTCTGGGGCTTCAGCCACCTTCTCAACAAATTAGGCTCCAAAACAACAGTCTTCCCCAGCACTCACTCCACCTGCCCCACACCACCAGTTCCATGCTATCTGCTTTGACTCAGTACCTCCCTGCTCCCTCTTCCTGAACCCAAACCACTAGCCAGAAGCTGGCTACAACAGTCTCTCTACCCTGGAGATAAACCCCTCTGTGGAGGTACTTACCTGAGCCACAGAACAAATATTTCCATGCAGTGTTAATTGCCAGGAACCACTCACTATAAACCAGTGACACTGCCATAAATTCACAGACTAGAGAATAGCAGTCTGTAATTGTCCCCATCCCACTTGGATTACAAACCAAACACTAGGAAGAGGGGAGAGAAAAAACCTTTTTTTTAAGAGAAAATAGTTCTTGCCTAAATGTTTTTCGACATGCAACATCTGATGCATCAGAACTGCTAACACACTGCAAGTTAAAAGCTGTTTCTTCCAAAATGTAAACATAGCATTTTCTGTCTAAATTGAGCATTCAAACAGTCATCAGATGCTATGAAGACTTGAGGGAGCATACAGGGATAGGGATGCAGTGTGCATTTTTCTTACTTTTTTTTCTAACTTTCACATTTATACAAAGTCCTTCATTACATGCTGGAATGTCCAGTCTCTGAAATGAAAGGAGTAGCTTACTTTTCAATCAGCAATTTAGCAATTCTGGCACTCCAGGATCTTCTGAATCCCACTGTTCACAGGTACCAAGTCTCTTGGTTTGAGACCTCTGGAACAAAGGGAGCTTTGTACTGAACGGGGTATGAGTAATTGTAATATGTGATGTGTAGTAAACCAGTAGCTGCAGAGTCTGTGCCATTGGAGAGGCAGGGATTTACACAAGCTTTTTGTGAAACCAGAATGAAGGAAAAATTTTGCTGTAGAAATAAAGCTGAACCTGCACAGCCGTGCAGGGTTCAGGTGAGTCTTGGAAGAGAAGTGCCTCATGTGAATGTTTGTAATTAAGAGACAGTGCAGTATGAGCCCTTCAGATATTGCTGTCACATACTCTGGACCCAGTTTGAAGAAGCAAGTACATACTCACCTGCTAGCTGCTGGAAATTACTGTCACTGGGAGACAGTAAAATCAATTATTCACATCTCCTCTGTCACTGTTACCCACACTGCTACCAGCAGACATGGAAAACAGAAGGTTAGGGCTTGATTTTAATAGATTCCTATAGACTACCTTTATCTGTCACTGGATAGAAAAGCTTTAAAAGGAAAAATCACTCTTCCACTTTCAAAAACAGAAAAGTAATGTTTAAATGCTATAAACATACCTCCTCCTGATGTCCTGTTTCCATTTATCTCACCTCCTTCCAACAACACTGCACTTCCTTTACCCCATGCAACGGTCACTTGAGCCAGTTTGGGGAAAAAGGTGGGTGTCCAGTCCAGGGCTGCTTAGCAGGAGAGGCTCAGCCAGGGCTGTAACCAGTGCCTGCAAACAAACTGCTGCATCTCACCTTTCAGGCACACAGGAAGGGAAGCCAATGCTGATGGCATCTGCTTATTCACAGCTGGGGGAGCTTAATCAAAAGACAAGAAATGCTGTTCAGTTTTGCTTTCTATTCCCTTCAACGCTATTCCTCTTACTTTAAAAATAGGTGTCATTGCAAAGATTTATATTTAATGCTTTGCTTGTCAGAGACAGAAGAAGAAATGAGCTGCTGAGAAGCAAGAAACTCTGAGTGGGCATGGGGATTTATCCAAGAATGAAGAATTTTGGGACTAGGTCCATTTTGAACTAATTTAATTAGAACTGAAGCCACCACTCTGCTCACTCAGTGCAGGGTTCACTCCACACGTCAGACTTTTTTCTGCAAGACTGTGGGGAAGAATGAATTCAGACTTCAGAGGAAACCATTTGAAGGGGAAGAAGGAAGAGTGTCCAATCTGTCTTCAAACAAATTTACCAGGAAAGCTGTTTCAGTAGAAGGACATTGGATATTTCTCCTGTATAATACCTGAGAACCATTACTTACCATTGGTTTGCTGCTAATGAAATACATTGTAGTGGTTTTGGTTCGCCAATTTTAGATTTCACCAATTTTGAGATTTCCCAGCCAATGCTCCAAAGAGTGTGGCGGGTTTGGTGCTGGTCGATCACCAATGCACTCACTTCCTGCTGTGAGATAGGATTAGGAGAAAGGCAAAGCAGGCTCAAAACTTTAAAAGGGTATAAAGAAAAATTTATTAACAGTATCTAAAAGAGTAGTAAGAATCAGAACAAAACCTTCAGAACACTTCTCCTCCCCCCACAACCTTTTCTTTCCCAGTGACAATGTAAAGAAATAAAACCTAAAATTTCAGTCAGTTTACCACCTCTAGAATAGTCTTTCTTCAGCTGACTTAGAGAGAGAAGTCCCTCTCGTTAATGTTATGGAGACTTCTCCACAAGAAAAAAGAACAGTTCTCTCGTGGCTCTCTCAAGAATAGCAGCCACCTGGGGAAATCTGCAATTGTGAAGTCCCTCCCATTTTCCACAANCATCTTGTTCCTTTCTCTCAGTTGAGGGAGGATTGAAGCACTGAAAGAGTTAACATCTCACCCAAGGCCTGCAGATGGTCACTTGGTGCCTGTGGCTGGGGCTGTCTCAGGACTGGCCTCATGGTTGATCTTTGGTTTTCTCTGCGTTCAATTCCAGCCGCAGGGCCACTCTGCATGGGCTGCAGGGCTGCCTCTGGTCTCAGCCGCGTGATCTCATGGTGGCCACACTGGAGGCAGGGGACCTGGTGGCAGGATGTTAACAGCCACGGCCTGGGCCCCACAGCCTCCCTGCCCCTGCCTGGCAGCTGCTGGG
>VWZV01015119.1:696848-725577 GCA_013397155.1 Irena cyanogastra
CTCATCCCTCCCATCTGGGACTTGACTTCTTCTTCACTGACCTTGGTGTCTTCATGTTGTTCCTTTACATGCTTGCATCTTGTTCCTTTCTCTCAGTTGAGGGAGGATTGAAGCACTGAAAGAGTTAACATCTCACCCAAGGCCTGCAGATGGTCACTTGGTGCCTGTGGCTGGGGCTGTCTCAGGACTGGCCTCATGGTTGATCTTTGGTTTTCTCTGCGTTCAATTCCAGCCGCAGGGCCACTCTGCATGGGCTGCAGGGCTGCCTCTGGTCTCAGCCGCGTGATCTCATGGTGGCCACACTGGAGGCAGGGGACCTGGTGGCAGGATGTTAACAGCCACGGCCTGGGCCCCACAGCCTCCCTGCCCCTGCCTGGCAGCTGCTGGGGCCCGGCCCAGCCAGGACAGGCCTGGTGGGCTCCCCAGAGAGGGGCCCGGCCAGGATAGGCCCAGCAGGCTCCCCAGAGAGGCGCCCAGCCAGGACAGGCCCGGTGGGCTCCCCAGAGAGGGGCCCGGCCAGGACAGGCCCGGTGCGCTCCCCAGAGAGGGGCCCGGCCAGGACAGGCCCGGTGCGCTCCCCAGAGAGGGGCCCGGCCAGGACAGGCCCGGTGCGCTCCCCAGAGAGGGGCCCGGCCAGGACAGGCCCGGTGCGCTCCCCAGAGAGGGGCCCGGCCAGGACAGGCCCGGTGCGCTCCCCAGAGAGGGGCCCGGCCAGGACAGGCCCAACGGGCTTCCCAGAGAGGGGCCCGACCCCACTGCAGAGCCTGCCCAGCCTGGCCCAGCTGTGACAGGGGCTGGGCCAGGCCTTGTTACCTGTTCCCAGGCAGAAGGAAAAGAGGAAGTTCCCAGGTTTCTTTCATCTTTAACATGCGTCTTTCACAGAGGCGTGTCCAGCATTCTAGTGGCTGGAAGCTTTTCATCACTTCCATAAATGTCTCCCATGCAAAACCATGACATACATGTAGCAGTGCATTGAAGTAACAGTGATTTTAAGCAATCTGTCAATAAATGCAAACATTTTTAATTTCTGGTATGCACCTGAAGACCCACTCCTGTTCTTTTGTTCATCCTTGAGATTAATTATGGCATAACCTGTAACAAAGTATGTCCCATCCAGCAAAGACTGCTAGAGGACATGCTATAGCTCACTTTTCTGTATTTATTTCTTTCTATTCATTCCCACTTGCAAACGTTTTGCAAACTTTTCCCATTTTGGATTTCATCTCACCTGTACACTCATGAGACAATGTATCAGACCCTCCTGTTCCATGTGGAGGTAATTTCATTTCAGTTTCATCCACTTTTATGAGAACATAGTGTAGAGAAGATTACCCAGAAATCTCTGGCTCTCACCTCAGGCAAGGCTGGTCATGTTTGTCACAGCCTACCTGTGAAGCCCAGATAAGCCTCTCCTGGCTGTTCATAACAGGAGTGCACCAATGCCCAACAACAGATCACCTGTGGTCTATTTCAGACAATTCTGCCCTAAAACATATTTCCCACCAGCCTTGTTTTGACTCACACATGCGAGTTTGCTACTGAGCCAATGATCTCTGGCAGCATAATACTCAGAAACACATAGTGCAAGCAATAAAGGAGTTATGGAAGCCTTCAGAAGAGAAGCTTTGGGGAAAAGATCCACAGATAATGTGCATTTTACTGAACCCATGAAGATTATGTCTTTTAATGAGATGCCCTAAACTTAAAATGCTGACTGGGTAGCCTTCTGAGGTCCCTGTATGCTTATCATGAATATAGTGTCTACCAAGCAGGATATGTCGAACCTTATTATCTTGATCTCTCTGCAGGATTGTTGCAAATTTTATTATGCTTCAGCTCTAGTTTAATAGACAACTTGCATCTACAAAAATATGTATGAAAGATCTCAAAGTGGCTATTGCTCACAAAAAATAAGAAAAAGCTGCAGTGTCATGGTTTCTTTCTGATCCTCAGCAGCAGCACATATTGAGTGACAAAGCAAAAAATATAATAGGAGAATTAACCTCTATATCTATCTAAAAATGCAAACAAATGTCAGTCTTGCTTTGGGTCATCCTGCCTTTTCTTATGGACCATTGCCACCGAGATGCTGATTCCTTCCATCTGCTTGTGTAAAAAAGAAGTTGCAATGTGGTATTAAAAACCACCACAAACTGGGTCATTTACTGAACACTTTGTTCCCTGAGGATACTGCACAGGTATGTGACCTGCTTTGCTCAGCCAACTTTTACAAACCACCAAGTGACACCTCTTCTCTTCTCTGGGCCACCCGGAGGACTTTTATCTCTGCAATTCTCCCCTGCTGCTGTGGGAATAAAAGTGACTGAGTGGCTCAGAGTCAGAATCCAGTGTTGAGACAGGCAAAGCACAGCCTAAAGCAACTTCACCTCTGCTTGCCTTCTGCCTCTGTGAAGCACAGCCATCAAAGCAGCCCTAACACAGCCACTCCGTGGTGGCAGTAGCACGGAGCGTGTGGCTCTGCTCACGGGAGCACTCTGTGCTCCGAGCCCACGAAAGGACATGTCATCCCAGGGACTGAATGAAAGGAAAACAGGGAAAAGATGCTCATCTTCCTGCAGACTTGCATCCCCTGGACACTCAGCTCCCTGCTTCTGGGATCTCCTTGGTTTTCTGCTTTGGGGTTTTTTCCTGTGGAAGGGCAACTCAAAAGTAAAATGATGGTGTTGTGGGAAGGACCACGTGCTGAATCTGCTCTGGCCATCTCCTTCATCTGGGCTCTTCTATCGCTTTTTGGTCTCTCTTGGCAGCTTCTTAGTGTCTCCTGGACACATCCAGACCCTCGGACAGAGCAGGGCTCAAACCTCTTTCTTTCCACCAACTCCTGGGCAGTTCTTCCCCCAGGAAGAGAAAAGCAGAGGAAGCTGAGTCCCAATCATCCAGGGAAAAGGAGCTGCTGCCAAGAGTCCATGAGATGCAGGGGACAGAAGAGGCACTTCTCCCACTACACCAGCTGTGTCCCCCTGCCATCAGCATCACCCCTCTCCTCTACTGGCACCCTGCTCCCACCAGGGGAATAGAGCATGAAAGAATTTAAAGCTTAGCATGCTGACTGCCTTGGAAAAGATGAATCAAAACAAAACAAAACAAAACGGGTTATTTCCCCACTCTGAGGGAAAATTCAGCCTCTCCCTGGAGAATTGAGGCCAAGAGAAACAGTGAGGCTGGGAGCAAACAGGATAGATTTGGACACAGCCAGGGAAACAGAAAAGTGAGTAAAACAACACCACCTTCCTTCAGCTAAAATCTTCCCCTGACCAGCAAATGTCCCCAAGACCCAGGGA
Source organism: Irena cyanogastra (assembly GCA_013397155.1). Lineage (NCBI taxonomy): Eukaryota > Metazoa > Chordata > Aves > Passeriformes > Irenidae > Irena > Irena cyanogastra. The sequence goes on from VWZV01015119.1 coordinate 700,151, forward strand.
ACAGAGTGTGGGTGTATCCTGGCTGTTGCACTGCCCTGCAGAGAGCAGGGAGGTCCCAATAATTACACATCTCTGGCCAGAGTAACAAGGACCCGCAATGATGAGACACCACTGCTGCTTCTGATGGACACCCACCTTGAACTGCACCTGCCCTCTGCTTCTGCTGGGGCTTAGAGATGCTTCTGGATGCCGTACCAGCCTGGGCATCATCAGAGCACAGCTCACAAAAATCCTGCAGGCTTGCTCTGGCTTGCTTGGCTGGCAAATTGTCATTGCATTGCAAGATTAAACTCTGAGTCTTTCTCTGGCCTTTTCTTGGCTCAGCTCCCAGTCAGATTCTGATCTCTTATCAGTGCTTCAGTCTACAGGAATTGCATGCTTGTGACCAGTATGAGATTGCAGATTCAAAGTCTACATGTCTCCCTTTTTCTTCTGATCTTATTCTTTTGTATTTAAGTTTTCATGCAAAGTAAAGTTTTATTTATATTCCTGTAATGCAGATGAATAATTCTTCTCCATCATTTAGCTGGACAGTATTAGTTGCCCTGTTCTTCAAAATAAGTGACAGAGAGAAATAAAACTACCACCTCACTATTTCACTTGTGTTAAAACTTTGACATAGAAAATGCCAGTGTTTGAATCTTCTCTAGTCTTAAATCCTCTCTTTATTTCTGGAAGCTTTCAAGTTCCACTTCTTCATCATTGTTTTTTTCCTCTTCACTGTTTTCTTCTTTTGTTTCCTTCCTAAATTCAGGAATTCATCAGTACCCCAAATCCATGAGAAACCTGTATCAGTCAGCGTTGGAGCCTTGCAGAGTGTGAAGAGCAAGCACCACCACAGCCATACACTACTGTACCTTAATGCCAAGTTCTCTAGGGCCTGCAAGACCTGCCCACCTCAGTCTAGAGCCAGGGCACTTCAGGTGTGAATAATTCAGGAATTTGGCCAGCCCATCTGGGTCTTAGACACACACACACACACACACACACACACATATCCCCCTCAAACCAGCATTTCAGATCTCAGAAATTATGCATCTTCAGGCTTCCAGAATCCTCCTCAGTGAAGCACAGAAGACCAGAGAACCCCTCAGCTTCAGCAGGGCACGAAGGACCAGTGGCCCAGTGACTCAGGCATTTCCAAGCACCACTTGCCAAAATTCAACAGGCTTCTACTAGAAGCTGCCATGAACAAAATGAGAATTTCTGATGGAACACATATTCCCCATCTTTGGTCATTTAGAAAAATGCTACACTGGAAAGTTTGTTACCAGACCTTCTTCTAACCAGTAACTCTTGTGTTTTGCTCTCACTTCTTCCTCCTCTGCCTCTTTCATGCTTCCAGTGTCCCCTCTAACAGTAGACAAAGTAGGCTTTCAATGGCCCAGCAGATTGCTGGACATCTCATCAGGCATATGGTCCACAGAGACAACTTCTGCTTTGCGTTTCTTCTGCATCCACAGCCTTCCTGCTTCAGAGGAGGATCAGAGTCCATTGGTTGTCAAGAGTACTACAGGGACTTCTCCCACCTACAGCCCTCTCAGACCCAGCTGATTCCTAAAGGCCACCTGAAATCTGTCATCATATTTCCAAACTCTCTTACACTGACCTGAAATACCAGCTGATGATCCCAACCATATACAATGTCTTCAATCCCCAGTGATTTTGCTCTGCAAAATCCATCCTTTTGTCACAGAAAGGTTTGGTTTTGCCTGTACTTCTGCAAAGCAAATGTAAGTTGTTCCTTTCAATCTTTCATTGAGATAGCAACCACATGGATATGTGATGGATGGAGGACCTGCACGACCATCATAGGCCTTCCTGAAACACCCCAGTTACCCTCCCAGCAAACATTACAGCAGGATGTTCCCCAGGGCAATATCTTAGCTGCAATATTTATTTTAGATCTGTCATATTCTTTTTTCAATCCCAGCTGTGAAATTGGAACTGAATATAATAAAGATCATTTCAATGCCACTGAAAGAGCTAAATACTGCTCATACATGCACAGTTCTGAACATGCTGCAATGTAGAGCCCACAGCCCCAGCACCTGGAGCACAAAGGGACTCAGTGTGTACAGCCTAGGTTAGACCTGCAGCTCCCACATAGTGCCCAGCATATCAGCTCTCAGCCATAGTGCTCTCAGGAAGGGAAGCTCTCAGACTGACCCCCTCGAGCCTGTGTTTGTAGACACTGATTAATATAAAACAATTTTGAAGAATTAAACATTCACAATGTCCGATAACAGACTGAGGAATGCACTTCCTTACCCTCTTGCATCTCCTTTATTATTTTTAACTAAGACCTACAATAGTTAAATAGAAATCCCATGGGACATGCTGGGATGGAAACTCACCTGTTTTTTGTGCTTCTTGTGCCACCCACTGGAACAGGCTGAAAACACGAGAGAAAAGAAAACATTCAGGAGATTTCAAATCCAGCATATTTTAATGTGTCTCATGCATTAATATAACAATAGCTTCAAATATGCTCTAACTTAGCAGATGGAGTTAGTTTAGTCAGTTCTCATTAAGTCAAAGGATCTGAAAAGAAGAACTCAAGTTTGTTAATCTCCTGCTAAGTGCCTGCAAGACACTAAAGCAGTTTATCTTTCAGGACAAAGTCAAAGAGAGTTCTATGATGTGTCAGCATTGGTGAATTCTCTAGACTCTAATGACATTGTACAGAGATACCTCATCTAACATAGTCCATCCACCTCCAGCCACTGGCAGGCGAGAAAGCAGGTCTGGTGAAGCTCTTAATCTTTTGTGAGCAAGAAGGAGGTTGCTCAGCTAAGGAACTACAAGAATCTGTCTTGTCTAGTCAGGCAAAATGAAGGCTGAGTGAGAATATGCCTCTCTCCAAATACCTCTTGGGCATATATTCCAAGGGAGCACAGCCTCTACGATGGTGTTCACAGTGATTAATAAATGATTATAAAATTATTAAGGAATTAATTTAAGCTGAATACCCAGGAAAATATGAGTGTCAAAGCACATATCAAAGCCCTCCAGTGGGATAGAAAATGACAACTTTCTTTTTTTCATGAAAAAGAGCTTGAACCATTACTGAAAGCTGGTATATGATAGGATTGTTTGTAATAGTGAGGCATCACACATAGGGATACAGCCTCACATCTCTGCATTTTTACAAAGGAGCTGAATGCATCTTCTAGAAAGACTGCAAAAAACAGGAAGAGCTCAGCATGACAGCACCATTAAAAAAACAGCATCTGGGTTTTGGTCATGGCTTTTTTTACCCTAAAAATGAGTATGGGACAAAATACAACAGAACCTGCATTTGAGACTCTCTCTAATACCACCCCCAAAATGCCATTTTGGGCAACTAGCCATTTAAAGTACCCACTGGGCTTCCAGCACAATTTTATTTGACCTTTTAATGAAAGAACAACGTGTATAAAGCAAGTTGTTTCTGCTGATAAGCTGTGTGACTGCCTAAAGCAACCCTCTACATAACCTAACCAGACCATTGTCCAAAGTGTAATTTTTCTTGCATAAATATATGTCTCAAGTGCATTTTCTGATTTTGAAGTTTCTTTTTGCCACTGCTTCCATTTTTTAGTAAACACATCAGGTAAGATGTTTCAAATACCTAACCAGGAAACCAGGCATTCCCAGAGAATAAAAAAAATAATAATAAGGTTACTGATTATTGAATATATATTCCTCTTATTCATCGAAAATGTAAGGAACTCCAAAAAGTTCCTTAGTCTTTAATGATAATACATCAGATATTGCTGGAAACTGTTGTTGTTCCCTTCCTGTATTTAGGGAATGATTAGAACTTTAAGAGATCTTTTTCTAGTTCCTACTGTAACACAGTGAAAGTGGGCTTTATGTGTGTTTGTGTGTGTGTGTGTGTGCATGTGTTGTGTTCTCTGGGGGAATGGTTTCTTTTCCCCAGGACCCCTGGATCTGTAACCACATAGTCTGACCCTTCCTTCCCATCTTGACCCCATTGGCTGGGGTCCAGTTATCTTTCCCTGAGCAGAAGACTATATGATAGCCTCTTCTTCCTGGCTCGCTCTCTCTCTTTCCTGGACACCTTCAAGATTAAACCCTTGGAAACTCCTGGAGAAGGGTCTCTTTTGAATTCTTTTACCCTGTCTCTGTAATACCCTTCCAAAGCCCTCAAGGAACTGGGCTAGTCGGTGCCCCGGGGGCGGGCAGGAGGGGTATTCATTATGTGTGTGCATTAATTACGACACAAAAATGCAATAAGGATTCATAATAAAAAAGTACAGCTGAAGCAGCTGTACCTTCTCCTTTGCAGAAAGTGTGCCACTTACTTAAACCATCTTGGGAGTAAGAAATACATACTTGAGGTGCAGAAGACCTAAATGCAGCGCCTCCAGCACCCTCCCAGCTACAGGTGCCACAGGAGCTAAACCTACCTTTGAATGAATGACTTTCAATGCTTTACTTTCCAGACTGAAAATTAGATTTATGTTTTCCCCTCAGGGATTATTTGGGTGTATTAACTTATCCAACATCACACAGAGATTCCACACAAAAAAACCAAACTCTGTGGGCAGGAAGCATCCACTTTGTGGCTGTTTGACAACAACCATAAACTATAGTAACAGGTATTACCATGATTTACTGACTGTAATTAAATGCCAGGGCAAGTGCTCCAGTATATTTGTCTTGTGTCCCATCACCCAAATGAAGGGTCACACTGGCTGCACACCACTGAAGCTCTGTCTGCTTCACCTTGCAGTGAGAGGTTAGCAAACTGGTGGTACTGGGATTCTGACAGCCACACTACACGTGTTTGTAGGAGGTTTCATCTGGACAAGCATCATAGTCATATGGACTGAGCACACCTGAGCAAGCACAGACCATCCCTATGCCAGTGAAAACTGCAGTCCATGTCCTGGAATTTCTCCCAGGTGCAAACTGCAGCACAGCAAGGCGGAAATTGGGACATTTGCATCAGAAACACTGCTTCTCCAAAATTAAATACTAATGTAAGCCCACTATAAAGCTCTTTCCTCTCTCCCCAAAAGTGCTGATCCCCAAAGTAACTGAACTGCTCTTACTAAATAATTTTTTTCAACAGGAGGACCACATTTCACTGTCTGAACCAAAAGACAGATTCACATCAATCCACCTTCACACGTTTGTCTTCTGAGCTTAAGTAATGATCCCTGCAATGAAAAAATTGGGAAAACTTAGAAGGATCCAAATCTTAAAGTCTTTGTTGCACTATATGTCTGTCTCTGAGAGTTAATCTTAGCAGGATCATTTCATTTAACATGTAGCCGTGCCACTGCTGCCAAATTAGGTAAGTATGTACGTGAATTCAAATGAAGAAATGTGGGAGCACACTCTACATGTGACTCATCCATCATGCATAATTAGAGGTATTAGGCTAATAAACGTTATTTTGAAATATGTAAAATAACTGTAAAAACATTTTTAAAACCTTCAGCTGAGAATGGTTATTAAAATTAAAGAAAAAGAAGGGGGAGGGGGGAGGCTCTATTGTTCATTTCAAGCTCCTTAGAAAAGAAAAACATCAATTCATTCACCTGAATCTGTTTTCAGCCTATTTGTTTCAGCACTTCAGGTCAGCAATCTCTCTCCATCAGAAGTAAGCTCAGAAGATTCCTCAGGAGCCCTTTTGATAAAGGGCTGTCCTGTGCAATGGCAAAGCTCTGTCAGCTCCCATGTGTGACAGTGCTATCACACAATGCTGTTTTCTTCACATATATAAGATCTTGTGCCACTGAGACCAGGCACAGGTGCCAGTACCTCAAGAAGAGGAAAAAAGCACATAACACTTTACCTCAAGCAGCCTAGAACATGTTGGGGTTGTTTCATCATCATTGTCCTCGTCATTGTCATCATTGTTATTATTAAACTCAATAGCTGTCAAATAAAAGGAATTGCAGGAAGATTTTGGTAAGTCTTTAAGGAATAAAATCACATTGCTCACTCTGCTGCTTAAGGTTTCTGTAGAATAGAGTGGGACTTTAGGAAGTGCTACAGTGACCATCTAGAACAGCATGTTTAAAATGTATTTCAGCAGATCCCAGAGTCAAAAAACTGCAGGCTTACACTGAGTGACTTGAAAAGATAGAGAGCCTTGCCAGGAGGGTGACCCTGAGTTCACCTGCCAACACATGCACCTGCCAAGAATAATAGAAACGATAATAAAAATAAAAATGCAAAAACATGAAAGTTACACTGTGTTGACAGGGCTTCGGTAAAATTTCAAGCAGAGGGACTCTATCACTAAGTCTTCCCACTGAGCAACATTTATAGTTATTACTTTCTTGCTGCTGGCAGCAAGCCTTTATAGACATTTTGAGAATACATCCAATATAGGAAGTGGCCTGTTGTTTTTTCTTTCTTCCAGCTACATTATTGATATTTCAGGAGAGTAATTGAACTTCTCAGCACCAACTTGTTTTCTCCATGAACTACTATCCCCTGTAGATACACATTTTTTCAGGGCATATGTTAAAGCAACTATAAATCCTACGCTTAAATGGAACTTGTATTTTATCAGCTTTTGTAGAAGAAAAAATGGTATCCTAGCTGTAAAATGTGACAGCATTTGAACTGTGCTGTGTTTCATCCCTTTCTCAAATGTACACACTCTCACATACATTTCATTAAAGTCTTCCTTTAAAAAAACAGGTTTAAAAAACCCATATTAGTCACCAAATCATTGTTCCACCCCATGCCTGCCAATAGTCTTCCTAAATTTGCTATTAACATGTTTTACCATACATAACATTAATACTCAAACATCTATTAGCAATAAAGTTAAATTAAATAACAAAAAGGAAAAAAAACATGGTGGAAAGAAGCCTGGCGGCTCACAGAGATGTCGCTCCACTCTCATCACACAGCACCCAGCAAGTCTCTCCTGCTGTGTCAGGTTTCAGTGGGCAGAGGACAGAATCAGAAGGCTCTCTTTGTGATTCACCCATCAGGTACTGATTCACAGCCTGCTTTTTGCCCCAGAAGCTACATATTCAAAATGGAAAAGTCAAAGGAGTAGCTTCCCTACTGCTGGTTAGGGAATGGAAACCCTTTCCCTCACATGGAAAATTCAGAGAGGGGGTTCTGCTGGAAAAAAAGTTTGCAACTTTCCAGTCGGGTCAATTTGTTACATGCTATGGCTGAGGCACAGCAGCATGCAGTATCACCACATGGTGTCTTCATTTCAATCCTCTCTACAGACCCAGAGGCCCCCACCACAGATGTGGTGACAGGGAACCCTGCCTGGTAGCAAATTAGTAGACTACAGGTGGCAAAGGAAAGAGACACCATAGCAGGAACGCAGCCTTGGCTGGATTACCCCCACGAGGCACATTACAGTGGTACTGACACACAGGCACAATGTGTTCAGCCCCTATTTCTCCAGAGTCCTGGCAGTGGAACAGCTGCCAGCAAAAGGGAGAATCACAGAACAGGGGGCTTGGCATCTCCCAAGATACGGCAAGATACAGCAGGCCTGGTTTCCTGAGCCCAGTGACAACGGGTAAGATGAAAGAAGAGAAATTTTCAGAGCTTTTATTGTATTCCTAAGCTTCATAGCTAGAATCCACATCAGTGGGGGATTTTACTTGTGCCGTGCATATGCAGATTATGAAAAACCTGGTGCTATCAAATGGGAGTGGTGATGAGAAACTGCCACACAGCTGGGTGAAAGCACAGCCAGGGTGTGCAGGGCAAGGACTTCTCTGAGCAAGTGTTTGGGCTGGCCTGAGCTAGAGCTCGAGGGGTTTGAGATTTGATAAGGACAGATTCAGCAAGCAGAAAGTAGCAGTGAAAAACAGAGGTTACTGCTGAAGGAGACTTGTTGTTTCCTTAGGAAGTAAAGGAATGGTGCTCATGCGCTTAGAAGAATTACGTGAGAGTAGAGTAGGGCAGGAGAATCCTTGACAGAAGTGTGCAAGAAAAATGACATCATGGGGAAGATATAATAGAAAGAAGAAGAAGCTCACAAAGAAAAAAAAGGCTAGTTTTTAAAGTGTCCTACATTTTCCAGGTAATAGAAAGATACATAAAAATGAGAAAATTTGTCTAGTAGTACTTCGTCTTCTAGTAGTTTGTCTCTCCTCCCCAAAACACACACCTTACCACTGAGCAAAGTCAGTGGTAAAAGTCCTCCTTTCAGAAAATATAATTTATCTTCAGTGAAGAAATCACAGAGGAGGTCCTAATTCAATCCAACCAGATATTTTTTGGTCAAGCCAGTGCCAAAAAAAAATTGTAGCGTGGAACCATCTTATCTAGCATGATCATTTTAAGGGCTGATAAAGCAATATTTTCATGTTAGTTTGAAAACAGGAATCTGCCATTAGGCTGGTATGTGCAAATACATGCATTTAAATAAATGTCATGAGTTTTACAAATCAGAAAGTGTCCTGGTTTTGGCTGGGATAGAATTACTTTTCTTCCTAGCAGCTGGTCCAGTGCCGTGTTTGGGATTTAGGATGAGAACAATGCTGATAACACACTGATGTTTTGGTTGTTGCTGGGCAGTGCTTACACTAAGCCAAGGGCTTTTCAGCTTCTCACCACACCCTGCCAGCAAGGAGGCTGCAGGGCACAAGGAGCTGGGAGGAGGCACAGCCAGGACAGCTGACCCCAGCTGGACAAAGGGATATTCCACACCACAAAATGTCATGCCTGGTGTATAGATTAGGGTGGAAGGTGGCTGAGGGTGGCTGCTCAGGAAAGGGATGGGGATCACTGAGAGGATGGTAAGAAATTCCATTGTGCATGACTTGCTTTTCTAATGTAATTATTTTACCAGTAGAAGGAGGAGTAATAGTAGTCTTTTTCTTTCCATTTCTGTGCTATTAAATTTCCTTTATCTCGCCCCAGGATTTTTTTCCCCGTTCCGCTGGGGAGACAAGTGAGCAAGCAGCTGTGTGGGATTTAACTGTCTGCATGTTAAACCAGAGCAGAAAGTTTGACAGTTCTCATTGGATATTCCTACGTCAATTTTTAGATACCTACTTTAAAAATAAATTTTAAAAAAAGAACACCATGCACACATAAAATACAGTTTTTCAGAAATTCTGGCCAGATAGCATAATACAAATGCTCTGTTTATTATCTGTCACTCTTTTAAAAGGGTTCATTTTGTATTTGCTTTCCCTTTTCATGGGCTAATTCTAGGCAACTATGGGAAAAAATAATTATAATTATGTTTCAAAAAGCTTTATAAATCTTATTTTTAGTCTATACATGCAAAAGAAGAGTTTGTAAACCTGTCCACTCTTGGAGTGATATGGCCAAATTTTAGTTCAGGAAACAGGCCAGGAAAATAAATTTAAGACAAGAAGATAGCAGAAGCTATCTAACGACAAACATTAGAACATTCTGAAATCTCACTTACTGTGAGCAGATAGTAAGGCTGAATACTTTTAATAAATTATTCATTCTTAATTGCATATTCATCTGCTGTAGAAATCTACTGTGATCAGTAATCTCTTTCCTTGAAGTAAATTAGTACCTTGTTAAGTTGGCTTCTTCTACAGCAAAGACCTGACCTTGCATGTCCTGAGGATTGTGACTGTCAGGGAAAAGCTCAGTTATGTCTTGTTATTTACTCAACCAGTCTCTTAAGCACTTGCCAGGAAGAATAAATATACAAAACACAAGCAGATTTTCAAGGGAGGGGACTAAACAAACAAACAAATATTTGATGAGGAAATAAAAACATAGAAGTTGTGAGTATGAAATCTCATTTCCATCTGAGACACTGAGAGCAAACGACATGAATCCTGCCTAAATCCCAATAAATCTCAAGGACTGCAATCAGACTAGAGCATGGCCAGAGCACAAGGGGAGCCCTTGCACCCTCTGCACCCCTTTCATGAACATCCTTCCCATCCTCAGGAGAGATACTGGAAAGGAACGAAGTAGTACCAGCCAGAGGTGAGGTTGGAATAGATGAACTTTAAGATCCCTCCCAATCCTAATCAGTCTATGATTCTATGAATCTGTGACAAACCCAGTATTGACCCCTGTTCCTCCTTTGCATGAGTCTGGTGTCTAGGCAGCACTTGGCTTATGAATTCTTCCTGGCTGAAATGTGCTCAGGCCATACATCCAACAGACCAGAGCAGCAGACAGGAGCCCATGAGCAGGGGAGACAAGCCCATAGCCCACATGGTATGCCACCACCCACCTGCTTTTGCAGGCTGTAACAGCCACCAGCTGCAGAACCTTGCAGCTGGGCAGAACCTCAGAAATAATCATGTGACCCAAAACCCAAAAACAGCAAGTAGAAAATGTTGGTTAAGGCCACAAGCAGACTTCCATAACATAAGTCATAATATGGTTCTGAGTCATCAGTCACCACTCTTTTGTATATTCCAAACAAGAATGCTGTTTCTAATTTGATTGTGGCAACCAAACGTCAAATTTCCTCTGGCTGACAGAATGGACACCTTACTGGAGGAAATAAGTACTTAAATCACATCAGCATGGCAGTTTTGGGGATCCACATGCTTCAGGATCTGAAGCAGAGCACAGAGCTTTCTTGTTTCTCTGTAACGTCTTATGAAAAAATTCTAGGGGAAGGTTGCTTTCCCTTTAAGGTGATCTGAAAGTTATGAAGGCCCATTCTGAGCTCTCTCCTATATTAAAAGAAAAAAATCATTGCTGTTTCATTAGGTTAAACAAGGTGTAAAGGAGAGCAGAGTCAATTCCTTGGCTTTGAGAGTGTCAGACAACTTCACGCTTGAGAGGCATGAAATTAATGATTAATTAGTTCATTCACTCATTCCTTACACAGGGAAACAGGTGCCTAAGTCCCTGTAGTGCACAGTAAAATGAAACAGCTCCTGCTCTACTCAGACCACCCGAGGACTCATTGCCTCCATATCCCTCCAAGGAGTCTTAAGCTAAGCTGCCCTATTGGTCTGTAAGGAGGCTGCCAAACAGGTCATCAAAACGTGGGATAACTGCTACTCTATCTTGGCATCAGCAAGACTGGAAAAAGACAAAAAGCTTAAGAAAAGCCCTTGCATATGCAAAGGATAGGTATGTCTATGCTGCATCTACCAAACCTGCAAAGGAAATGCTGCTATTTGACTGTACTACTATAAATCTTCCAAGGCTTTTAGGGAATTCCATTGCCCATTTTCACACCCTGGCTTATTGGGATAGCTGACAGCTGCAATGCTTGTTTGGGAGATAATTGCAACTGTCTCTAAACAGTGGTTTTTAAAGGCTGAGAGGTGTCAGCTTGAAAATTTTCAGGTGCTGATTTAAGGGGAAACCTCTTCTGGCAAAATGGTTTTATTCTCTTCCACTAAGAAGGGAACTGTGTGCTGAGGTAATGGTTCTAAAAGCTTTTCAAAAATACTTTCACTCCTTCTCTCCCAGCCTTTCTTTAGATATATAGCATTCAATCTGAAAAACTTCTGTATGAGAAATTTGTGCTTTCAGGTGCAGCATAATTTATAGTAACAACATTTATATTTTCTGTTGAACTGGCAGCCCCTTAAAAGCGGATCAGGATATAGGAAGCTAGAACAAATATGAAAGAAGAGCAAATACATATGGTAGGAAAGTATTGCCTATAGCAGATTTACTACTTCTACCATCTTATAAAAGAAAGTATATATATATTTCTTCTTTTCTACAAACCCACCATAATATTTTTTCTTATTATTTTTATGAGGCAAGTCCTCTATCATTTTCACAGTATAAAAACAGCCAAAACATCATTTCATTTGGTTATATGTTTTAACGGCATTGACATTTAATAGAACCTTTTCCAAAATAGTTTCTGTCAATATCCCTGTTGTTGTCTTGTTCAAATACTGCCCATCCCTCCATTCGAATAAAAGGTCCTGAGACCTCTTTATCTTCCATTAATCTCTTTCATTCAGATGAAATACATTTTTTCCATTTTAAGCACGACTCCAACCACACCTCCAGGCTCTCCCTTCCACTCAGTCCAAATCCAAACCTGAATGCCACTTCCCATCTTAGGTCTGGACTAAGACCCCACCTCTGACCCACAACACAAATGTTCTCTGAGCACAAATCTCTTGACTCCCCCAACCTTCCTTTGGATGTTGATTTCCAGCCCCATTCACAGCCACATCTCCAGGTTTTTTACTGAGCCCTAACTTTAACCCTTAATCTACTTTCCAGCTCAGGCTGTTTGTGGCATGTGACCCACAAGGGTCTGGTTTTCATTAAACAATTTACCAATTTAGTATTGAACTTATGTCCAGTAATCCACCAATAAATATTCACCATCTCAGTTTTGGCTTCCCATCTAGAGGGTCATGTTTATTCATTTATTAGCTTATTTCTAAGCTGAGAAAATTTTTTACTACTGTATCATTAATTATGAACCAACTCTGGCTTAACTTGAGCAATTAATAAAACTCAGGCTTGACCATCTGTGAAATTTTGCTAATAAGCATCATGTCAAGCAATTAGCCTTTAGACTAGCTAATCTAGGAGATTCTGTTGTGGCTGCAACTCTTAAAACATTCTAAAATACAGAGCAACATACTAACCACAGGCCAAAAACTCTAGTGAAGGTACATCAATTCTCTAATTTTACCAAGGAGAAATTAGAGAGAAACTTCAGAATCTTGGTGGCCATATAATAAAGTCATGTCAGTATTCACAATTGTCTGAAGGTGAATAAAAAGTAATTAAGAGTATGAAAGACATTACTTAGCCTGAAAAAGTTGCCATTTTTTCTAAGGTTAGAAAATTACTTCTGCTACCTATATTGCAGTGGAAGAATCAAGGGAGAAACCAAACACCTGAGTCAACATAAAACAAGCAAAAATCTTCATTGAAAATACAGGAAATTCCAACTTTTTGGATAAAAAATTGGACTATATGTAGCAGGAGCTGCCTTAGTGAATGTCAAAAACTGTCTGAAATTGTTTTACCTGTTTGGGCACATGCAACAGTCAAATACTCAGGTGTGAGGGTTTTCTGGTTTCAAGCTGGCCACTGCCTCAAGTCAGCCCTGACATGTGCAGAGGCTGGCTGGGATGTTCTTGCAGCATGAGGAATTCATGGACTGTGTGTGCTGGGTGTGCACACACCTGACACCCACCTGCACCACAATGTTAAGTAAAGACCAAACTTGATTTTCATGTTTATGAATGATTCATAATTTAAGTCCCATAGGTCTTGCCACAATAAGTGCTCTGTTACCATCAGCAGCCTTTTCTACAACTCTCCAAGCAAGGTTTCCTTTCAGTAATCTAAAGGTGAAAGAATTGTCTCAAATTCGAACAATCTGTTCAATGTGTATGTTCATTTTCTAGTTTTTCATTTTCCATTGGTTACGTAGCCCAATGTCCCAGATTGCTCTTTTCCTTATTCAGTAGAATTCAATTTTTTTTACTATTATTACACAATATAGCTATTTTATGTGTATATAAGGCTGTTTTATATGGCAGTATATGTCCTTACAACTTTTTATTTGCTTTCTTTGCATCTTTGAAAAGGGGAAGAACAAGAATAGATAGTTTGGAAATCATGATCTGAAATAAGAGTAAAGAAATCAGGTTTATTTTCTGATGAGTTCATGAAATAACTGCAGATGATAAGGATAAATTAAATTAATATTGACATTATCTGATTCCAGCTCTAAAGTGGAGTAGATTAACCAATCTCTTGAAATCTCCATCAGTCCTGCCTTTTTTTTTAATTTGAACAATATAATTTAATTTCATTTATCATCAAAATCTTCACTGTAGCAATGACAGAAAACAGTGCAACTAGAATCCCTTTTGGGAATCCCCTTTCTGAGACACACATGTGCTTCTTAGTGACACTAATTCATGCCCTTTTTTGATAGATTAGAGTCCTAACTCTCAAAATTAAAGCTCACTATTCACCAGTGCCACGTAGGCAAACAGCTACTTTTAGGGAAATTCCCAAAGTTGAAATAATGGTCATAAAAACTCGTGCTCCTAAATTCTTTGGATACTTTTGAAAAGCCTTAATTTTCATTCCTGCAGTGTCGCAGTGACATCCAGTGGTCAGTAGGATTACTCTTAAATTGGGCTCCGACCCTACCGAATTCAAGGGCGTCCTTGCCAGTGGGTACTGTAAGCTGATTCATGGGCTTCATGCCTGTGAGTTTTCACAGAACTGGTGCTTGGTTAAGCACTGACTCAGCATTTGAAAAAGTCAGAAGGATTGTCAGAGGCAAAAGGAAGGCTCCCCATATTTCTTTATTATGGAGCACTCTCCTTCCATAATTCCCTCTTTCCAGGATTCCCGATGAGCTGCAAATCGTTTAAGGCTGCCCCCAAATTTACATCCTCCCTAAATGCTGATGAAAAGAGCAATTAATCTGATGTTTGTAGTGTAGTAGCTGCCTGAAGGTCTACCCTGATAGACTTAGACTAAAGCAGGACTCAGGTCACTCAGATCCTGAGGTTCTGCACCAAACACAGGTTAAAAAGAAAAGAAACACAACATGAAAACCAATCCACCAATACCAACTGCAAGACTAGGAGTCATCGTGTGTGTGGGAGAGAGAGAGAAAATCATATCAAAAAGCCTCAAACAGTGGGGGACAGAATCCCACAAAGGAATTTTCTTAGAACAACCACATACAGGGATAGTAAAGGCTTCAGTTTACACCCCACTCTGGGACTTTACCACTGCATCTTCAGAAGAGACAAACAGGAAAAAGTAACCTGCAGGTGAGAGAGGGCTCTAGTTGTCAAAGATGTGATAAAATAGGTGATAATAATAAAACCCACAGTGCCATGCCAGAAGTCACAGCAAAGATATCCTGGGGGACAAGTGAAGGGGGCATTTAAACTCCAGCTGGCAAAGTCAGACTGCTCGTATCAAGCCATTCTGCTCATGTTAAGCCTTCTTCCTTCTCCCAGATGGGCAGCAGAAGCCAGAGGCACTCCATAACATAAAAAAAGAAGCAGATATCAATGTGATATGAGAGAAATTGAAACTACCAGACATACTGACACTACCAGAGATAGTTTTGCTTCTTCGTTATAATCAGAATAGCACAACCTCTCCTACACTCAGTGCTTATGCTGCTGCAGGAAATATTTGCATTTATTAATTTTTTAATTATTTCTTCTAAAATCTAGTTTAGTGACAAAGCTGTGATTTGGTTTGGAAGATATTCCACATAGGGGGCAGGAGGAGAGATGAGCAAAGGCTTAGGAAAAAATGCCGAGGAGACTTAATAGCAGGGATCGGGAAAGTGGAGTGGGATAGAAGGAGGGACAGGCTGGAGATATGATCTCTGCTGCAGAAGGAATAAAAGGAAGAAAACATGGTAGATATGAGATTTGGGCTTTCACATGAGAGAGTAGTGAAAAAGAAAGGCAGGGTGGGCACCTTCAACAGTCAAAACTATCATGATAGGGAAAATGAATCCACACAGAAGAAGAAGGGAGGGAAGGAGGAAAATCAGTGTGGAAGCAGGAAGTGCAAAGAAGAAACAGTATAGCTTTGAGAAGAAAAAAAATAACTTCTCCTAAAAATATATATATTACTTCAGAACATGAATAGAGTAAGAAACATGGAAACACAGCACAAACAATATCCAGGTTCATGTGGATTTTATAGAGCATATGATGTTAGAGAAAGATTGAGTAAGGAATCCTAGTTAGCACTACAGAATGGCTGGGGCTGGGAGGGACCTTAGGAGGTGACGTGGCTCCACCACCTGCTCAAGCACGCCCACCTAGAGACACCTGCCCAGGAGCCCGTACGGACAGCTTTTGGATATCTCCAGGGAGGAAGATTTCACAACCTCCCTGGGCAGCGTCTGCTCAGTGTCCTTGGCAGTAAAAAAAAATGGTTCCTGATGTTCAGAGGCAGCCTCCTGTATTTCAGTGTTGCCTGTCATCTCTGATCCTGCCACTGGGCCCCACTGAATAGCACCTGGCCCCATTCTCTTTGCACCCTCCCTTCAGGTATTTCTACACATTGAGATACCCCACTGAGACTTTGTTCTCTAAGCTGAACTGTCCCATCTCTCTCTGTCTCCCCCCATATGTCCCTGTCTCTCCTACGTGAGCCCTGAGCTGGACACAGCACTCCAGGTGTGGCCCATCAGTGCTGACAGAGGAGGAGGATCACCAGATCACCTCCCTCAACCTGCTGTCAATGCTCTGCCTACGGCAGACAAGGATCCCTCTCACCCTCCTTGCAGCAAGGACACACTGGGGGCTGATGTTCAGCTTGGTGCTCACCAGGAGCCCGCAAGTTCTTTTCCGTCAAACTTCCAGCTGAGCAGCCCCTAGCATATACTGGTGCCTTGGATTGTTCTTCCCCAGGTGCAGGACTGCATTTCTCCTCGTTGAACTTCATGAGGTTCCTGTCATCCCATTTCTTCAGCCTGATGAGGCCTCTCTGGATGGCAGAACCTACCAGCCACTCCTCCCAGCTTTGTGTCATCTTCAGACTTGCTGAGGGCACAATCTTCCCCATCATTAACAAAGATCTTAAACAGGACTGGACCCAGCATCAACCCCTGGATTACACTGATGGTTACTGGCCTCCAATTTCATGTCACTGATCATCACCCTCTGGGCCCATCCACTCAGCCAGTTTATAATCCTCCTCACTGTCTGCCTGTCCAACCTACACTTCATCAGCTTGTCTGTGAAGATCTCATGGGAGACTTTACTGAAATTAAGGTCAGCAACATCCACTACCTTCCCCTCATCTACCAAACCAGAAGTTTACCAAGCTGGTCAAGCAGGAGTTATTACTGCATTCCCAGCAGTGCTAGAATATGCTCTGTGTCTAGTTTATTCACTGATAATATGAACATATTAATAATTATTCTCCTCACAACAGTCCTACATTAATTAACATTTGAATATATGCCTTAAGATCTCCAGAATAATGCTGCTACTCCAGTTATGTAAGAAATTGATTCTGTTTTCAAATGTTCTTTATATAGCTTGGCTTTATAAATCTTTCAAGTATCAAATCCTTAGAACAGCTGTAAAGTAAGATACATACATAAAATAAAATGAAGATGTAAAACATACTTCTCAGACTTCTCTTAAATAAATGCACTTTTAATAACTAAACAGTGAAATTCAAGGTTTTATCATTGCATCTTTAATTTTAGAACGTGGTACTACCTATCCTTTCTAAAATTAATCTTAACTTACTATGAGAACATTCAAAGGTGTCAATATTGTCAGTATAATTATCAGGCATGTATCAACTCAAAGCAAAACACCACCAATCACTCAGCAAAACAGTAGTTCTAGGATATTTAAAAGTTTGGCAATGGTTTTCCAGTTGCTTGATTTTGCAATATCACTGAGGAAATAATTATTTTCTACTGTAATCACAATTAGCTTTGCAAGAGATTAATAGTAAAACCAGCATGCCTGTCCCTCATCTTCCTTCACAGGAATTTCTTGCTCTAAGACATTTATATTGGAATATCAGGGAACAGTAAAGATTACAGAGGAGGAAGACTGTGCAGTGGGTCATATACTGGTTCGTTTTCTGGATTCCTATAGATTTCATCAAAAGATTTTCTCATCCATTTTCAAAGCTAAAAGATTAATGTCAGAGGCAGCACTATGACTGGAGAAAGCCTGGCGTCGAAGCTCCTAAACTAAACTAACAGATGAAAGCTCCTTTTGGGAACTGGGGTCAGTTTGGGAGATATAATGAGTTTTTACTGCAGTTCCTGGAAGGAAAATTTCTATGAGCAACATTATTTTCAGCTCCTGTACTTTGAAGAATTACTGCTTTTTTCTTCATTCAGTAAATTCCTGTCATCAACTTTCTCTTCCTGCCAGTTTCACTCACTGCCATGACAACATGTAAAGTCTTCATGGGGTTAACTATGTAAGGTGTAGAGGTTCCCCTCGAGCACCATCTCCTCTGCTGTGCCTTGACAAAGCATTTCCACAGGAAATCACTAATTCTTATCACTCTGGATCCCAATTAAAGGGGTTTATAATTGTTGGACTGAAGAAACATGGAGGTTGAACTATGTTAGGGTGTTTGAAAAAACAGACACACCAGATATCTGCAAGAGGATATTTCTTTGATTAAATACATCATTAACTGTCATTGGGTTATACATCTCATTGCAGCCTTTAGAATTGCAAAGGAGAAGGAGGTGTTTTCTCAAAAGAAGAGGGTGAACACTGATTGTGCACAGAGGATTGCCCAGAAGATGTAAGAGTCAGGCTAAATGACTTGCTGCCATCTATTGACCATGCACCTTTAAGTGTCCAAGATCTTCAGTAAGATGATGAAAAGACAGTAAAATCTTGCAGCACACGTACAGGGAAGCCTACCTCTGTGTGACAATGTCAAAATAATTTGTAGCTGCTCTATTCTTATGTTAGCACATTCCTGAATTTTTACTAAAAGCTAGTGCCAGCAGTTTGCACATTGCCTTTCTAGATGTTTGAGATTTAGAACAGCAGTCTCTCCTCCACATCAGAGCATGTAAAAAATGAAGCAGCCTACTTTCAAGGACATCACAGTGTCTCCAGTAAAGCTTGATAAATGACTTTGTATAGATTTGTTGCTCATGCCTAATTCTGTCCCCTTCTCTAAAACAAAATGAAGTAAACTAGCATCATAGCTTCCCACCCAGAATTAT
Organism: Irena cyanogastra; assembly: GCA_013397155.1. Taxonomy (NCBI): domain Eukaryota; kingdom Metazoa; phylum Chordata; class Aves; order Passeriformes; family Irenidae; genus Irena; species Irena cyanogastra. The sequence goes on from VWZV01015119.1 coordinate 718,773, forward strand.
GGCCATGCCTCTGCATGAACCCCTTCTTTATGTGTTTATTTACCAAGGCTTTAAAATAAGAAATCACTTTTTTATAAAAAAATGGTCTCCTTGGCATAACAGGCTTAGGCATGATTTCTGATAGAGCAATAGCTCCTCTACATGATAGCTAACACTTGCAGCAAGAAACAGAAGCCCATCCATTCTGGGGGCTTCCATTAGAGAAACAGGCACTGCTGTAAGAAATTGATTCATTTTTGCATCATTAAGGTACTCCATTTAAACAATGTTTTTTTTGCCTTTACTGTACCAAAAGTAACAGAATAAAAAATAACTATTTCCTTTAAAATATAAGCAAACAAATTTCTCAGGATACAATTACGCATCAGTCAAGCCGTGTTCTATAAGGAGCAAGTTAAGGTCACCAGCAAGTTAAGGGCACCAGCAAGTTGAGACAATAATTTTTTTTCAACAAACATTTCTTCTGACAACTGTCAGCCCCAGCAGGGGTGCTCCCCATCCCTCCTGGTTCATCCTACCGTGGGTCTGCATCTAGAGATGAATAGTGGCACAATGGACCAAGCAACACTGATTTCATACCAACAGTCAAAAAACTAAGTAGTTATGATTGTTTCCTTCACACTGTTACATCAGAGATAATGATGGACCACATCTTGACCTCAGTGAGACTCATCTTCACCCAAAGGAATAACCCAGGCCTTCATCACAACACAAACACAAGCAGAATTTGTCCATTTAATTAAAGCCTCTGAATTTGTGCACTACTGAAGTCGGTAAAGGTGAAAGGCATGAAAAGCAGAATAAAGGAGCAGAAAATCTGACTCAGAGCTCACCAATAACAATTATGTACTTCACAACTGTAATAATACAAAGAGACAAATACACAGAATTTTCTACAGTGGGAAGGTTCCAGAGGAAAATAACAGTGGTGTACAGTACAAAGGATTACTCAACCTGCAAAAACCATTTCCACTGACCAGAACAGATTCATATTGCTACATCGATAGCTTGGGAAACAAGGAAAATTGAGGGTTTTTTACTACATGTCCCTGAAGTTTAGCAAGTGTTATTATCCCATCCTTCACATGTGAACTCTCGTATGAAGCAAGTATGAATGTCTGAAACACGGAAGACTTCAATATTTGGCTTTAGGTGCTACAGATCATAAGCACCTAGTCCATAAATCACTGTCCCCGTTGCATTTACAATGCAGTTAACAAAGCAGAAGCCCTCTTTCTCCCATCCCACCTCTAAGTTTATGCAGAACACTTCAGGACACACTGAGTGATTGAAATAATTTCTCTTGGCACAATTGTCTTGTTTTCCATCCTTCATCCTGTTCCATAAAGTGGCCAATCCATGCATTAGTGCATCTCAACATCTTTGAGTACATCTGGCCTCTGCCTCCAGTCAGCTGCAAATGTTGCCTTCCCTGGTGAACAAAAATAGAAATGTTCCTCTTTGTAAATGGAAGATAAAGTCCAAGTTTCAAATTTTATAGCACTCTAACAATTCCCCTGATTTCAGCAGACAAATAAGGAACTCAAACCAGTTTTCATCCTCCAAAACCAGACGGTCAAAGATGAGTCTCCGGAGATGAAGAGATGCTATGATAGCTAAATACGGATTAGTTTAAAAGCCCCAAGGGTCACAGCAAGCAGCAACTTTAAAAAACAGTCATGTACCACTAAAACATACTTGGCAGCACATACTCACTGCTTCCTAAAGCCAGCATTATGGGTCGGTTCTTGGGAGGCACAGCTGGAAAAGAATTACCCTTTCCCAGCTCTCTGCCAGTCCTAGAAGATGTGCATTTTTCTCTCAGCCACCTGAGTGGCCTCAAAGGAGTAAATCTCTCAAAGTGTGGGATTTGGTCCTGTAAATTTTGATTCCTAGCCAATAAGCTAGGAATAAGTAGCACATATTTATGGGGCATCTGTCAAAGATAGCAAAACAGTCAATAAAATTGCCTGCTTTAGTATATCAGCAGCTTCACCTACATAGTCAGAAATCTCTCAGTGTTTATGCTACAAACATTTGAGGTCATTATTTTTTTTAAACCAGAAAGGCACAATGCAACCCAGAAGCATCATCAGCTTGGTCTCAGCTAGCAAAAGAACATGATCATTTTTTGACTCATGAAAAGTGCTATTTCCTTTAATTTGCTCTCTTTGGAAGTCATCCATGCTGTGGAGGTTTCACTGTCATAACAAAAAGTGAGTCCTCAATTGCCATAACACCCAAGAGCAGAAGGAAGTAGCCCTTTGTATGGCAACTTTATAGGAAACCAGCCTGTGTTATATAGCTGAGCACAGAGGAGCTGTACAGCAAACCAGTGCAGTTCATGCTTGAGAAAAAGCTTCATTTCTGAGTGACTGGGCTTAAAAACATCAACATACACACTTGAATACCCTATACATTTACTTTGCTTAGATAATGCTTAGTAGCACAGCTGTCAAAAATGGTTATAATTTAAAGTGAGCATTCAGAATGTAATGTTCTGTATTGGTACCACTGCTGAGGCTAAATTTTAGGTGATAATTATAATGTTGATCATCTGAGATGAAAGTGTATCATAAAAAACTACTCAAAACCAAAACAATTAATGCTTAAAAACAAAATCCTTTACAAAACTGTCATAAAGAAAATATAAACATTAAATCTTTACTTGGAACTAAGAAATTTACCCTGTAAAATGTTAAAAAACAGAACTCAGAAATTAATTGCTATTTAAGGTAAATTTTTTTAATTCCTGAATTAATTTAATGAAATTCTGCATCAGAGAAAAAAAAAACACAGGAGGGGAGGAATATTAACACAGAATTATTAAATCATAGAAACATACAGGTTGGAAAACCTGTACAATCATTGAGTCCAGCTGCTAACCCAGCACTACCAATAAACCATATCCACAAATGCCACCTCTACACATCTTTCCAATACCTCCAGGAATGTCAACTCCACCACGTCCCTGGGCAGCCTCTTTCAATGCTTGGCAACCCTACGAGTGAAAACTCTTTTCTTAATAGCTGAATTCAACATTCCCTGGTGCAACTTGAGGCCATCTCATCTCATCCTGTCATTTGTTACTTGGGATAAGACATATTCAGACATATTCCTCCTTTTTATTTAATTTCAATGAGAGGTGAAAATTTTATTAGTAATGTTTAATATTCGGCAGTCTGCATCTCCAAAGTGTAAAATATTGCCTGCACCAGAAATTTGTTCTGGAAACATTAGTCACTATGGCTTATATACTGTTCAATTCCTCTTATCCTGGAATATCAGGAGATGGAAAAAACTGTCTCTAATTTTAAAATATAGTCAAGACATAGGCAGCAAACAAAGACACAGTAAGTGAGCACTAGGAAAGCTCATGGGCCCTAGACTAGATGCCACCACACTGAAAAAGACTTCAATGCCCAGCTAAACCTGGGGATTTGGTGGTCCTGCTTAATGTGAACAAGGGCTGAAAAATCTGAGCCTTAATGAACGCCAGCAATGGGTGAAGGGGGCACAATCAAGGCAAGAGCAGTTATTAACTCTTGGAATCCTCCACTCACTTCCTACTTGGTAAATAGCATAGATACAGTTGCACTGAAAGCCTTTCATTGGACAATAAACAGGGACTTTTTACAGAGGAGCCTCAAGGTGTTCCTAACTTTATTCCAGTATGTAGTATTTGTTTGGATTTATCTCATACGTAAATTCCTAATCTAAAGAAGAGGAATTTGTAAATCCTCATCTTGACCTGCAGGTGATTCTTACTAAAGAAATAGCTCTCCCTGCTGGTTAATCAAGTGATCAATCATGGCACTGAGTTTGACTCACTTTATTTTATCTGATGGAAGATCTTATTTGTTTCAGAGCTAATGGGTGAAAATAACCCAGTAACTTCTCCATATCCGGTGACAAAAAAAAAGTGACAGTTGGTTTATTTAAGAAATACATTTAATTCAAACAAACAAACAAAAAATCATCAAAAAAACCCCAACAAAACAAAACACAGAATGAAGTATCAAAGTATAAATCATAAACAGAATTTATGCACAGAAAATTATGTTATTGCAAAAGAAAACAAAAAAGCAAACACTCATCTCCAGTAGCTAATATAATGTAAGTGCTATTCAGAGAGAATTTACTGCTTTTCTACAAGTACTAGAACACCTCCATGCACACTCTGAACCTATATTCTACTGAGAGTGCTTCCACTAATAAAACCCCCTTGTCCATTGAGCTGAACAGCAGGAGACACTAGTTCTGAGCATGTAGACAGGTTATCTGTTTTACAACAGCTTACAAAATGTAGCAGACACAAATTATTACTTTGGTACTTACTGTCATAAGAGCTGCTGCAAAGGCAAATTATTGGTAACCCTGCACATATGATTATAGCATCATGTTAGAAATAATCTCATTACAAAAGAAGTGCTTCCTTGATCATAATCCTTCCTTGCAGATACTCTTGACACTTTTTTGGGAGGGTGTAGCACTTAGTGGAATAAAGTTAGCATTCTTCACAGGTCGATGGCAAACTGCTTTTTACAGGAAACAAAGTGATTCTTGAGATATGTGAACATATGAAAATATCTTTTTACCTTGGCACTTGAGTAGACAAAAACAGGCTTATGCATTCCAGGTCTGATTCTTGGATCAGTCACAATGTGATTTTAATTCTCTTCCAAAAGTGGCAACTGGGAACTGCTTTGGCTTACAACATGAGCTGGAGAAACCTGAGGTGAAAAACAAAGGTTGCTCTCATTTACACTGGTGACAGTTTCCAGGAAGAGCTAGGTTAAGTGCAAGACTAAGAGGAAAACAAATTATATCTGTACCCTATGTGTCAGGAACATCAACTTCAGGCCTGGCACACCTGAAAATAGAACTCAGAATTGGCCAGAAATTCAATACCATTCAAGACTAGTTTCTCAGTCACATGCCAGGCACTGTTTTCACCTGTCAGGACATTATTTTGCTTTGAAATACTGTGTACATTTAAATATATAGACAAAAAATATAGTTATTTATATCCCATTCATCTTTGCAGTATTTCCTGTCACCAGGGCATAAAATAAAGCATGTAGCTGAGACAGTAGCAATGATGAAACACAGCTTATTGTCTGCCTTTAAAAGACTGCTGGATTTGACAGCAAGACTGGTCAAAAATTGGCACATAAACCATTAGATTAGGATCATTGCTGAAAGCTAGGTAATTAGGATCGTTTTCAAAAAAATCTTGGAAAGCATCCATATTTGACCAAAGGATGAGATTTATTTACCTCTATGGATAAGGGACTGCTCTTACAAGTTGGGTGAGTATGAAAGCAATCTGAGGCACAATGCTCAAAAAGTATTGAGCATTCAATACAAACTTTCTTTGTAGTGTGAGAAAAGGTGCCTGTACATGTCTGTGTGTGTGCGTGTGTCTGTGTGTGTCTGTGTGTATATAATTTTATTGTTCTGCAAAATCTCCCAGGAATTCTGGAATGATGGGTGGAGAGAGGTGACAGTCCCCACTCTATTCTGTGCTGCTGCAGCCTTGAGTCCTATGTGCAGTTTTGGGCACTGAAATACAAGAAAGATATAAAGTTATTGGAGAGCAACCAAAGGAGGGTTACAGATGTGGTGAAGGGTCTAGAGGGAAAACCATATGAGAAGCATATGAGGTCACTTGGCTTGTTCAGCCTCTCTGACACATGGTGTGACTCCAGGGGTTGTGCTGTGCAGGGACAGGAGTTGGACTTTGACAGTCCTTGTCCTTTTAACTCAGGACATTCTACAATTCTATGGCTCTGTTCTACAGACATTACCCCAAATACATATAGGAGGGTGAGCTGCTCCTATTGCACCAAAGAGTGTCAAACAGTCCCTTTCTTCAGCAGGCATCCAGACCAATTTCTTCCTTGTCTTGCAGCTTGAAGAGACTACAGTCTATTCACGTACCTGTCAACAATATCAAAACTTTCAACTCATGCAGTATCGTGTAAGTATGTTTCTTAAAGCACACAGTTTACACTTAGAAAGGTTTCTTCAAAATAGTAAAAATATTGTAGGTTTATTGAAATGTCATCAGATGACAACAGCATGAATTTACCTTTCTTTTTTAATCAGCCTTTACAGCAGAGAGATGCCATAAAGCACAACAGCATGCAATGCCTGTCGCATAATTGAATACCACAAGCTGAAAAAGCATCTCAATCTCTCCCTCTTGTTTGTGCAAGGCATATTCTTGTTTTCTCAACCCTTTTTGGAGGGTTGCTTGCTCTCCCACTTTAATAAGACATTCTGTAAGGACCAAAGCTGAAAAGTGCACACAACCTACTGAGCTTTGCTTTGTGTTTGGTATGTGGGAGACAGACAGGTGTCTGGTCAGACAGACAGATTTTGTAGAAGCTTCATCATCTAGACTTGTTATGAAGGGACAGTGTTAATAAATGATGCAACATGTGGAAGAGTGAACAGAAACTCTGATTATATTTCATGTCATGTTCTAAATGCATCTTCAATTCTGAAATGCTTGAGCTATATAGGTTTTATGGGACATGAAGGCTACAGCAAAAAATTAATTGCAGCTTGGCATGCTACATGTGAAGAGTAAATATCCAGAAAAAAAAATAAATACATTAGAATATTTCAAGTAGAAAATTAATTACATTTTCCAGCTTCTTACTTCTAGAGGAAATTATTTTACTGTGAAATGACCAGAGGAAGAGCTACCACATGATGCTTTTCACATGTTTACTGCAACAATTAATAGGGGAGGGAGGGAGGGAGGGAGGGAGGGAGGAAGGAAGGAAGGAAGGAA
>VWZV01015119.1:725595-741867 GCA_013397155.1 Irena cyanogastra
GGAAGGAAGGAAGGAAGGAAGGAAGGAAGGAAGGAAGGAAGGAAGGAAGGAAGGAAGGAAGGAAGGAAGAGATTTTATAGCTTAGAAGAGATCCTGAGAAGTCAGTAAACAAGATCTCTGAACTGAAATGTAGAGTTATTGAGACTCCTGTTTCATCAGGTTACTGAATGTTGTTCTCAATGAAGGCCATTCCCAACTGAAGGGCCTGTAGTCAGTGGTTTTCCCTCTGTCAAAAGTGTCTAACCACATCAGCTTAGAGTGCACTCTCCACATCTCCAGACAGGTTACTTTTCACAAGAAAACCTGTCAAAGAATGGGAAATAAACAAGACGAAAGCAAAGATCCAGCCTAAACATCACAGATACCACCAGCAGCAGCCAAAATTTTTTATTCTTGTAGTTATGTGTAAAAATAGAGACAATGTTTTCAGTCACATGTTTGGGTTCCTGGTCCTAGGCTGATTTTGAATCCAACAAGTGCTTCCAATTATAACAGATTTCATGACATGAAGTTTTAGGTTGGTTGCACAAAACAAACAAAAGCTAGAAGTCTGGGACTGGAGGAGTGTGATTTTTCAAGGCTTTTGAGCAAAAAAAAAATGTTGCTATAATTTTGACAACATAATTTAGCAGCTTTTATATAGAGCAATCTACACCTCCGCCCCTCTCCACCTCGCCTCCCCCTCTGGTATTGTCTTGCCTGTCAATTATTGGAAGAAGAGCCTGTTCTTTAAAAGGCTTTTAAATTATTGGAAATTATTTGGAATATATTCTAAAAGCTCTTGAAAGAAAGAACACTACCCCCACATAGACACAGAGCAGAAAGTATTTATTTGTATTGTCAACTTAAATGTGCAGGATTAACATGAGAGTTTATCTGGCTAACAATATCAATGATCATCAGCAGTGCTGACCTTGTGCTTGAGCTGTGGAGATATTAAAAGGTAAACCTAGTGCTCCAAATGCCTAAGGTGACATCACTGTGCCCATTCCATTTGGTGCCCACGATGCTGTGAGGACTTCACAGAAACAGTGAGGGAGTTTGGGGCCATGTCACTCCAGGGAGCAGTGCTGCAGTTAATATATGCACCCCAGCAAGCAAAGCAAGGCAGCTGCACCATCCTGCCAAGTAAGCAACTTTGTTGTTAATGTGGGGTTTGTTTGCTCTGATACATAACAGACACATTCAAGTTCCTTCAAACTATCACTCTGACTGGCATTGAAAGATATTGTATTATAAATTTTACATTATAATAGTGTTTACTGGCAGAATAAATTGCATACCTGTATTGAAGTGATGGAAAAAAGACATCACTCATTATCACATTGAGCAGCATGCTGAATGCAGCAGTGAACAGTGATAATCGTGCCAGCTAAAGCAATTTTACCTATGAAAAGTTGTTCAGACGTAAAAGAGACTGCTAATGCCTTACATGAGGCACAGCTATTTCCTATTTGTTTCCAAGAAGAGCCTTACTATTCATTGATATCTCACAAAGTTCCTAAATGTGATGTACATTAAAGGCATAAAAATTATTTCCCAATTTTCTTCACAGCCTGTTATCTCCCTCATATCTATCTTTCACATCACCAGCTGTTGGTTTTCCATCTTTTAAGCCACGTCACACAAATTAGAAATAAGCATTTGGTTCAAATGTTGCTTTACAATTCACCCCCAGCCCCTCTGATCTCTCCTAAAATGATTTCCAACACATTTCTCCAGAGAGACCCATGTATCACCTAAACAATTTTCATTTCCAAATTTAGCCTCCATCTGAGCCATGGGTGTGAGAAGCTGATTCACTTGTCTTCCTTTAAATCTTGCTTCCTCATTGTTAATAGCCTCAGATGAGTTTCATCTTCCTACCTCCCCCTAGCAGTAGATATTTAGGATGGTTTTCAATGCCAGATAGGATACCTTATTTTAGGCACCAACATGTAGTACTCTATAGGTTGCTGAGGTTTCTGTCTCAATACAGTTCATGCAGATCTGGTTGGTGGAGCCCAGATGCAATTTATCCAAAGCAGGTAATAGGGATACCTTAGCATATGCTGCCTGGCTCCAGCTGCTGAAGGAAATCAGTTTCTCTAGGGCCTCTGTCACACGCATCAGCTGCATGCAGAGGTCTCAATAATATAAGATGCATGGAAGAGTCTTAAAGCATATGTTTATGCAACTGAATCAGGCCCTAGACCTCTGGTACCCATTGCAGAAGCCAATCCCTCACTGCCAGACACCCAAGTGCATAGGAGTCCCTCCCCAGAAGCCGAGTGAGATGATCCTCACTGATAGTGCTCAGTTTCACTACCTGGCTACATCTCAGAAGTTCAGTGCAATTACACAGCACTGCTCCTCCAAAGCTTTTCAGACCCAGTTCCCATTGCTAGTTGCACTTCATGTCTTTGAGGATCCTGTCCCTCAAAACGGCTATCGTTGCAACCAGATTTACTTAGAAAAGAGTAGGAGAGCAAACACAGCTGCACAAGTTATCTGTGCTTAGCAAATACTGAGTGTCTGTGGACCCACAGGACTGTTTCATAGTGGTCTTTCAGCTATGGGGGCTCATCCCAGAAAGGAATGTCTGGGAACCAAACGAGGTGCAGTATTTCTGAGGAAGCACTGCTGCCACAGGGAGCAGAGGCACCGAGCAATGAAGGGAGAGGATGTGGCAGCTCTGGCTCCGCTGTGTTGCTCAGATGGCTGAGTGTAGCAGCTCCTCTGCAATTTCCTGTGCCAAGGTAAGGATTTTTTGGATAGAAATGAGATGACATCAGAAAGGGATGAAAGGGGCTTTCAAGGGTCTTGTTCTACAACTGAAGATCCATCTCTAAGTGCCAGCATCTGAGGGGGGTGTTGCCATAATTAAATACATTAAAACACAGATCATATGAGTTATAAGAAGTGTAATAAGGGAGTACTAATCTCCCCAGCATTGCAGTTCTTCTTAAAATAGGGAAAAAATACTAAATATGTCTCAGATTCTCTATATTCCAGCAGAAGATCCTGCTGTGTATTGGCCAAGAGAGTAATGTGCCACCTTTTGACAAAAAAAATCTTTTTCACATACCAGTTGTCCTGTTTCTTCCAAAAGAATAATGAAATGGGAATCAAAAAGAGAATACTATTAAAGAAAAGCAGCACTGTTCTGTGAATTCCTTTTACTTGGCCATGTTGGAGAAACAGGGGGAGTATTTTTAAAGATTGATGATCATCTCCTTCTCCCTGCTCAAAGGACACAGCCTTCATTAAAAAGTTTGACTTGCCTGCCATGGGACATATATTTCTCATTTCAAATACTGCAGTTCAAACCAGTTGCTGGTTCTAATATCAAGTTTCTGTTTACAAACAACATAAAGTACATCACCTCCATGTAACTGAGTCTATGTTCAACACAGAAACAGTCCTCCACAGGATCACAGGATATACTTAAAATAATATCCAAAGGAAATTGTAGGTAAAAAACAAAAGCAGGTAGATTGAAAATTGGAAATTATGGGAAAATAAAGGTGAGTTGTCAGAGCTGTTTTTTCACTAATAAAAATTATTATCTCTGTAAAATGTATGTCACCCATGCATTTATCTACATTTCTGTTTGTCTATCATTTACCTGTTTTCCACCTGCCTGAAAGTAACCACTTATTTGGAAAGGCAAGTTAAATTGTCTTCCTCAGCGAAAGGAAGGGTGAGAGATAAAAAGGAGAGTGGAAAATTATGAAAAATCTTGATGTAATCTGAATAGCAATGAAGTAAAAGCTACTCCTTGATGTGCCTATGAATCCTGTAAATGAAGTGGCCCTTGAATTAAATTAATTTAAAATCTGGCAAATATTACTCGGCATGTTTGTCAATGTGCTGTATAATTATTAATTTGTTCATTGAGGCAACTATATAAATAAATAGAAAGCAGAATGCCATGATTAAACTAACATTAGAAATCCAGGGTCAAGGAGCCCTGTTATACAGGGATCTAAATAGCTTTCCCAGGTCCTATTTTTACATCTCCATACAGATCTGCAGGTCTGTAACTGCGAATTAATTGGCACACATTTAGATGCCAACAGAGCTTTTGTATTCTCAGTGCACATTTTGTCTTCTCAGAGTGAGATGTTAGTAATGGAGGTTTTAATATTACCCCTAGGGGAGCACCAGAAAATCTTAACAATTTCCTTCACTAGAGTATTTTCATTAGAGCTAAATGCTGTGCAATTTACATTTGAAATCAGGTGTAGGGTAAGTATAATGTGACAAGACATGTTGCAATGTTAGGGTTTTTTTGTTCAAATGTTCCTTATTTACTGCAATATACCCTCAAAAGATAAGCATGCAATTAAAATAAATATCTTGATTTTTAACCACTCCTAATTGAACTGTTATTGGGATAATAGGACTACAAAATAGAATCAGGTTTAAAAGGACCCAAAGCACAAGATTAAAATATTACTCTATTTAAACAAGAATGTTTCAGGCAAAATAGGTTCTGTGGAGCAGAAATGAGTTCATCGTAAGTAAATCAGACCAAACCCTTCCTTTGTAGAATTAATTCAACCTCGTGGTGCTTAAAATGCCAAGAACTCTGCATAACTCACAGGAAAAAAAGATAAATGCTACCTTTTCCCACACAAAAAAAAAAACAAAACCAAAACTGAATTGGTATTTTAAAAATAAAATGTATTCATTAACAAGGGCATAATGCAGTAAAGAGCTAGAGAACCAGTGGCAAAAGAGGACTGACAAGTAGCTGAGGCTGAATTTCGATAGTTGGTCTAGTATAAAATTCTACTCAGCCAATGTCTGCATCTCAGAGCACCTCTATTCCATCACTGACTTGCTTTTTCATAGCAACAAAAGAAGAAACTGCACACCTACAATAGCCTCAATCCAATCAGGGCTTCCTTCATGCCTAAACCTGATCACAGGACCTACTGTTTAAATATTTCTCCATGAAAAATCACTAATAGGCTCAGTCAGACCAGAGTTATTATTGAAGGAGGTCCCTAGAGAAGGAAGAGGATTGCAGCACTTGCCTGGAGCCTTCTAAACTGAGAAAATAAAACCACTGCCAGCAGCAGGAAGAGAGGAGGAATCATTGCAATCTGCTGTTCTGTAAAATGACAGCTAGGCCCAAGTGCCACAGTTAGGATGAAAGAGGTCTGAGCACAAAGGGTCAGACCCAGAGGGCTGGTATGGTTACAGGACTGTCATGACACATCCCCCTTGGGCTGCAAAAAGCACAAGAGGGAGGGAATTATCTCATTGCCTTCTTCCTTGCATAGCCAGGCAAAAAAAAAACCAAATTATTTTGGAGGTCAAAATATCCATCTCACCTTACCAGGCTGTACAAGTTAGGCAATGGCTACTGTTGTCTGCAGAGCAACAATGAAGAAAGGGGTTTAGATGATAACGAGCTTTGTCACTCAATACACAGGGACTCTAAAGCCAATTGTCACCTGAAGGGAGAAGAATCAAGCACAGAGGCTCACACCTTGTCTGGACAGGACTAGGCTTTCAAAGCTTGGTCAGTGAACACACAAAGATGAGCAGCCACCGAAGTCTTCCATATGCTCACACTCAAACTCATGAAAATACAGCACCTAGATCTTCTGGTATTACTGCAGCTTTGCAGGGTCCTGCTGTTAAGGGCTCTGGGAGTTTTCACAACAAAACTCACTGAATACAAGACAAACTGAAACATTATGAACATTCAAGGCTCTTCCATCCTTGAGGATAGGTGAAGCTTAGAAGTCTTCTAAAGAATTTATCAAATATTATTATTTCTGAGAGCAGCAATGAATGGTTATGATGTCTTTGTAACCTAATAGACTTATATGAAGTTTTCACTGCTATCTGAATGGCCAAGAAACCTTTGCAAAGCAAGAACTAGGCAAACATTTCATCTGATCTTGTCCTTTCACAGCAAATGGTGGGCAAGGAACAAAGAGCCTGGCGAGGTGCCAGGTCAGCAATTGACACCATCAGTGGTGAGCAGGACAAGGTGAGCAGAGAGAGGAAAAGATGACCTTGAAAAGTTTGCAAATATTAAACAGCAGGAAGAAGAGGAAGGAAAAAGAGGAAGACTAAGAACAAAAATATTTCACTTTAAAGAGAAGAGATGAGAAAATAAATATTCAAGGAGTCCATATTTCAACAAAGAAATTATAAGAAACATTTTCGAATGAGGAACACAATGAAATTATATTAAGAATAATTTTAAATGGTAGAGTTGAGGCATAAAATAAGCAATATAATCTAAATTCTTTTGAGATTTGTTAGAGAAGTGGTTGCATGTGAAATTGCACTAATATTTTGGAGAAATAATTCCAGCTCTGCTTTCCATATAGCTCTGCCCACATCTTAGCCACATGTCCATCATAATGCCACATGTTTTTCAGAAAGTTTTTGAAAATGCTGACTATGTCTAAATGCAAGGAAAAGTACAGTCAAGTTTTCAAATCATTTGGAAGAACAGAAAGCATAGAGAGAGGTTTCTTCCTCTTCAGGAAGGGAAATGAGGTAGGAGGGAAATAACCTCAAAGAATTTTAGATGCCTACAATGTAGATTTCCCTTCATAGCTACTTTATGGTCAAAGGCAAGAATGCACATTTCTCACAAAAAATTTATTCTGGCCTATTCTAGACCTTTGTTTCTAAGCTGTGTATGTAGAAAAACATGTGCTAGGTCATGGAAGTCACAGACAGACCCCATTAGATGTGTTTGACCGGGAACAAAGCACAGCAGAAGCACCCAGCTGCACCCATTTCAATTTGCACACAATTGCAAAGGTTAGTGCTTGGTACTGCCAAGTTGCTGGGTCCTGATCTTGTGACAATAATGATGCTTCTCCCTGTTTTGCTCCACCCATGGAAAAGAAGCCTTGGTATTCACTGCCTCACTATCAGACAGTCACACAGACTAACTTTAACCACCAGACCTCCAAGTAGGCAGAAATGCTGGATCAAGGAAGAACAAGCATCAGATGCAAGTCTAAAAGGCTGTTGCATCAACTTCTGTTTCTCAGGTGCTTTGCCTTCTGCCTAAGTTCAAAGACATACCAGTTAGTCTAGCTAAGAAATTTGGCTTAATTCCAGAGAGGTATTGTTCTCTGTAAGTGCACTGAAAAGTTTCTGTGCAGTTTTTCTTTCTTTCTCTGAGCTCATTTTCTTTAATTTCATAAATCTGACACATAGGCACTGAATTTGCTTCTTCCTCCTTTAAAATTACTTGGAGTTTTCTCATTGTCTTCAGTGAGAAGAAGATAGGATCACGAGTGCCTAACCAAACAGGACTTCTGGTTGAGAGCTGATTAAATATTTAAGCAATTCTAGATAGAACTCTTATTCTGGGGGACTTAATATGGCCCATTTAATTAAACTTAAGTGATTCCTTCATGCATAAGTTCTCTTATGTGAGTAACAAGGAGCACACAGTTGAGGAAAAATTATTCTTCACCGTTATCTGAAATGTGGACCCATTAGTAAATAATACAGGATTTAAGAGAAATATTCTTGAGGATATAATCTCTCTTGTGGAAAGAAATGTCTTGTACCGTATGCAGGCCTGATGAGATTTGAAAATTATTTTATACTGGAAATCAACTTATTTTTGCTTTGTTCATACTATGGTTTGGCAATAATATCTAACCCATCTCAGCCTCATAAGATGACCAAAATCCATTAGTTGAGAATGCTGACTCCCAGAGCAAAGGAGGCACAGGATGGAAGAGGAGCAAACACAGAGCTGAAATACATAAGAAATTAAAATAGAATTTGAGAACACAGGAGGAAAGCATTGGCTGAAATTGTGCAGGCGCTATTATAAATTCGCCCCGCCAACTTTTCTCTCCTCTTCCACTGCTGACAGTCCATAGAGAAAACAGCATTATAGGTCCAGAATATTTTGAAATTTATCTATATTTATGGATTAAAATCGAAATTTACCACTATGTCTAATTCTAGAACATAGCCAGTCCCTACTCTAAGTATTTATGTACTGCTATTTTTTATCTTTTATTTTCTTTTTCAGAAAGCTTAATGAAAAGGAATGGAACAGAATATTTTCCAAAACAGAGTGTTCCATTAATTTTAAATATTAGAAATCTTTGGGTTTTGAAGACAAAAAGATTTTTTTCATTTCAGAACAAATAGCAGAAAGCATAAACACTTTTCTTCAAGAGGAGCTATATTTTTTCAGCTGAAAATGAAACTTTGTTCCAGTCAATATAGAAAATTTAAGAAATAAAGATCAAGTTCAAATACATTTTTGCTTTCAAAAAATACAGCTCTCATTCCAACTTTTCCACCAGCACCACCATTACACAACATGACCTCAACTTTGCAGTCTGTTGAAACTTCATCCTAGAAAGGCATTTAATCTGTAAAGGGAAGGAATCATAAAACCTTGCTCAAAATATTTTTCAATAATATTAGACTGAATTTTCTAGAATACTGGATCATGGACATGGGCAAAGTTTCTTAGACCTTCTTCCTATAGATTAATGATAGAAATATTTCAATTTCACCAAGTAAACCATCTCAAGTCTCATTTTTAAAGACAGAAACATGCAAATGACAAACACTGGTTATCGTGGAAGCTCAGTGCACACTGTGCTCGTCTCTCTCAATAAGGTTCTCAAATATTATTATTATTATTATGCTGCTCTACATTTTTCTGACCTATTATTCTATTCATTATTACACTTAGCATATAGCTCTATAGAATTTAAACACTTGACTTCTTTTCTGTGTTAGTACCTTGTTCAAATGGAGGGGGTCTTTCTCCTTTAACAGGTGAGGGGGTTATTTTGCTTGTGATCAAGGCTCTGATCCTTAGTCTGGCTTTAGCCATTTCTCATGAGCAAAAAACTTGCAGGCACATTTTGCAATGTAATTATTTGTGTCTGCAATCTAGTTACTTAGATGTCTGAGTCCCTGATTGCATCCATAAGTCAGGGACTTGGACATTTAAGTGATCTAAATTGCACCTACAACAATTTGCACCTAAAATGTCAAAAAAGGATATAGCACAGAGGAAAAGAGTTCAAAGATGGGTGATGAGAATAATTAGGGACATGGAAAACCTCAGAAATGAAACAAAATGGAACAGAATTGGACTGTTTACCTAAGAGATGTGATGAAATGAATAAAAGAGGAAATGATCGAATGCAGAGGAAATAAGGAGTGTGGTAGAAAAGATAGATGAGGCACTTTTACCCCCCCTCCTTACACCATAAGGCAAGTAAAAAGAGACATCTCAAAAAATTAAGCATGGAAGATTGAAAATTCATACAAAAAGAGACACACTTTCACATAATTAACATGTGAAAAACCCAACCACATGACAATGAATTCAATAGGACTCAGCAGAAGATGAGGCACCTCTTTGGATTGAGAAATGCTCAAAACATTTAAAAGGCAGAAATTTCAGAGAAAAACTACTTACCTTTCTTCTTCAACACTTCAATTTTTGTTTGTTTGGGCTTTTCAGTTTTCTGTGTTTTGTTTTCTTTCCTTTTTTAATAATGACAGGGTGGAAAGGAGTCTTTCTTCAGAAGCCAGTTAATTTAGGCGTGTCTGACACAGGTTTCCTTGTACCTTGCCTCTGAGGTATTTAGGGCTGCCTCTGGTTTGTCACAGGCCACTGGGAGAAAAGAAGAGACGAGATGGGATCCTTGTCAGTTTCAGCCACTCCTCCTGGGAGGACACACAAAACCAGGGGCCCTTTCAGAAACTGCCATAGCAGGACTCAAGAGAGCTGTAGACAGGAACCTTGCATCTTTTCTACCTGGGTAATAGGAAATGTGATTGAGAAGTTAATACATTTCATAACAGTGAGTGTCATTATATATTTAAAGAACTAGAATGTGAATTACTGCAGGGACTTATTTTTACAAGGAGGTCTGCATATGAGACAGATTATTAGAAGAGGCATTAAATAGGGTTGGCTAAAAACATCCCCTGTATTCCACAACAAAGAGGAAAGTTATTACTCTGTTCTCAGTAATAGAGAAAGAAATGGATTTTCTTTTTTTCAAAAAAGAAAAATATGCGAGACATACACACACCGCCTTCCAGTATTGGCTAATAATTTTGTAATCAAAAGAAAAATACAAGGAAGAATTCAAGAAAACTTGTCGAGAAAGAGGGGTGGCTAGGACACTGAGCAGTACACAAAATAATACATTAGGTGCTCTTGCAGTGCAGATCACCAGTGTCTGAACTAGTAACCACTCAGGTAGATTTGACTTTTACAAGAAAATATGGTTAACAAACCAGTGTGTTTCGTGCCAAAAACTGTTTTGCTAAGAAATTGCTGATCTGTTCTAACAGCTCCTCTGCTTCAAAGCCTGATCTCACCTAAGCTGGTCTGTCCTTCCATACAGTTGAATTTGATGGTGCAGCTGTTGTAGGTCTTCAGCAGAGCAGAAAGAGAACACACATCAAAAACAAATATAACTTGGGAGTTTAGACATTTCCTGAGCGACAGGAGATGTGGGCTGAAGTCTCATCTGGAAATCAGGCACAATGTAGATTTGGAAAATGGTCTTTCACAACCTTAGAGGTCCCTAGAGAGCTGTAAGAGAAATGATTTATTGAGTGTCTATTCAGCCACCACTTCTGGAGGTGCTTAAAAGACATGTAGATGTGTCACTAAGGCATATATCAGAGAGGAGGTGCTTTGGGACATGGTAAAGTGGTGGACCTGTCAGTGTTAGCTTTAGAGTTGAACTCAATGACCCTAAAGGTTTTTTCCATTCTACATGGTTCTATGATCCTATGAGATGGTTCCAGGCTTGGCTACCTTAAAATATAGGACCTAAAGCCAGGCTGTGTTCTTGACCACCTTGGCCTGCCTGGTTTTCCAGTTAGTCTGGTAGTTTTCAGCAATGCTTCTTGTTCATTCCTAGTATCATCCCTTGTATCACAGACAGGCTCTGGAGGTTTGAATAAATTCTATAAAATGTAAGGAACTCCAATGCACTAAAAATGCCTTGCCTGAATAAAAATTATGTTCCATGAGTTGGTGCAAGTGTAGGAAAAAAACCTCAAATATGGATATTTAGAAAATGTAATGCAGGTGGGTAGAGGACTAATTCCAGTTTCCAGCAAAATACAGAGTCCTTCTACAGCCATACATGACCCTGGAACAGGATCCAAGAGAGCAATATGAGGTTTAAGAGGTTATGTTAAGAGAAGACAAAGATGTTCTTTTGGCTGAAGAAGTAAAGGAAATAACTACAGAATAGGAAATAAATAAACAAAGTGGAACTAGAGGAGAGATTCAAAGAGCTGAACTATACAATCAGAGCAGTAAAGTAAGTGATTTTCACAGGTCCAGGGTCAAGGAACAAGAGAGAGAGGAAAGCAAGCAGATTAAAAGTCATTGCAGTGTTCAATTGCAGCTGAGACAATGGTGGCATGAATACACACTTTAGACCCTGGAATGAAGAGTTTAGACAGTATCAGAGATTTTGGCAACTCTTTGGATTTCATAGACAAGGAGACTTAATATGCAATATTTACTTCTTCTGATTTCTTCCCCTTTGTGTGAGTGAATAGGTGTCAGATTGTTTGGTCAGCTTAAACTCCTTTGAAACTGAAGGAGCTAATTGACAACTTTCATTTAAAGGCAAGTGTAAGAATCCAGAATGGTCCTTTTGTCCACTGAGTTGTTGAATCAATAGCCACGCACTGACAATATGTGAGACAGTCCAAACAAAGAGGTGCTTCCAAGGCTGAGGAATTTGTTCTGATTCTGGGGAGATTTGAAAGTCTGTGAGACAAAAAAGAAAGAACAGTTGTTACAGCAACCTTCAAGGAGACACTAGACACAGCCTAGATATGCAAATCTCAGAAAAACTTGGAGAGAAAATATTCTCAGCTGATTGATGGTTAAAGGGCACTTGGATCTGAAAGCAATGAATGTGTCTAAGACTGTTGGAGAGAATCTTACCATCCCAGGTCAGAACTGTGACAGGGACCACTTTCTAAATTTAACAGCACAATCAAGCTCCAGTGTCAGGAATGCTCCCAGTGCTACCCCCAGTCACTAGAGCAGATGCACCCACCCCGACCCTGACTCTGAGGCTGCTGAGTAGAGGTAGGCCAGGCTGCAGCTTCAGGCTGAGTTTGGGGGAGACAGAGGGACAGAGGTAGCTCCCCCCGCTGATATTTTGCTGTGTTGTAATGGTACCCATCTCTTCTCCAACTCTCCCACCAGCTACACACAAACACAGGCTGTTTTCCAGAGAGGAGGACTACGTAACACGCTGGATGCTCCGAGTGCTTGTTACATTATAGGGTGCTTGAGCAGCATCAGAGAAGGCATTCAGCTGAGCAAAGATGTATTAAGAAGATTTCAACATTCATCAGTTTTCCAAGCCCTACCACTAGGCTACATTCTGTTGAATACAAGTGGTCACCTCCCTCGATTGGCCAGACTTCAACTACTGCAGCTACAAGAAAACACACAGCCACCTTTGTGTTCCCATCTGGGCCCCAATAAAGGGAAAAAGATAACTTTTTTTTCTTTTTTGCCCTCTGTATGTTCCTTCTGCCTCCTCTTTACTATTTTCCCTTTTCTATGAATCCACAGACCACTTTTCAAGCATTTAGTTTTTTCCTTATAAGTTTCAGTTTTTTCTTTATTAAGTATTTTTGGAAAATATTACCTTCTGTTCTCTCCTTCTCTATTCTTTCATATTTATTCCTGGTTAATGTTCAATGGCCAAAACCAGGTAAGCACAATGCAGACATTTAAAGATAAGATCATAATCTATATCCCTTGTATAGAAATTTCTTCAAATTACCTCATCCTAATGTAGCAGCTGATAATGGCCAGATGAATCACATATAGGAAGTAGGTAGTTCTCTTCTGTCTCTCTTACTGTGGAAAAGTTTTGGAAAATAGGGTTGTCTTTTTCCTTGTTAAGGAGTAAGCAGCCCAGACAGTTTCTCACTGAAAATGTCTCATAGAGGAACCTGGGCCAGATCTCTGTTATGCTAAGGAAGAAAATACTGAAAATCTCAAATGTGTCAAAAGCAGAATTTATTGCTTCACCTCATTCAAAACAGAAACAGGCAACTCAAAAATTTCCACCTTTCAAACTAAAGCAAAACCACACAACATGATTGAACTCCAGGCAGATCAAGTCCTTCCTCAAGAATTTTGTTTGAGAAAGGGCAAGAAAAAATATTAGTGATACGAGACCTTCACACCCTCTTTTTATTAAAAAAAAAAACTTCTCCAACTGATTTGACTTTTTGCTTTCATTTTCATTCCTCTCTTCGAATGCTCTCAGGAAAAAAAAATTTTTGTTCACTTTTCCCATAGGTTCACTGAAGTGAGTTTTTACCCACTTCAGTGGACTTATGTCACATTGAGGTGGCAGTTTAGGTAGTCACACAGGAATTGTGTTCATCCTATTCTCCACCTCCCACTCACCTACAGAGATTTTTGAACATGCCTAATAAATGTAAGTCCCAGTAGCTAACTGTGTTTCTGTTGAAGTCAGGGGGTTGTTCTCAGGATCATTGGAACAACACAGGGAGGTTGAAAACCTACTTCAAGCTCTTGAGAGACCATTACTTGAGAGAGTTAAATACAAATACCATTCATCTACCAAGAAAGACAGATTACCTATTCAATTACCTATTACCTAAAGTCAATTACCTATTCAAGCACACTGTATTTTAATGGGTGAATTTCTAAAAATTGAGTCAGGCAAGTACAAGCAATGGCTGCAGGAAGTTGTTCCTCCATAAGGAAACTGAGTAGCAAATTAACAGGTCAGACAGACCTTTTACTGGGAGTCAGCTCCCATTCTGTTGAACCACATTATTTTTCCTTATTTAAGTTTCTCAAATGTTGTTTTTAACGTGAACATGCAACTATAAATCTGTGCTGCTTTCAGTGAGGGTGTGAAATAATGCAAGAGAAGTTAAAGAGGAGTTTATGTTGCAAAAATATTTCTGTTATGGAGTTAATTTCATATCATTTTATTCTTCTCAAACTTATAATTTTCTACTGCTCATACATTTTTATGGCCACAAGTGATTGTTAGCATCATCTAGTCTGACATGCAGCATAGCAAGGGCCAGAGAAGTTCATCTGGTAATTCTTGCATTGATCCCAACAATTTACATTTGGATTAGAGTATATCTTCTACAAAGATAACCAGTCTTCATTTAAAAACTTAAAAGCAATGAAAAAAACTTCTGCTACACCTCCTGGCAATCTGTCTGAATAGTTAATTAAATGTTTATAATCCACAATTTATTTCCAATGTGAATTTCATTTTGTGTTAACCTTAGCCACTGGGTATCTTGGCCACAGTGGAGGTCTCCAGTCATCCTCACATTTCCCAGTGCCAAGGAGTTAAAAGCCTGGCAGTTGGGAATTTCTTGTTAAATTTTTTTTCACTCAAAGGTGTTGATTCACTAGAGAATTACACGATTCATGGCCACGTATCATCCCTGCAATACCCCATCCTGACAGCTGATCCCTGCAACTCTCCACAATGGAAAATACACCCAGTGGGAGCACACAGCAGAAAGGATGGCAGCTAAGTTCCATAAAGCAGGCTCATCTCTTGGAATCACACCTCCAAGCCGAGCAGAGGCCCTGTCACACAGAAAAGCCCACCCTGGCTGCCCTGGAGAGGCAGCTTATGGCTATTAGCTCCTGACAACATAGATGCAACCACAGCATTAACAGATGCTAACCCCAAGGATAAACACCAAGGGGCATGGAAAATGTGATCAGACCAGACCAGATAATTAATCTGTGCATTAGAAGGCCATGCCACAAGACCCAGTGTCCTGCTTGAAGAAAAGGCTCAGAGGTAAGCAGGGACTTTCAGCCACATTTGTTGTTTACAGCTGAAAAATAATTGGGTACTTACAAGCCAAACACTCAGAAAACCAAGTTGCACCCATTCCATCTTCATATCCTTCCTTAATATATGGGTATTTCATCTGCAAAATTATTTTAGATGCTTGCAAAGTGGCCCTGATGTAGCCAGCACTGCTCATCCTCCCTCTCCACCAGTCTGCTGCGGGGCCTGCTGTGCTACTGTCATGCTATTAACATTCCTCCAAAGTCACAGAAATGCTGGGATGTACCTGACGCATTCAGAAACCCAGCAGGTGCCTTCTGCAGGTACTGTGTCCATGCAATGCCAGGAAGCAGTCATAAACTTAACACAGTAGTAAGCTATGTAATTTTTAGATAACAGCTACTTACATAAGTACAGAAATTGCTACATTTTATATGTACACATTGTTCACATTCTAATTATGGACCAAGACCCAGTGCATGCAATTAGTATTTAGGAGCAACACTTTTTTTTTCCCCAGCATGCCACTCCGTGATCGGAAAATGCTGGTCGGCTCCTAAGTTACTTTGCATGTGTCAATGCAATTTCCCCTCAGTCCCAGAAGCTTCTAGAGCACCTAAATAATGTCATGAGGGCCTAATAATTGTGTCCAGGGAGATTCACATACCATTTTCATCTTTTATTATATATTTAGCTTATTCAGACATCACTATCATTTGCCAAATTGCATCTGGAAAACATGGAGAGGCTGAAGTGTTAAAATACGCTCTTGTGCCTCATGGCAGCCGCAGGTGTGAGGTATTATCCTTTAATGCCATGGAAAAGCTCCAGCTACCTGATACGAGGACAGGGCGCAGCGACGCTGCCTGAGTAATTTCCCTCCTTAATCTTTACTTGCAACACCGAGACGTTTGCGTTGCAAATGGCGACATTTTAATACTTAAAATGAGCATCGACCCATTCTCGCTGCGGAGAAGGTGAGGCCGAGCGGTTTTGCCTCGCTCGCCTCCCCGGGGGTCGGGCTGAGGCTCCGGGAGAGGCACAGCCGGCTCCCGGCGTCGCTCGCCCTGCAAGGCACGGCTTCCCCTGCTCGAGGGCCGACCGACTTGGGCTATGCACAACGCCCAGGGACGGGGGTACGGCTGCGAGCGGGACGGGGCGGGGACCCAGCCCTTCCCCTCCCAAAGGCCGGGGAGCAGGGGCAGCGCCGGGGGCCGGCGGCGGGGCAGCGGCAGCACGGCCGGGAACGGCCGCCGGGGGGCAGCGCGAGATCGCCCAAGCGCCGCCGCCGTCCCCGCCGCACCTCGGCTGGGCCCGCATGGCCCGGCTCCTGCTCGCACCGCCTGGCTCCTGCCCGCACCGCCCCGGCTCCGCATTGCTGGGCCCGGTGCCTTCCCGCACCGCCCGGCTCCTGCCCGCACCGCCCCGGCCCCGCCCTGCT